>VXBO01007146.1:966994-1116218 GCA_013400135.1 Rhinoptilus africanus
AACTTCCCATTGGAAAAAGGGGATCTAAAAACCCAGTCCACTTTACTACTTTGTTTATTTAATGTTCTTTTAAAATTGTACGTAGATGCATTATACATGCAGCAAAGTAGGAAAGACACATACTGGTTGCTCAAAACCACAGTGAAAACATGAAAGGCAAAAAACAAAAATCGAAGCATATAATGTTTGTGTAAAACTCCTACAATGTCTCTGTATCTTACCGTTTTCTGTTTCATAATCAGACAGATAGATACCCCGAGACTTCTTTAGCAGAACTAAATTAATTTGTGTTTTATGAATGAAAAGAAATAATATCCTCAAAATTCACTGTACCTTTAAATGTATATTTGTTACCAAAAAAAAAGGAACAACGAGTACCACTTCCTATAGTAGGAAATTTGGATTTTTGTGTTCTTCTGGGTAGTGTAAGTTGTTTCTCTTTCGCTGTGCTAAGATCTTTGCATAAGTGGTATGTAATATATGTCATGTTGTTGATACGTAATATGTGCAATTTTTCTTACATGAACTGAGAACATTTTTCTCTTTCAAGAAGAAGAAACCTTTAGTGCAGTTGAATGTATCTAATTGATACCCAGACTTCCTTTGTTAGTACAGTTGTTTAACTAGGCATATACTATTAAAGGGGTTTTTAATGAAGGAAAGTGATGTTTGTTCATCACAAAGCATCAGATTAGGATATAATGCATCAGATTCTCATATAAGAAGCCTATTACTGCCTCTGCTACTTCTGCATGCATGCCCTTTGTGATTCCTTTCAGCCAGGGAATCTTTCCATCACCTCATCCATGTTTTTGCATCAGGAATTCATAAACTGTGTGTAGGCAAATTTCCCAACTCAGCACAGAAACTTATCTTTTAAGGTCTGTTTTGTTAAAGGCTGATACCTCAAAATTAGAACACAAATGTTTGCCAGCAATGACATTCTGGTACTTCTTACAAGCTTACAATCTCCTCTTGGCTGGTGTCTGGATTACTTCTGTGTAGTTTGGCATCGATAGTGAGGAGCATTATTTTTGAGAGGGAATTCAGCCAGTGGCTAGGCCCACATTCTGCATGAAACACTGGGGGCCGGGGCAGGGGGGGCGGTGGTGGTGTTTGTTATTGTTTCTTTTTTAATACACGAATGTTGATCTAGCATTTCAGGAGGCTTCAGCTTACTAGCAGAGGATGGGCAAACCTCAGAAATACACCTGAGTTTTAGGAAAAGTTGGAAAAGTGCACAAAAGTGACGTTCAGATATGTGTAGAAGTCACAAAGCTGTAGGATCTGTTTGCAGGTGTTCTTGGCAGTGATTTTTTTAGCACTGCCAAAAAATACGATGGGGAATTTCCCCTTTGGAAATCAGGGATGAAAGGAGTGCTTACCTCAATATTACAGGGCTACTAAAAGGTTTCATCCTGAATATGGGTGAGAACTTAGGGGGAGAAAAGTGTGATTGTGGGCCTCTTTATCCCAGTTTGCCTATCCTGGCTTCCTGGCACTTAGAAAAATCTGACGCAGTCACAGCTTGCTCTGATCTCAGTCAGATGTCTGTGTTATCTCTTGCTTGTGCAGGCCAAGGTCCGAGAGCTGGAGGAGAAATGCCGGACACAGAGCGAACAATTTAACCTCTTGTCCAGGGAACTGGAGAAGTTTCGACAGCAAGCAGGGAAGATTGATCTCCTGAGCAGTAACTCGGTGACATCCTCAGATATCCCTGGTTCTCCCGGTAAATCTCTATCCCAGTTAATGAATGGAATAGCCACTTCTATAGGCAAAGGTAAGGACCGGCGTTTTATTTGTAGATATCTGTTCTGCCCCATAGATTTTAAGATACAACTTGATGATGTAAATAGAGTTTGATTTACAGGTGGAGGATAGAATTCACTCCTGTTCCTGTTTTGTGACTTGTTCAAATTTCAGAGTATCTGTTAAGCCTGCACTGTGCTTGTTCCGGTTTTATTCGGGCACTGCTGTGAGCAGAATTCTAATTGTTGTTGGTTATAGTGATGAGAAGCCTCTTCAGTGTTGAAATGATGTATTCCTTAGGTATCTAAGAAGATGACAGACGGTCTGCACACACAGGCTGTGTTGTAAAACCTTCACAGTTTCAGGGACAGGAGTTGGTCTGCTGTCTTGTTGAAGTAGCAGTTCATGGGGAAAGAAAGCAGAGAGACCCCCACACTGCATGAGCCATTCCATAAAGGAAACTTGTAAATAGTGCTGGGTAGAAAATGGGAAAACTGAATGGAAAATTTTGACAAACATGGAAATGTTTTTAGTTTAGTTGCATTTGTTCAACAAAAAATATGCACTTCTCCATAAAAACTTGAAAGTCGTACAATATAAAAAACTTCCATTGGGAGCAAACACTGTCTACAAAACCACAAATTCTGTCACAAAGTGATTTTGGTTGGAAAGGAGTTTCATGGGATATATTTTTACAGAACCAAATAGGGATAATATCTACAGTTGCTTACCAAACGGTGCAAAGGTGTGTTTAAATTTTTAACTGTGTTTAGAGTAGTATTTGAACAGGTAAGTGCCAGGTGTTTTAGAAATAGAAAAGTCACGACAAATATAGTGTTGATTTGAGTTTTAAAATAAATGGAAAATGTAAAGTAAAAGTTAAAAATATTACATCTGTATTGGTGTTCTTACACTTTTATAGTGCCTAGTATTTTCAACACAGTAGATGTTTTTCCAGGATTTGTGTTGAACTTTCACCAGGTCATCTCCTGTTGCCAGAGACAACTGCTCCGCCTAAGTACACAACTTTAACAATTCATTATTCATAAGAAAATTTCAAAGACCATGGCAAAAGGTTACTCGAGGACACCTGAAAGTGACTTGCATGTAAATCACATGTTAGATTGTGTAATATAACTATGTTGTTATCAAGGCTGAGGATTGTTCTCACCAGCTCAGTATCACCCATGCTGGAAAGACGTGAACTATTTGTTCTGCAAAGGAATGCTTGTCAGGTAATTTCCATTATTTACAAATTCCCCCAAAGTTGTAAGTATGAAGAGGAACTGGAAAAATGAAATAGTCTGGACTTTTTTTTATTTCATCTTCCTAAACTTCCAGAAAAATTCTGGGGCATAGGGCCTAGAAATCATAAATCATTCTAGTATCATTACAAATGAGCAGTTATTTTCAGTGAAGGGTGCTAAACTCAATGTGAAACCAAGTCAAAAGGAACCAAGGTGACATCCTTCTTTCATTTCGCTGTGGTAAATTTGTACTTTGTATGACTTGGGATTTTGAACAAAACATTCGAGTTGTTTGCAGCCTTGCTTACTGTGGTGTATCTTAGTTTATAAGCTTTTCTGGACCTGCAAGACTTACTTAAGTGGATGTTAAAATGCACTACATGGAGAATTACACTGGCATTACCCTATAGCCACAAGAATTTAGTAGAGATTTCCTTAATATCAACAGGATTAGCTCCATAGGTCTCTAAGGATAGGATTTTCAAAGCAACAATTAATTTTACAGGAAAGGTAATTAGGTATTAACATGTCCTTCAGGCAGCCAGTGAAGGTCCAATCTGTATCTCTGGAATTGATCTAAACAGACCCCAAGCCTCAAATAAAAATCAGTTAAAACTTTTTGAGGTCCTCAGTCAAATTCTCCAAACTAACTTATCTTCCTTCTCAAAATACTAATGGCAACAGCTTTTAAAAAAACCTTCAAAACATAACAAACAAAAATCTTCCATGGAATCCTTGGCTAGAAACACAGAAAGCACAGCAAGGTCTGTATTGAAGTAATTTAAAGGCCTTGCTCTGTAAACCTTTTCTCATAACCTATTGATTTTTATGCAACTTAGAATTCAGGGCCTGCAGCACTGGTGTATAAACATCAGAAATCCTTGGACAATATTCATTCTCAGTATGAATGCACTGGTAACAATAAAGTAACCTTTGAGCAAGTGGGCAGGATTTCTAATTATTGAAATCAACCATTTCACAATAATGATGGTAATGCTACAGCAAGTTCTTCAAACCAGAAGTGTAATTATTTTTATTATGTGTGAGGAAGAAAGAACACAAGAGGGAACACAAGGACAGCTTTCAAAGTAAAGCAAATGACGGAAATGAGATCAGTTTATGACCAGCTGCTTTGCCTTAATTGGTGATGTTTGAATGTATCAGGAAGTGAAATAAACCTAGCCAGAATAGATTAGAACATAAAAAGTTCAGTCTAAACATATAATAATGTCACAATCAGATACAGAAACCTTAGGATTTATTATTCATCAGATAAAAGGCTTATTTAAATGGCTTTTCTAGATAATTTAGGTAGTCCATAATGAATCAGCAGTTCCAATAAATAAAATGGAGAGTCTAATTGTACTACAAGTATGGACAGCTTTAATTCTGCTGAGACATTTAAATTAAGTCTGGTGCTCTTCCCTGCCTCTTTCCTTGAAAGGGTGTTCTTCAGACTTCCTTAAGAGATATTTGTCAGTCATGGGAAAATAAAGACCATTTTGAGCCTGTATGGATTTTACAAGACTTTACAGACAAAAATACTGTGGCTTTATAAGGTTCTTCCCTTTTCTAGAAGCTGCTGCGTGTTCTTATGAACTGACTCTTTTATTTTTTGGTTTTAACTCTTAGTTTTTTCCGCAGTGCAAATATAAAAGGAAAGGTGCATTATTATTTTTTTCTTAGTTTCCAGTGAGTTAACAAGTTTTAAGACAGTCTTTATAGGTCTGATTCCTCGACATTCCTTTGTTCAAGCCCTGGGACATCAATAAATTGCCTTGGATAATCAGGAGAACATAGTTTGAAATCGTTTCTTCTTTTAGAGGTGAAGTTAGGCCTGTTTTTAAATGCAGCCATTTTTGCCTGGACTTATGTGTTCACAATCCACAAAAGTAGACATCCTCTATAGAAATGGTCAGGAGATTACAGAGATTCAGGAGGTTTCAGCAGGAATGTGCTTCATGCACCGTGAATCTCAATTTTGCTTTCTGCAAAAGCATTGCTTGATGATGCTTGTGTTTATTTTTTTTAATCCAGCTGTGGCTCTACATACACAGAATCAGCATGAATTTACATATATTATTTAAGCATCTCATGACCTTTAAAAAAGACTCCTGTACAGAATATACAGGAACTAACTGATAACATTATGATACGGCTTACCCAAAAATTGCTCCTTTCTAATTTATTGCAGATAACTAGAATACCTTGAAAATGCAGTAATTTTTAAGCTGCTTTGAGAAACAGATCACATGGAGGTCCCAGATAAAAGCAGTCCCACAGCATGAGAAGGAGCCTTAGAGGATCAGCTTCTGTTATTTCACACACTTTTTCATAGAGACAGGGGCTGATGGCACCCAGTCCAGATTTTATTGAGCAGAGAGATGTTATATTGCACGAATAGACAAATGAACAGAGAACACTGAAGGTGGTAGCAAGTCTAGTTAGGAAGACAGAACCATTTTCAGAGATAGATTTGGGGCAGAAACTGCATTTCCACATACATTGATGGAGATGGGTATTGACTTACTCTGACGGGAAGTGGGGTATCTGAGTAGGCTGTATCTATTTATAAGCACCATCTGGAGCCATAGTTATGTCCAGTCACACTATGCAGTTACAACCACCACACAGTTTTCTCTCCTATGCATTAAGGACTCAAGGTAAATTTTATGTACCCTGTTTTACAAGTGGAAAAAATAACAGTTGAATATCTTCCAGTGTCTTGATATTCCTAGAGTACTCGATCATGTGTGTTCCTATCCTGGTTGTCATCCTATATGTATGCAAAGCAAAGGCTATATTGTCCAAGAATCTCTCTCCACGTTTTGTGTGTAATGCAGCTAATTTAGTAACAGAGCCTGAAAAATCCAGGAGGTATGAGACCAAACAGCAGTTTCCTTTGAATGAATAATCACATTTGGACCAATTATTTATAGGCTTGGCGCTGACAAGCTGATATGGCAAGCACATTAACAGCAAACAGAAGGAGCTAAATTGGCTAAAGGTTTCTGAACAGGGATGACTTTTCTGTTATATATGTGAGAAAGGTTCCAAGAATAAAAAATGTGCCCTTTTCCAGCCTGGGGATTGCTGTAAGCAGGCTGGTTGTAATTAATCTTTTGTATGATGACTCGTATATTTCCCTGCTGTCAATGTGCTTAAGCTGTCCTGCTGTAAATTACAGTGATGCAGAGAAAATTAATCATATTGGACTAAGGAGCACACCAGAAAAGCCCTCTGATGATATGTTTTGGAGCTTATTCGCCCCTGCAATATGAATAAAGAGGTTCCACTGGTAATTCCTGGTGACGTGTGTCTGCAGAGCTTGCAATTCAGTAGCAAACATTGCTGTCCGGACTTCTGGCAGAACTGCAGAGGAAATGCTGAACGTACACATATTTAGGGTCTGAAAAATTAGAACATAGGCTCATTATGTTAATGAGAGAGAGAGAAAGGAGAAGGTACGCTGGATATCTGATTGTGTCAGCAATGCCCTAAACTATGTGCTTTGCTATAACTTCTGCTGATGTTGCAAGTATAATTAGGCTCAGTTTACAATTTCCTGCTTGTTTTCATGTGGTTTTGGGACTAAACTAACAGAAAGGGGGAAAAAATGTAGAAGTATTTGATGAAGTTGTTCTTTTTACTTGTCTCCCCTCACCATTAGGCCTGGGTTTCACTTGAGTCAGTTGGAGAGAAGTGTTCAGCCTCTTGTAAGGCTGTCTCCTTAGGGCCTTTAAATATGCAGTATAAACTGACTTCTAATTTTCATTTTTAAGTGCTTTTAAAAAGCACAGTACAAATATTCAAAAAGCATTTATGGATATTTTTCATTTTTTTACAGTCTGCGTCTTCCGGGTTTTTAGAAACTGGAGAGACAGCACTGTGATCGAATTATGTGTTTTAGTGCTGGTGTTAACGAGGAGCTCTTAAGAAATATGCAAAAAGCCAAACTACTTCCCTTCATTTCAAAATTAATATCCTGCTTACTAAATTATTAGCATTTCAGTCGCCTTCTTAGAAGATAAATGCACAACTTGATTCTACTTTTCAGTACATGACAGAGTTCCTGAAGGGAACAGAAGGGTTCCAACAGCAGCTTTTAAGTGCTGGGCATGTTAAAAAGCATGCCAGATAACTTCTTTAAAGCTATCAAAATGCTCAGAACAAAGGTATACTTTTTTTTTTTCATTAGAGGAAACTTTAACTTCGATTTTTTTTCAATTAAAATACCTTCACTTTCTACATTCTGTACCATTACATATTACTGATTTATGTAATTTACCGAAAGGCTGGGAACTAGTAGGCTTAGCTACTTTTATGCTCTGCAGTCTACCTACTGCAGTCTTTCTCTAGAATGATTTCTAACAGGAGGAGAAAATAACTCACTGCTGCTTATTAATTGGTAGTGTTTCTGCTTGAGAACAATTACTTATTCTTACATGTGTTTTGTTCACTGCCAGGTCATGAAAGTCCTTCTGGAAGTCGTTGTGTGATTTCAGAGTTCATACGACCCCTTCAGATATCTGGAGACAAACCAGAACAATTGTCTGTCAAACCCACGTTCCTCTCCAAGTCAAGATCTGGTACGCCAAGATGCAGATTTGATTCAGACGTGAGTTTTTTTTAAATATTGTTACTGAAAATGAATGTTATGGGGCCAGCACTTCCCCGGGGGACCGATGCAGGTTGATCTACCTGCTTTTAAAAAGTCAAGACATTAACATTCTCATTTTCTGACATAACTTGGGAACATGACCAGTGGGAACGTAACTGATATTTTCAAAGAAGTCTCAGCTGATATCCTAGTCACACAGCATAAAAAAATGTGCGTGTGAGAACCTCAAGCTTCTATGAAAACCTCAGCCTTGGCTGATGCATTCAGAGCGTTGTACTATTTCTGTGCATAAGAAGTGTATGTATGCAGGTTTATTATTATTTTATTGTATCTACCAAAAGGTGTAACTTTGATACAGCCTGGGCAAATGGAGGAGAAATTCCACGCAGTGCCCTGTCCAGGCAGGTACACTCTGAGAGACGATTAGCTCATTCTGCAGGACTTGTTCTTTGCCTGGTTTTCATCACTTGCGAATCTTCTCACTACAGCTAGGCTGATACCACCCGCTAATAGAAGCTTCCAGTGCGCTCTCCTAAACTGATTCTGAGCCTGTAACCTGGAAGTGAAAGTTGCAGAATGTTGTCACTAAATTCTTCCACCATTCAACGCTACAGCTTGTATTTAATTGTACTTTTGAAAGGTTCTGTTCTTCCTTTCTTAGAAAGGTTTTCTGGTTTTCAGTAACATTCTAGTAGAAAACCAATGGGAAGCTCAGAAGAGCTTTACAAAGGTGCCATAGCAAGTTGGTTGTTTGTGCTTAGGACAAATGTTAAATATAAGGAGGTGTATGACACATTTTGAAAACTTTATAGAATGGTATTATTTTCTATTAAATACTGTAAGCCTGTTCTATAGCCATGAGGAAATGATCTTCAGATTTTACCCCTCACCTTACAGTCCTGAATCCCATTCTTAATCTTTACAGAAGTAAATAAATTGAAACTGTGTGCATATTTTCTATCTATTTTATATTAATTGCTACTGAACCGCTGAAAGTTGATAGAATCAAAATGTTTTTAAATGGATCACAAGCCTGAATATGGTGTAGGATATTCAAAAAAATGTTAGATTCTTGTATAGTAGGAATTCCATGGGCATATCTATATATATGTGTAGCAGCATTGCTGAAAAGCGGGAACATTCACTGCTTTTTGAAGAGGCCACAGAAAAAGCATCCTGAAGTAGTCAAACCAGAAAAAGCAGCTTAGCAACAAGACTTAGGGAAGCAGAACTAACAGCAAGGAACAGAAGAAGTGCACATCAAATTTAATTCCCTTTTCTATTATTTTTGAGTTATCTCTCACCGAGAATGTCAAGCCCTCTTTTGCAGAATTGTTCATTGTTTGCCTTCTAGAGTGTAATTATGTGATATATACTTACAATTTGCAAGCTCATAGGAATTAAGCTGCATCCTTTTTGAGAGGTGTCCGGACCCCAATGGAGAGTGAATTAATAAAATCTAAACATGGAGCATAATGATGTGAAGTCTGAAATTAAAAAAAAGATACTCTGCAAAAATATATCTGCACCTTTCGTGATTGTTACTAGTAACAAAGCATTATTGGGTTAGTTACGAGCTTTGTGACATGCCCTTAAAAAGGTATCAGCATGGTAACCCTTTAAAATTTGGCTGCATCCCATTTTACAGCATACTGTAAAATAAGTGGAGGAAAGAAGTGCATCTTTCACTTTAAAAACTCTGCTAGGCTCAAAGCATAACAGAAAGAATTACCGTTTTACCAGTGAGATTCCTAGAGCAGAGCTAAAATAGGTGGAGTCTGTGTTGATTCTGCACCACAGTTTAATCTCGCTTTGTAGCCCAGATTTGTAATGGAATAAACGTGTGGCTTTGCAGAATTGAATTAAATATGATGGTGAATTCAGAGGAAATATATTAACTCTTTCAGCTAGTGGAAAGGGTAGAATTCAACAGATACTGCTGCTGTGGATTGGATTGGCAAGGGGATATATTTTATGTGATACTCAATTGTTTCCAAGTGTTTGGACGTTGACACTTGCATCAGCTCTATATTCAGCATTTAAGTACTTTGTCACTGGTATCAGGTTTCTGCTATCGTTTTCTGGTTAAAATATTAGCTTGTCTGTATGATCATATAGCTGTACTTTGCCCAGAAACACTAGGCATAGCACTTACCACAGGTCATCTTGGAGTAACTGAGTTTACTGTACTTTAGTGAAGACTTCAGTACAAGCTTAGTCAGGAGGGTGAGGCGGTCGGGGAGCCTGGTATGGGTAAGGAATGCCCATTTCAGCAGCATGAGAGGGAGTGGTCTGGCCCATATCACATCTCCTTCAGCCATCTCCACTGACCAAATGGCAAAGCACCAATCTACTGGTGCTTTGTCAATTTTGCAAGCTTCTGAGGAAAGCCAACATCCAGTCTCAGACAGGTAATCTGAATCTCTAGCAAGATATCAAGGAATTAGCTCAATTTCTTTGCCCTGTTAGGATCTGAATTGCAGTTCCTTTTTAGCCTAAGCCCTTCTAAGCAGAATTAACCAGTTCTGTTCCATGTTAGAATTTAATTTTTTTTTAATGTTGCGTGTTCACTGACTGATTAATACTGCCTGTCAGGAAAACAGTGAATGCATCTTTTTGAAATTGCATTGTCTTTTGGGGTTTTTTTTGCTACAGATGGATACTGATCAGAATTCCAATACCTCAAAGCAGAGATATTCTGGGAAAGTCCATCTTTGCATCGCCCGTTATAGGTAAAAAAACCCAGCTCATTACATATATAATACATATTTGTAATATTCAACATTTGGGTTTGCTTCTCTTTTATTCATGCATTGAATTATTACCCGGCACCAATGTTAAGAATAGCAGACCCCTTTCCTGTCTTTACTGTTTGCTTTAATTGTCAGAGAAAGTTTAACATGGCATGGCTCTTTTACCCACCGCTGTATTTCCAGCCTTCAATGTCTAAATGAAACGAGAATGTGTACCTCCGACTTTATCGAGGATGTCTCAATCTGTTCCTAGAAATTGCTTTTTCATCAATGTAAGGAAGATTTAAAAGTTCCTCGTATCTTTGCTTTGCATATTAAAATTTCAGATATAAAGTTTTATCACAATAAAAATTTCTGTGACTAACGGTTTTCTTTCAGGATGGATATGGATTAAAATATTTATAAGAAGTTTTTGTCTGTGAGTAGCCTGTTTTAGCTGTAACTCACTGGGTTTTTTCTTTATTTAACTTGTCTCTGTTGAAAGTAATAAACTTGTGCCATATAAACCAAAGGGAATATGAGGGCTAGAAAAGAACCCTACAACTGAGTTTGCTTTAATTCAGTTTAAAAAATAAATATTTTGGCCAGTGTATTCAGAGAGACCTAAGTGAGAACTGTGTTAGAACAGAAAAGGATGTGGTTTTAAGCGTAGAGCCCTTAAGCGAATAGGTCGCATTTCATAGCAGCCTGTTGATGCAGTTACAGTTCACAACAACAAACTGACCTAGATGCCACTCCGAATACGTGTTTCAGAAGGAGAGCAAGAAGATTGACCTGAGGAATTATCTTCCTGTGCAGCCTTAGAACTGTACACCTTTTTCTGATTATCATTTAGTTGTGGGGGGGTTGTAAGTGAATACACCTTTTCCATCTGTACTCCACTGCAGTTACAACCCTTTTGATGGACCAAATGAAAATCCAGAAGCAGAACTCCCCCTTACAGCAGGAAAGTACCTTTATGTGTATGGAGATATGGATGAAGATGGCTTTTATGAAGGTATTTTTTTTATCTGGGAATTCATGCTAATTCATGCAGATTCACATCAGTTTGTCTGTCAAACACACTCCCAGTTCTTTCCTTCATCTACTGCCAAATCCGTTGCTAAAATTACCCCTATCATCATTGTGTTAATTAACAGAATTTCTGTACCAGCAAAGCCATTCTTTGCAGACATAGCTAATTATAAGATATTTTATATTGTCAACTTTTCCTACTGGCAAGATTTAAGTTGACAAGAAAGCTTACTGACAGTTCTGGGTTTTGCCTCACTGAGCCTTTACATTCTCAAACTGTGAATGTTGTTTGTGTGCAATTTTCACTTATATCTTCTTCCTTATCTCGTCTACTTGCGAGGCATTCACATGCAAGAGGTATGCTCCTTCAAGGATTTTAATGGCATTGTTCTTTCTCCCCAGGGGAACTTCTAGATGGACAAAGAGGACTAGTCCCTTCAAATTTTGTGGATTTTGTTCAAGACAATGAGACCCGGTTATCAAGCACATTAAGCAGTGAACAAGATCAGAATTTTATCAACCATGCAGGTCCTACTTTGGAAGGAGATCTCTTGGAGATAAGTCCACCAAGTCACATAGACTCTAGTGTAATCAGCAATGGCGCAGGGACTCTGGATGTGAACATTGATGAAATTGGAGAAGACATTGTGCCTTATCCTAGAAAAATCACCCTTATTAAACAACTAGCCAAAAGTGTCATTGTGGGCTGGGAGCCACCGGTAGTGCCACCCGGATGGGGAACCATTAGCAGCTACAATGTTCTGGTTGACAAGGAAGTACGGATGAACATAGCCTTGGGAAGCAGAACGAAAGCTCTTATAGAAAAGCTTAACATTTCTACTTGTACATACCGAATATCCATTCAGAGTATTACAAACAAGGGTAACTCAGATGAACTGCAGTGCACTTTGTTAGTTGGGAAGGATGTCATAGTAGCCCCTTCTAATCTTAAAGTGGACAACATAACCCAGATTTCTGCTGAGCTGTCTTGGCTCCCTACAAATAGTAATTACAGTCATGTGATCTTTCTTAATGAAGAAGAATTTGACATTGTCAAGGCTGCTAGCTACAAGTACCATTTTTTTAATTTGAAGCCGAATATGGCCTACAAGGTGAAGGTCATGGCAAAGCCCCATCAGATGCCCTGGCAGCTTCCCCTGGAACAACGAGAAAAAAAGGAAGCCTTTGTGGAATTTTCTACATTGCCAGCAGGTTTGATATTTTTCTCCCTACCCCAAAACTCTCTGGTTAAGTTTCTCTGAAAATTCTATATAAATTAACCTAACCTTTAGCTTTGTGCTGTAATCCCAGTCACATTCTTCAGCAGATTTGGGATTATTAGATAGCTTTATGGTACCTAAAATTAATCCTGTCCTGCATATTCTCTTCTTTGTTCCTGGCTAAGGAGTGAAGCATTTGTGGGAGACCAACAAGGGGAAGCCATGCTTACCATCGTCTCAGATCACACACTAAGTGTTTTATCAAATTGTACTTAATTTGTCCAGTTACAGTATTTCTGGTAGTAATTTATTTTCATTGGTGTGAACGACACTGGTTAAAAACCAGCTATTACTTTTGACATGTTATTTGTGTGTCTTGAAGCACTTTTTACAGTGATGATCCAGCCATTTTCTGTCGTGAAAAACAACACACAAGTCTTGGAGGACCACAGTCATTTGGGGGACATAAATGCATTTTGATTCTGAAGTTGTAATCACGTTGTACAATTTGAATTTGTAAAGATAACAACTTGGTCTTCTTTTGGAAAGTCCAGCGTTTTTTCCTACCTTGCTTTTACATTAGGAACGTTGATAATTGTTACCAGTCATTTCCCAGTATTGAAGAACAGCAAAGTAATGTTGAAAACTAGAGCTGAAATAATGTAGTTCGTTTAAAGGATAATCTTGTCATTTTGGGCATGTATGGCTGTACCTGAAAAATCTTTCATTATAGATTCACCTAACCAAGGTTATCTAATCAAGGACAAGTAGAAGACTCTGTATACTCAGACTTTCAGAGCACTGAATGCCTCTGAAGCAGGGACAGTCAAGCACAAGTGACTCCTGGCGAGTAAAATTTCAATAGCATGTACTGTGCTATAGCTTAATTGACTCCCTGCTGGGACTCGATTCTAGCAAAGGGACAGGAATTAGTTCTGGTCGCTTCCTTGCCTTGCGTGACTTACGTGTAAGGAGACATGCGGGATGGTAATGCTGGTTGAGTAGAGGGGGAGTTAAGCTTGTGTCTGCTGCTTTTGATGCTGTTGATTTAGTTTCTGTAAAAATGTCCTCAGTTTGGGCATTTCCGATTTTGTCTTAAATCGTTTCAGTGACATAAGTGATAGTGCTATTATAGGATCTGCTAGGAGAGTGGCCATTTTAAACTTTGTGGGAGTCAGGAGATACTGCCTAGATGGTGGCTTGAATTTATTAGATCTGTTGACTTTTCAGTGAGGTTTTTTCAGGCCAAGCAGTTAACATGCTGTATCTCCCTCTAGTTGCTGAAGTGTGCTAAAGCAATAAATGAGCTGTTCTCTATGGAGGAGCTAAAATGCAGCTATATCTCTGCTTTTAGATCCAGAAATCCCAGAATCTTCCGCAACGCTTCGTTTCACAGAGAGCATTTTTACAAAAGCATGTTAACCTTTCACTTTTATATAGCAAAATAAAATAGCAACTGTTGAAGTGATTAGAGTCATTGAAACAAAGGGAAAAGGATGCCCATGAAATCAGTCAGCAATGGGAGTTACCATCATAGCGTGTCATGTTTTTCTCTTGCAAATGTAACTGGCTTCAAGTAATCACATATCTGTTCATCCAAACTGCAGTTAAAAGAGAGAAGTTGAAAGACTAAGTGTTTTAATGTGACTAATACTGTTTTTTCTCTCACTCTGGATTATTTTTCCACCTTAAATACCTTCAGTTGATCTACATTGTAAGGGACAGTTTTCAAAGATTACTTTAGAGTATGCTGAGAGAGCAATACAGCTATTCCATGTGAAGGAAATCTTTCGTTATTGTGCTTCTCTGGAAGATGCATGGGGGTGAGTGATGTCACATAAACCTTTAGTTGTGAATGTCAGGTTTAGCAGACAGTGCAGCATGAACTGAACATAACTGGCCACATTTTTCTAAGAGCTTCAGAAACGTCTACAAATTAATACCTGAGCTTGCTTTATTTGAAGCAGAGAAGCTCTGCTCTTTACCAGTGGGTTTAGTGATATCCTTATAGAAAAGGATACCATCATCCACTTATACCAAAAAGGGAGTGGAGATCAATGAATATTTTAAAATTTTCACGCTGTATCAATCTCAGGGGTTTTTTAGGAATACATTAAGCGAAAATGAACATGAGATAACTGCTCATATTTCAAAGCTAAAGAGAACAGTTGCATGAAAAGTACAGGACAATTAGAGGTCACCTTTTAATTTTTCCCTTTGCATAGATATATCAGGTTGTGCATGATTTATACTTGAAAACACATTGCTTCCTATTAGACCAAAGCTGAGTGACAACTCTTTAGTTGCTGAGCAATTGAACTCCTCTTCTTGATTCATCAAAGCTTAAGAATTGCTTAAGTTAAAATAGAAGTAGTTGTCTTTTGGGTGCTCAGATCTAATAATAGACATAAGTATTAACAGGATTGGGACCAATGGCTCTTATGGGTTTTGAACCAATTTAGGTAATAAAGTCATGAAGAGCAAACAATTCTGAAACAAACATTTATCTTGATGACCAGGACCATCAAAAGTCATCAAGAGCAATTTCCCACTTAATGATGGGGGAAAAATAGAAACCTACTAAGCCTTGGGCATTACGGTTTTTTTAAACCTATCTCTGCTACAGCCTGTGAAGGTCATTAGAATCCCTGGGGATTGTTTGGTTTTGGGTGAATGGAAGGAAGGTGACTTCTCTGGAGAGCAGATTAACATCATTATTATTGACAAGATACCAGACTAGACCAGATGCCTTCTTTATTGTAAACTGCGCAGGTTTGCTGGATTGGAAGTGCTGGCTGCCAATAAAATAGGATGATCAGGGAAGCTGAAATTCAGTTCTAAGTTAAAATGTATATCTTTTCCAAGAATAGTATCAGGTCATTTTGCATACTTTAGCTCCTTGTAATGCAAGTTAAAAATACATTATAGGTGCAAGGGACGCTATAAGCAAAAATTTCATGTTGTGCCTGTAGTGTCCTGATCATGACCGTAATTTTATTTCCGTACCCACTAGAGGATGAAATTTAGTGACGGCAAACTACTGAAATGCACTGACGGTTTGCCAGCGTATCTGGAGGCTGGGGCTTGTGTGATATTTACACTTGTATCATGATCTGTTTGTTAGCAATGAATGCACACAATTAAAATATTTGTAGCTTTTTTTTGGTAGATAAACAGAAATTGGTTGTGCTTAGTTCACTGGTAAAAGCAAACTCACAGCAGCCAAGGTTTGTATTCTCCCAGCTTTTACACAGAGATGGCTACAGCTGTACCCCCCTTCTGAAACGTTTTAGCATGAAACACTTCTTAGAGTTTGACTGTTAAATTAACACAACAGGATGCCTGAAATATTAATGAACTAATAATCTCTGTGATATTTTTACTTTGGCTTCCTGTCCAAAGTACAGCTATTTCTAGTAGGGTGATAATATCTTTTAATTAAGGATGTATTTGGTGTGCTATTACACTAACATACTGTAAATACCTTAAAAGGTTAGTAGGTGTATTTTTTCTCTTCAGTGTGGAGGAAAGACTGTGAGTCCTTTCAGCCAGCATGCTGCCGGTTGAAAACATTAAAAGTTTGGGCTTGCAGTCCGCATTGCATCTTAGTGTCAGTGTGCTTCTGGCCTATAAATCATGACTTGGAGACACTGATGGTCCAGAGAGACACAATTTGAAAGTAATTTCTGAGTATGTAGTGTGCATTCAATGCAGAGATATATAACAAAAAGTCACTTGCTGTCACCTGCAGCAGTTTTTCAGTAACAGTGCCACTCCTGGGCCTTTTTCTCCCTGCATTTTTCTCTTTAATGTCTTCTGCATTTCGAGTAAGTAGCACTTATACAGCCTGGAGGGACAAAAATAGGTCCAGAGCAAGTTACAAGTACGGACCATCTTGCAAAGTAATATAGCTTAGTTAATGGCTGTAAGCTGAGGGTCAGTTCCTGGCTCCATGACTTGCTAAGCCTGTGCTTCTGTTTTTACATAATAACTGCAATAAGGTTGGGGGTTTTTTTCTTTAAAAACAACAAAAAAAGTGCTTTGAGATCTGTAGTTTCCAACTTGCAGGTATATCAGTTGACATACTTTGGATCTAAAGCTCAACAGTGACCAGTCTTGTCTTTCTTAGGTCCTCCAGCTCCACCTCAAGATGTTACTGTACGGGCTGGGTCCACCCCAGGAACCGTACAGGTGTCCTGGAAACCGCCAACTCTGACAGCCACAGGGACCTCCCATGGCGCCAATGTCACAGGCTATGGTGTTTATGCCAAAGGTCAACGGGTGAGTTCTCCTTCCAGCGTTACAGTGACCATCCACATTAGGTGAATTTCAACTGACAGGTAAAGGCAACAATAAACATGTGGCAACACTTGAATGTGCGCAGGGTTTTCTCAGCTTTCAGTCGAACCTACTCTTTTGTTTGTGCATAACTTGCTTATTAGCTTCCTTTCTATAAGCAATTAGGCTTTGGGACAAATGGGTCGAAAGGTTTAAAGACAACTGGTCCTAATCAGTGTGGAGGCCGAATGTGGGCTCTTGCAGCCCACTGTGTGTTAGCGATAATTCACTCCATGTTAAGACTTTGAAGGGGTTGAGGGAGGGAGGCAGATGTCTTCATCCTGGTAAATTGCTTGTTTGTGTACTCAGGTGGCAGAGGTGATCTTTCCAACAGCAGAGAACACACTGGTGGAGCTAATGAGACTAAGGAGTTTGGAAGCAAAGGAAGTTACTGTTCGAACACTGTCTGCACAAGGCGAATCAGTGGACTCTTCTGTTGCTGCCATTCCATCTGACCTACTGGTGCCTCCAACCCCTCACCCCAGAACTGCTCCCAAATCTAAGCCATTAGCAAGTGCCGGAGCCCCAGAAACCAAAGAAGAACATTTAGGTCCACATTTGAAAATGGATGAGTCGTGGGAGCAGACTCGTTCGGCATCCCCTGTTCATGGACACATGCTTGAGCCACCTGCCCCTAACTTTCACAGCCCGCTTCAGGGGAGGAGGTCTCCATCGCCTAACCGAATACTCCCTCAACCGCAAGGCACACCAGTCCCAAATACTGTTGCAAAAGCCATGGCAAGAGAAGCTGCACAGCGAGTTGCAGAGAGCAATAGGGTAAGGGCAAACTTTTTCTTAAGGCTTTTTTGAGCTAACTTTGTTCCTTTTGACACTTTCCATCAAAGAAATTTTTTGTATCGTATGCTTTAAGGAGCAGCTATTCATTCCTAAGACTGAAGATCCATAGTTTGAGAAGAAGCAGTGTGCTAAAACTCTGTGCCATCTTCCACAAATATGCTTGTAATTGTAAAGAGCATTTTTCAGCCTTTGATTGGCAGTAGAAACTCTATAACATCACTAGAAATGTTGTCTCTAAAAATGCAGAGCCTTACTTCTGAAAACAAAACAAAAAAAAATCATAATCATCAAGCAAAGTTTGTGCTCGGATTCTGTAGGAAGCAAAAGGGAGGCTTGTGCCTCTATGAGAAAAGTCAAAGTACTGAAGTATTTTGAAAGAGACCAAAACAATAAAGGGCAGTTTAAAAATGGGTCTGGAAACACGTAGATAGACAAAAGACCTGAGCAGTCTTAACCGTGAGAGCTAATCTTTTTGACAGTTTACAGAATGAGGACAGTCTCATTTCTGTAAGGGAATATAACCAGCAGTCAGATAGGAGAAATGTCTGTATTCTAAAACCATCCACTTTTTCAAAATAGCAAACAGCAGTTGAGATGCATGTAAAGCACTATTTTATATGCTGTCACAGATCCACAGGCAATGTTACACATCTGCCCTTCAAGAGTGCCCCTTTCTCGGTGCTACACCTTCACACGTTTACAGCTGCTCCAACATAGCTGCCATATGAAAGCTCTTCATTACAGCTCCTTTCGTAGCTGCTAGAAGCATCACTGCCCAAAGGAGACTCCCTGGTTTTAACACCATTGTGACCCATGGCTGCTGTAGTGACTTAGATGTTTGCTAGTTAATTTAAATCCCATATTTGAGGCTCTTGGGTCAGCAGAGATGATATGTATGCATCCTGACAACATGCTCTGGTTTTCTTACCCAAGCATACAATTTTTAAATACTCCCAGTGCCATGGGCAGTTACTTTCTCATCACAAGCTCCTCACAACTGTCCCTTCCTTCTTTCAAGCTCTGGTGTCATTTTTTTAATACATTATCTTGATCCTTCATCTGGCAGTCAGCAGTTGTTATGTCCAGTCTTTCGTCTTCTGTTGTATCTCCAAAATAACTCCATTAATTTTGACAGTTCGCACACGTCTTGGCAACCCCAACTTATTCACTGTCCCTGTTTTGGGACAGAATTGAGCCAGTGGGTGATGATACAGTTTTTGGGAAGCTGAATAATTCTGGATCAGTAAGGTCTGCTTAAATACATATATATGCATGTGTTACATATGCATATATGGATGCATACATATTTATTCCTTTTGTTTATAAATAAAGCAAAGTGAAGAAAATGTAGTAGAGGAAGAAAAGCCAATTAGTTTCTTTGGCACTCTGAAGTGAAAGTTGATTTAACAACGATATAGGGAAAGAGAACTGAAATATGTTTTCTGGTTTTGAAAATTGCTGACATAACATATGCTCTGAGCCATGTTTAATGACATTAATTTTAGCGATGCTTGAAATTTTTAATTCAGGGTACTGGACAGAAGTTTACAGATGGATTCACTCTAAATTAAATCAAATTCTGCCAATGATATTTGTCATGTTTTTTCCCCAGTAGTAGAAATTCTTCCGTTGTGATAGGCTGCTGCAGAAGAAACCGCGTGTTTTCTCCCTGCCCTTCATTCAGCCTGTTAGATGGCTGATGGCTATTGTCATGAGAGTAAGCAGGATTCAGTAGTTGAGGGTAAGAGTCACTGCAAAGAAAAGGAAGAGCATAAAGCTTCATCCTGTAGCATTTTTTGTACTGAGGTCAAAAATGCTGTGGTGGCTAGGTTGTCTGTTAACCCTCTGCCAAGGGGAAACTGTCTTCATTAGCATCCTCTGACTGTAGAATACTGAGAATTTTGACATAAGTGGTACAAGGAAGAAAGCTAGCAGCTGAGTTGATGGTCATATAAAAAGCATATAGTTGTTTGTGAATGAGAGTAATATGACAAGCAAAAAATTCTTGAAAACTTCTAAAAGGTTACTGTCAGGGAAAACTAACATTGCTTTAAAGCATAAGTATATTTAAATGTTGTGTTCTTGAGTCCTTATGTCTTATATTTGCCATTTCTTCCACTGGTTGCAGGAACAAGTCTGCTTCACAATTTTCCATTTTTTTTTTGCTTTGCTAGATGGAGAGGAGGAGCGTTTTTAGCGAAAGGAGTAGCGCAGCCCAGTACGCTAACTCAGATGATGAGGAAGATGGCTATGATTCTCCTAATGTCAAAAGAAGGGGGGCTTCAGTTGATGATTTCCTGAAAGGGTCAGAACTTGGAAAACAAGTAAGTAGCGTGGTCTTGTAATTGTGTCAGGTGTCCGACATGAAACAAGTGCTTTATGAAGCTCAGCAGGCTCTCCAGGTCACCGGCTGATTATTGTAGCCATATTGGTAAACTATACTGACAAGCAGCTAAACTGTGGGGAGGCAGATGAATGTCCTGTTGGTGGAGCATAATGCTGTCTAACAGGGACTGAATGCACCTACAGTTCATTATCCCAAGCATTGGAAACTGGAAAAAACTGACGCTGAAAAAAATGAAATAAAAATGTGACTGGAACATCATGTTTAGGCTCTGGGCTTTTTCTGTGTGATATGTTACTACTGCATATGAAAACACACTATGAAAAAGGGGAAAAGGAAAGGATTCTTGTGTTTCATAAAAGCCATAATCTGTAATCCTAATTAGCAGAAATCTGACAGTATATATTCTTGGCATGCGAATACGAATAGAAAGATGTTGCCATAAGAATTTTGCACATCTGCACAGCTTTTAGGCTGTTCCCAGTGAGAACAAATATAATTTATTACATTGCTGTCAAGAGAGATGTAAATTCTAGCAGAGGGATATTTTCTCATATCTTAGCGTGGTTGAATAATCTTGTTAGCCAAATATCTGACCTCCCATGTTGAAGGGTCCAAGCAACAGCATTCCTTCTGATACAAGTTCTGATACTTTCTGGAATTTTGATTCAGTTTATTATAGAAGTTCAAGCATTTGTAACGGTATAAACATAGCTCCAAATTTCCAGCGTTCTACATATGTGGCTTCAGGATTTGATTTGGTTCCATCTTCATATACATTTTTAGAATACATAGAGTCCTGCTGTTCTTATGTTTTTATGAGTGAGATGCATCTCTGCTGTTGTATACAATTAAAATTACTCTAGACACAAACAGACCATGATTTTCTAACAGGACTAGTGATCTTATTAAGAAAGTCCAGTGCAAAAAGTTTAGAGTGTTTGTAAGGGACCAAGAACAACTTCATTTTTCTCATGACCATACTTCATATTTAGCCTTGGTAAATAAACCTTGGGGTATCTACCATGTGAGTATGAAGTAGCTCCTCCATGTGGACTTACTACTTCAGATCATTAAAGGGTGGGTTGGAGCGTGTCTGCTTTACCAAGCTCTACAAAATAGAAAAGAAAATATGAACATTGGAGGGCTGGAAGCCCTTGAAGTTATATTCCTTGAAGCCTAAAAAGATTAAGCTCTTTTATCTACTAGCTACATCCTCAAAGCGAGATTTGACATCTCTCTGGCTGTAAGTATTCTCAGATCTGATTAGGTTTCAAATTTAATTTTCATGTAAGGCTGAAAGAATTCCTCATTGCTTTAAAATACTGTCAAAAAATGCACTTTGAGAAATAGAAGTTAAATTATGTCTGGCAAAACAGCTGCGGTGTGTTATGTGTAAATTGATTATTGAATATTTATTTTATAGCTTCATGAGATATACCTATTTGTGGTTTAATTGCTCCTTTGCGTTGTTTATGAAAGTTGATCACTTTTACCACTCGATTGTTAGTGAAGAAATAAGTGGAGAAAATTGGAGAAACCTAATGTGGTGGTTTTCTCCAGAAGAAATTACCAGTGTGCTAATTTCATTACAGTACTCATGTGCTGCTGGTACCTTCCAGAAGCAAGTGCTATTCTGTATGCTGATTCCCTATCAAAGGCCTTTGGTTTTCTATCAGTTGACTTGCCCTACTCCATAGATAAGAGTAAAAAAAACACAAGCAAATGCAAGTAACATTAATGTTTTATCATCAAGCTTTTTATTATCATTAGATATGGCTACTTGTGGTACTTCCACAATGGAGCCACTTGGAGACAGTTTGCTACATCTCCATTGTCTGATTGCCCACGCAGCCAGGGCTTTGTTCCAGCGGTATTGCCCTTTGGGAATCTACACGGCATTGGGCACTTGGGCAAGTGCTGTAGTACTGTGCCAGTACAGACCCTACTCTGCTTGAAAACAGCTGAGAACAGGAATGCAGGAGTGATTTTCCATGAAAAACACAACCAAGATTCTGCTGGAATGGAACTGATTAAGTAATAAAATTGAGTATAAAAGCCACAAAGTTTAGATGTGAAAAATGAAGCATTATAATGTAGCCTGATCTTTTAACTTCAAAAAGAAGACAAAAACATTGTGAAACTGCAGTGGCTTTTTTTATAAGATGATCCTAATACAATGCATCTGAAGGATCAGAAAACATTTATGGGCTTGGCGCGGATAAGTACTGCTAAGGGCTTCACCCTACAATCTTTTTAGCTCCAGAACAAAGAATTAAAAGAGGAGAAATCATATCTTGTACTTGGAGGGCAAATCCGTCTTCACTTTGGAGGAATTGCTTATTGTATACATTTTCTTCTCATTGCTGGGATTGACTGATATCAGCGTGTTACATAGCTATGGGAACTGATCTGGTACCACAGAAATTATTTCTTCATTAGCATTGCTAGGGGAAGGACCGCAGTAATTTCTAGCATTCTGTACTTGTAGAATGCTTGATTCTTCAAATATTTTACTGCGATCTGACAGTCAGATGACTCCGTTTGAAAATTTGTCCTTGGAAATACAGAGAGTTTTGTTTATGATCTGATTTGTTAGATGTAATGTTTAACGGAAGCCACTCCTATTTAACTTTAGCTAGCATTAGAACATACTTTTTCCACCTTATCTTCCAACTCATTGGAAGCTTAGAGGAACTTGAAATATTTGGACTAATTTTAAAGGACAATTAAAGTTTTAGCTGGTCTATTTTTACAATGTTTAAGAGAATGAAAGCTTCAAATTCCATCAGCTAGCTATATCATACAATGATGGTAACATCCTGCAAGAATTAAATGCTGATCGCTTTTAAATTACCATGTGATGTAACAACCAGCTGTGAAGAACAGATGATATGTGAATTATCCTAGGGCTTTTACAAATTGGTCAGCAAGTCCACTGATGTGTGAAGGACCTCTTTAAATCAAGGGAATTTAATCAAGACTAAAACTAGATTTGGTGCTGTGAATACAGACATCCTTTTTTGTATCACCTATGGGATTAAGACTGGATTTCTTGAATTGGGACCCTAAGTGAGCAAAAAAAATTTAGATGTGATCTCTCCACTAGAACAGAGCAGCAATCCATATGATATAGTTTATACGTGGTGGTTAGTGTGGTATTCAAACCTAGTAAATGGTTCTGGTCCTCATTGGTGTTATTCAAGGACTTCCAGCTTTACAGTCAGTAAAGATTTTTCTCTCTCACCCTGTCAATTAGCCTCACTATTGCCACGGTGAAGAGTACCATACGGAGAGCAGCAGAGGTTCTGATTTGTCTGATATCATGGAAGAAGACGAGGAAGAGCTGTACTCTGAAATGCAGCTGGAGGATGGAGGAAGGCGACGGGTCAGTGTGACTTCACACAATGCACTTAAGGTAAGTGTGACTGCAGAGAAGCCGTAGGAGTACCTCCCTATTTTGAGTCTTTCTTCAAAGCATTTCTTTTAGTCAATTACGGATTTTGCAGACCATTAAAACTCACACTTGTCATATAGACCTAGAACTGGGGTGAGCATTTTTTATGATGTCAGGGCCACTTTAATATATTTATTACTGGGGTTTTTTTCATTATTTGATAGCTAATCTTTTAACTAATTGACTATTTTCCTATATGTAATTTTTGAAGTCACAGTTTCTGTTCTGTATCTGGGGACAGATATATATATATGTCTCTCATGTCTATACGACAATATACTACATGTACAAGGAGATTTATATAAACATACATACATATAGAAAAAAAAACCTTAGGTTTTTCATGCCTGAGTAATTTGTCCATGTTTCCAGTGCTAGTCCCATCTCTTCCACAGCCTTTTAAAGCATGATTGTAAGAAGGGAAGTTGGGTCAGCTTGGTTTGATAAATGCATTATCAGAAATTCTCATGCTCTGATTATTAAGAAATCACCAGAGACAGTAGGATATACCTATCAGAAATAGTGCTTTACCAATACACAGGAGTATTCATCATGAAAGACAACTTCGCTATAACAATTAAAGCATACATAGAATGTTGAACCTACCCAATACAGAATATGTATTTCTTGTAGTATATTTGTATTTGTAAATTGTATTTGATTATTATATATCTAGCAATTATACTAAATTGTGTTTTCTTAGAAAGTTGGATAACTTGAAAGATAATGAAAGCCACAGGTTGATTTTTCTTCCAATATGCTGTTTAGTTATGTTTTAACTAAAAAAAAAATACTATTTTCTCATGCATCCAAGAATTTTGACCATTCTTGTAACTGCTTTCATGTACTATAAATTCAGTCCCTTTATTCTGATACTATCTGGAATGAGACAGGTACTTTTTCGAAAGAAAAAATAATCGGTGTTTCTATTATTCTGCTAACAGAAAGGTTGAAACTGAAATCCTTCTGCATGCTGCTTCTGTCCCTTTCCTATGGGAAAAAGATAATTATCCCTAGACTGTTCTTGCTCTTTATGCATCAGAAAGTGTATTTACTTCTTGGTTTTAAATTAGTATTGCCAATGTTGTTATTTAAATAGAAAGATCCAGACCCTTAATTAATGCAGTAAATAATTTTAGACCTGTTAAAGTCTGCAGGCATACTTCTCTTGAGGTAGTAGTGTATGTGAAGGGTACGGTTGGTTGATTCATTCTGCAGAAGAGGGATTCAGTATATGAGTACTTCCTGAGGGAAGGAGTCATGGATGTCTGAGTCTCATTTAGAGAATATAGCCCACCATGCTGATAAGTTTTCTGATATAAAACTCAAGTCAGATTCCAATCCCAAAGTGCTTAATAATTTCACCCTCTTTCACTAGATCCAATTTCAGTTTGCAACATCAGTAAATAACAAAAAAATGAAAAACACATTTACTGAATTTTCCATAATGTGATCAGATTCCTGTTCCTCTTGCATCTGAAAGCATGCTAGCCATGCCCTGGCAACTGTAATTGAGTATTCTCTCCCAATTTAGTAGATGCTCCCAAGTAACAAGAAAACATTTTGCATGCAGATATATATTTGGTCTGGGAGATTATTGTTCCCACCAATGGTTCCCTAAAACAAAGGCTGACATGGGTGATAAGGGAAGATTCAGCTCACCTGATCTGAGCATTCTGGAACGTGGGATATTTGAGCTTCAGTCAAAACCATCCTTGTTCATACTCACTGACTTTTTTTTCCACTTTTATGGCAGTTTGTCTCGAAAGTTTCACAAGTGTGATACACATTTTAAAAATGAATGAAAATAGGTGAAACAAATATAGTCATAAAGCAACTTAGAAATTTCCTAATACCTGGAAGGGGAAAACCCAGTTAAGTTTAACATGCTGACGTCTCCAAGATGATCTTGCTATTATTTATGGGTGCTGGTTTGTCCAGAGACCTACCTGATCTGGGCACTGAGTAAAGAACAAGGAGAGGTGATCTCTGTGATGCAGAATCTATAAACCACATCAATCCAAAACACCACCTCCTCCATCATTATTGTCTCGTCTCCTCTCAGAGTCCAGCAAAGATACTGCATAGGATTCTTCTGTCGCACCAACCTGTGTTTTGTGCAAACATAATAGAAAAACTACAAAATGTATCTGTTGTGTTCAGAATGCTTATTTCATGCAGGCTTCATGGTTTTTACCTACTTCTGGTATAAACAGACACTTTTACTTACTTCTGCTAATAAGCTGATTTTCAAATATTGGTTTTATCAAGCAGATGATGAGAGATTTGGTGAAAGTGCAAGCCAAGTAGCATCAGAGAGCAGCCTGCTTTTCAGAGTTCTGTGGAAGCCAAGCTTTAAAAATGGTGCAAGTTTTTTACACTTTTACAAAGGAAACAAACTCCTTTAACAATGTCTGCAAAATAGGTCTCCTCTGCAAGAGATTTAGGAGTGTTTGTTACTCATACAGGATGCTTTAACAGATGCAAAGCAAGAACGCTTGCTAGAACAGAATTTTCATTCTCAAGTATGGGTTCTGGTCACAAAGAAAAATTAAATAGCAATTTGGCATGGGGCGAGGAACATACTAAGCATTAGTGCTGTGTTTTAATGCCATTCTCATTCACCATGCTGGAACCTGTATGCAGCTTTTATTGCTTTATTTTAAATGCATGGGTTTATTCTTGTTAAGAGCATCACTCGTTTGTACTGACCTGTCATGTTGTATCTGACACCCAGCAACTTCTTAATCATGTCTTTATTTTTCACAGATTCTCATTCAAAGCATGACATCCTTTTCACTAAATAAGCTGCATGTCTTATGTTTACCATTGCTCTAAAACTAATTCTGTCTTTATTTTTCTTTTCTTCTCCCTTTTCCCTCCCATTTTATTTTTGTCACACACTGTTCCCTGTCTGGTTTTTAACATTACATAATCTTAAGGAGTGCAATAAGAATAAGACCACTGAAGCCACTTTTTTGGAACATCCTGACTTTTCACAGCAGATACATCACAGTAAAAAGCTTTTCAGTATTCCAGAAGTAGCTGAAGAGGATGGTGAATACTCTGAACTGCTGTACAAGCAGGGTTTAGGTATGCCCTATAAAAAGCATCCCACAATAGCTAGAGACTCTAGACCACCTAGGCCCTACAATCAAGACCAGCAGCACAACTACTGGTACCCAGCCAAGCACAGAATTTCAGGCATGGAAGATTTTGCTGCAGACGACAAAGGATGTAAATATAGCCGATCCTTATCAAGAAGCCCAGACAGTGGACTAGACTGTGGAAGTGAAGAAGAAGAATCTCGTTTTAATTTCAGATATACTTGTGATTCAGTTTCTGCCAATGTTGCATCTAGCTGTTGTGCAGAGACTGCTAACTGTTCCTGCAGGAAAAGCATGAGGCCATTGCTTGCTCGCAGGAAAACTTTAACCAGACAAACCAGCATCGAAGAAGATTTTGGTGACCTGGGTCCTTCATTTGTAGAGCCCAGGAGTGAACAGGTCAAGCCCAGTTACGAGAAAAAGTATGAGACTCAGAAATGTAATAGAACAGATAATTTGTCTAATGAAGATGTTCAGGGAGGCTGGAAGACCGACTTTAAAATGGCTGACTCTAGGGCAGCTGGTCTACTTGCAAAGCCACCCCACAGAGATGCAGAAGACTCTCTGGTGTGTGAAATAAATCTTCCTTCTAACATCTGCTTGCCAAATCAGTCTGTTTTCTTTCTTTTGTTCTTTTTTTTTTTTTTTTAATTAATTTTTAGAGTCCACCCTTTGGACCTATCTGCTACATTTTCCCCCTTTTTTTTCTCCTCCCCATTCATTTTTGTTTATTATTCTGCATTTTCCTTTACAGTCCTCTTTTGTGTCACGCTGAAATCAGTTTAATTTGCTTTACAATGATTTTCCCACAGAACAAATTACGACAATGGCTGCTTTTATTAAAGGACAACTGAATCTAAATTTTAATTAAGGGTTAGCTGAACTACAATTTTTCCAAAATATTGTTTTTCTTTATTTTGTCCATCTAAATGTTGCTTTTTTAAAAAGCTGCATTTTAACTGGAAAAATATTTCATCGGTAATTTATTTTCTTTTTAATGTCAAGGAATTCATTTCATCGTGTTGTTTTTATTCACCTCATTCCCAGAATTTTCAAGATACACTCTTTATCGTAATACATCTCTGAACAAAAATCAAGATTCTCCCCCAATGTGACAGTGACCCAGATTTACGGGGTCAAGGGTTTCATCATATTTCCATTTGCTGCCTTATCTCTGCACTGTCACTACTTTGCCTGCCTTTTTAGACCATCTCTTCTTGCCTTTGAAGTTGCAGACTGCATCTCTGTGTGAGAATGCAGGCA
This sequence comes from Rhinoptilus africanus, assembly GCA_013400135.1. Taxonomy (NCBI): domain Eukaryota; kingdom Metazoa; phylum Chordata; class Aves; order Charadriiformes; family Glareolidae; genus Rhinoptilus; species Rhinoptilus africanus. The sequence continues at coordinate 994,906 of VXBO01007146.1, forward strand.
AACAGCTTCTTCCAAAGGGAGAGGCCAGGGCCGTGCCAGATCTTTCAAGGATGCCTCTGCGTGATCTTGCCTATTTGCATTTCTGTCCATTAATCTATAGCAGAGTCTCCACGCTTTGGTAGATGCATCCATAGGCTTCCCTGCTCCCTAAAGACCAGAGCAAGTTCTTTATCCTCTCAGTCTGCAACAGCCCAGAGTGGAAACCTCAAATCTGATGTGTTTCGTGTAAGAGTAGAAATCAGCTGCCCGCTCTTCTAGCCTAGCAGTTTATGCTGAAACGATCCTTAGAAATTTCTCCCATTAAAATTGGTGCCCAAGCTGTATTAGTCTCAATGACTGCACAATAAACTCTGGAGAGCACTGAAGTAGTACCATTTAGTTATTATAACAGCACCATTTTCTGCAAGGGTAGTGAACAGAAAGAGACAGCTGTGATGTGAGACGAAGTGTGTCTACATTCCCTTCAACACTTTTCAATGACCCTTAAAAACCTTTAACAACCGAAGGCCATTCTAGAAAAGCAGTGTGCTCAAAGACAGAAGGACGTACACTTGCTCACATGCTGCAAACTGGACAAAGCTGTACAGCCGAATACAAAAAAGGCTTGCCTTTTCAGTGCAGTCCAAGCTCCACAGCTCTCATGACTGCTTGTACTACGCTTCAGGAGATTATAACGTCATCTTAGCAGCAACAACAAAGGCAAAAGAATATTTCAAAAATTATTCTTTTATTTTCTTTTTGTTCTGATGTGTGACTGCTGGTTACAAACTCTGCCATAAATCAGGGAACCATTTTTTCTTTTGCAGGTTTGCCAGGCAACAGTATTTTCTTTTCAGCTAACCTTTCAGTTAAAAACTAAGTTTAGTTGCCTTTAGAGCTTATGCTTCCAAATGTGATTGACCTGATTAATGTCCAACCATATAACCATAATGTTACCATGCATGTAACTTACAAACCTGTTTTTTCTGTTGTTGTTTTTTAGCTTTTAGGTAATCCATCATCTGCAGGACGGCCTGAAAGGGCGGAGCATGCAGGGCGAAGGTCCTCTCATGGCAGTGCAGTGCCACAAAGGTCTCGACCAATGTTGGTCCCTTCCATTGGTTAGTTGGACAGATTGGTGCATTTCTGTTCTTTGCAGCCTCAGAGTTGGGAAGGCGGTCCTTAAAAAAGAAACACCAGACACTTGTCTTAAACCATGATTGCTCTTAGTTTAAATGGGATGAAGTGGAACTAAAACCATCTCCATCTAAATATGAGCGTACTGGGGTCTCACAGGGGGCTGAATCAGTAGTCACTGGCATCACTGGGAGTCTTTTCGTTGAATGTAGTGGGTATTGGAGCTGTTCTAAGCGTGGTTAAGCTTAGATACTGTTAGATCTTAGCTAAGAGCAAATTTGCAGGCAGGCTACTATATGATCAGTAAAATAAACGTACCCATTCAACCATCCATTCAGCCATCCATCTTTCCATTCATCAACCATCATTTTGCATTCACTTTCCATTTTCTTGACTACTTTTTGGAATTTAGCAGGAAAAATTGAAGCTATTAAATGTAACAAGTTAGTAGAACTTGCATATATTTACTAGATTTGATATTTCTTACATGATCATCCCTATTCTGGTTTACTTATGACTTAAACTATATGCTGGTGTATACCAGAAAATCCAAAAAGTAGTGCAGAAAAGATAATGGAATCAAGACACTATGGACAAATACATATCTGTTAAAACTTGCACTCCGTACTGACAAATAAGAAACATTCACACTGACAATCAGGAAACACATTCAAAACAAATGCAGCAAGAGTTCTGTGAGCTATTAGCAGAACTTTACTCCGTGAAGATGTAAAGTGGGTCTGGTTCCCGTCCCTAACCTGGCCTTGAATTTGTGAATGCTCTAGGCATCATCAGGAGAAGGAAGCAGTGTCAGGCTATTCTCACCTAACATTTGTGTGAATAAGAGATGTCACAAATGCAGATTATTAGAAGGAAAGAGAGTGATCATTAAGGAACGCTTTTATTTTTAAATATTAAATATTTTTCCCTTTTCATAGAATCACACTAAAATGCCTGTACTGTAAATTAAGAGCAAAATCCCCTTAGTGGGCAAATTATTTTGATATCTACTAGATAGTAGTTATTATTATTGAAACTGTAGATCAAAAACCACACACAGCTGTAATGCATGAAACTTTCTCAGTGTCTTTGGTATGGCATAACTGGCCAGAGACTGATTCTCATCCCACATCCTGGTGTACACCAGGATAATCTTCACAGATGTCAATGGAATTACACTGGTATGAAAATGGTATGGGGGAGTCAGCTCCAGGGAGGCTCTTGTTCTGTTGACAGGTTATTGTTAGCTGAACCAAATAGCTTTTGGATGATGGTGTGAAGACTGTTAGATTTTTGTGTCCTTTTTATTTTTCTCTGAAAGCAGCCTTTTTTTTCTCAGGAGTAAAGATTTCCAGTTTATATTTGGACTACTTAAAGCAGGTTTTGTATCTAAGTTCTTTCTTCTATATCATCTACTAAAACATTTTTTTATGAATAGTGTGAGAGTAGACAGGTTTGTTTGAATTGGGTTTCATTTTAATTTTCATTTTAATTTAAAAATATTGCCTGATGCTGGTAAGAAGCAAACTACGGAGCATTATGTACAGCATCTAACAAAAAAATTATTTGCTGTGAAGCTGCTGAAAGGCTTTATGTGTTTTTGAGTTCGAATCCTAATTTCTGTAGTAAATCACTTTGAGAATAAGTGAAGCAAATTTAAACACTTGATAAAATTCTGCACAAAATTTGCTTCCTGTAAGCCTGCTGGAAAAAATCTACAAGATATCAAATGTATCAAGAGTTCAGATAAATAAAATGTGATAAAAGGGGGGCATCCCAAACCATACAGTAGAGCATTGTATAAACTTGAACTCACTGTTCAGAACTCCCACTGACGGAGGAAGTTTCCCATGAATAAGGGCTGCAAGTACGGTTTTTGAAGAAGGAAGTTATTATAGTTGTGTCATTATAGTACGTAGATCCACAATGTGAGAAGCAGAGTAAAGTTAAAGGAAAGAAAGTAAATACAGTTGAGGCAAAGTTTAGACTGCTTAAATACATGACACTGTGTTAGCCTCACCATATAGCTCAAAAATGTGGATTCCAAATTTCTTGGCAGCAGTTTATTCCATGTATGCCTGGAGTTTTTACTGGGTTATTCAGATAAAGGGTCACTTTAGAGATGGAAAGTTCTTAAGGCAACTCTTGGAGGTTAAATTAGTGGGAAAGACCTTCAAAATTGTAATGTTTTTAGAATTTCAGTGATAAAACCTTTCTCCAAAATGTTTCAGAATTTAAATTCTTTGAGGTATTTTCTCCATTAAGCTATAAATACTTTGGATTAGTATCTTATTGCAGGCAGGATTTAAGTAAATTAATTAATTTTTGTTTTTAGGTTGATACTTTAGAAGGTGAAACACAGTTTACAGTGCTCTTGACCTTGCAGATCTGGCAGGTAGGATTGTTTAAACCTCATAATAAAAGATGATTCCTATCCAAAGATCTAACAAACAATATTTACACTGTATGAATTTTAAAAAGCGCAAAATTCAGATGCTTTAAAAGAAGGAGATGCCCATTTCTGTGATTCCCCTGCTGAAGAAGGATTTCTAGAGGCTGAGACATCTGGCAAAGCTTATGCAGTGTTTAGCCTTCCTACTATATGCAAGTCAGAACAAAAGGTAGGCAAAGCCTGCCCGCAGGAGCCTCCGCAAAGGCAACTATACAATATGTTTTAATAGATCATTCCCTTTTTCTCCATAGAAATTACAATGGACAGTAACAGTGAAGGCGGTCGGTCTCGGTCAGGTAGTGAGGGAAATATTTCACCTGTAGAAGAAGAAGCTTATTATCGCAGCATTGGTGGACACAAGAAATGGCCTCAGCAGCGTACCATGGCCTCTGAATATAGATACGGTATGCCGAACATTATTCATCCTTTATGACAGACACATTTTAGAGCTGCGTGTTAACAAGTGCGGTTTCTGTATGACAACATTGCATGCAATGCAGAATGCCAGGGGAACTAGCTCTTAAGTCCTGTCTGCGATCAGGTAAGTTTCTCCAGCTCAGCTGTAAGGGACGAATAGCCCTTAGTCCTCTGTCCTGAAACTGCTGTGCGGCCACCTTTCCATACTCGACTGAGTCCAAGCACACTGCATTGCATGAACCTCTGTGAAGCTATGCTGCTACTAATGCCAGTCAGTATTTACTGTACACACCTGAACAACCATTCATCAGAATGACCACATTTCCACTCCGTTCATACAGACGGGACGGGGACAAACAGTAGCTGGTATATCACAACCCAACGTCCTATAATAGGAAGCAGTTATCAAACTTTACTCTGATTTACGGCTTGGTCTAAAGGAAGATTCGGGGTCTTTTCAATGACCCCACAGGACTTTGGCTGCTCTGCTTGGTGAAGACAGAAATTATTCTTATTTTTAGGAGTAATTACAGAATAATGACAAACTTGTATTACATGAGTAAGGCAATTATACCCACTACTGATATTATTTGTTGCTTCATCAACATAGAAATCATTACATGATCAACAACTCAGTTTTCATAGTCATAACACAGTAAATTGCAGTGTCTAACGCTTAACCCATAAAACTGCCCAGGCCACATATAGAGCTAAGAAACACATTAAGGTTTTGTTGGTACCTGAAATGAAACAGAAGGGGCCCTGAAAGTTTAGGCAAACCGTAAGTTAATGTTGCGTTTCAAAGCAAACGTATCTAATGGATCATCAGCTTGTGTATGTTGGTGTTTATCTAGTGAATTCAATGCAACTGTGGTTGCAACTTCGCATCAGTTGGGAATCTGGCTGGCTGCATCTAAGATTCTACATACACAATTATATATGTGTGTATATATGTATGATATACGTATATACCTCTTGAAAGAACACGATAAGTGGCTAATGAGCTAATCAAGAGATTATTTGCTTCCTGGTTCACTGAAGCAAAGATGACGATTCTGACTCGGATTGTTACAGGCCAGTGCATTTAACAGAGATACATTTGGCTATAATTCATCTTTGCACCTAACCCCCATTAACTGCAGTTGGAGTTGGATGCAAAAGGCATTATTTTTAACTGGAAAAACAAAACAAAACACCCCTTAACCCCCCTGTTTCACATTGCCTGGTGGGCCTGAGTATGAGCCCCAGAATGGCTGCACCCTGACTGCGGGAGGAGAACAGAACAGAGAAGAATGCCATCCTTTGTGTCCCATTGCTTTCTGTCCCACATGTGCCTTTCTCCCACACTTCCTTTCTGTGCTTTGTGCCTGCCTAAAGCTTCTTGGCTGGAATTTTTCCCTGCCCTTTTGCTGTTCTGCATTTTTCTCTATTCACATTCTTTCTCACGCTCTGGACTCAAGAGTTAGTAGCTGTTCCCTTAAAGCTGTGACCCTTTGAAATTTTTTTTCTAGTAGTTGAAAAATACCAAATGCTGAATAAAATGCATCTGATGTTGAAGCAAGAAGAGGATTTTTATCTAAAATACTGCATATTGAATGTTCACACTGTTACCAAAAATGGGAGTTGTTAATTTGTAAGAGATGATCATAGTAAAAATTGTATTCATATGAAAGTTGTTTGGAAAAAAATTGATGTAATTCAACTACACTTTTGTCATAATTCGTAACATCAGTTTTCCAATTTATTCATTGTGAAGGATCTTTAAACTGGATGATAAGTGCTGATTCAGCAAAGATCAAAAGTATTTGGCTCCCACTGAAGTTAGCGGGATGAGCCAAGCTTTTCAGAAGTGGCTTGTGATTTTGAGGGCTATATTTTTTGAGACTTCAATTTCATATGTCTCAAAAGAGCCTATTTTTTGAGAAAGCGCTGCCCCGTGCTCTTTCAAAACAAAATTAAAAGCCTTTGAAACCTGTCAACCAAAACACTCATAGTTATAGACATTTTGGCCTAGTTTTCTTGCTCAGTTTTACTGAAGCCCATCCTTAAGTATGTTGTTGAATCATGGACTAAACACATTCTCCAGATCATTTGAAAAGCCTAAAAGATGTATGAGAGAAAATGTCAGTTCTATTTTTTTACATCCTAATTGGTTTGATACCCTGCAGTGGACAGAGTTCAGTGCAGTGTTAAGTGTTGTGATATTCATGGATGATCTTTCCTAATGATCTTATAGTTAAATGCAGTCATAGCTAACCTTTCCTCCTGGACTTTAACACATCTCGTTAGTCTTTGGGTTGGTTTGGGGCACTGCTGGCTATGTTAACTATTGAGTGTGTTTAAACAAAGCCATAGGCAGTGTAGCTCCAGCCCTGGCATAACTAACACTACTGAAACACGTTTCTTCTTGCCTGTCTGGAGAGAAGAGGTTATAACCATGTTTTAAACCTTGTACCTAAAACATGGTGTGTCAACACAGCTGGGATGAGCTTCCTTGTGTCCATGAAGAGCAGAAGCAGCTGTGCTGGAAAACAGGTGGATCCAAAGCCTGGTTATTTTTGCAGTAACGATAAAGCCTATCAGACTCAGCGTTATGTCACTCTTAACACGCTTCATTATTTTATGGCACACTCTAGGAAAGCTAACAAAAATCGCTTTCTTACCTGAGCTGTATTCACGTGTGTAAATGTCAGTGTGGTGTAGGAGACCAACACCACATTGAGTGCATGCAGATTGTGTGTGCTTTTTTAAAAAATAACAACTCGATAATTAAAAAAACCCCACCAAACTTAATAGAATATGCATTAAGTTACTGGGGTTTTTTGCTGAAATGACAAACATTTTTCAAATATTAACTGGAATAGTTGAAAGATGAGGCCAACTTGTATTACTGAATTGTTCTTTTCTGAATTTACTTTCATAGACGGCTATGGTGGTCATGACCATCTTTCTCCTGATATTTATGAAGAATCAGAAACAGATCCTGGCACAGAGGATATATCTACTCGAATATTTGTTGCGCTCTTTGACTACGATCCACTGACAATGTCCCCAAATCCTGATGCTGCAGAAGAAGAGCTGCCATTTAAGGAAGGACAGATCATTAAGGTGGGATCTAAAACCAAAAGACTCTGGTTTACAAACAGGATGTGCTTTTTTCCCTATGCAGAAAGCAACTTGTGTGACTAGAGCCCAAGGGGTTTTTTTCCTCCAGAGGGTCAGCTGTAAATCTCACTGGATCTGTACACTAGTATCTAGTGCTAGAGGCTTAAAAATAATTAGGGCAAAAATGGGCAAATATCTTAAAGTTGCCATAGATACTTATGGCCAGACTGAATTAGAGAGTTAGGTGCTAAGACCAAAATTGTGACTCTGAAGCCCTCTATGTCCATTGTCACAAACCCTGCAGTCCTCTTAACTGCAAAGCTACCACAGATGTGCTTAGTGTTGGTCCTTCATACGTACCAGAGGTGCTATATTTTTTGGAATGCTAAACACTCCTAGCTAGTATACATTTAAGCTTAATAAAAACCTAGAAGATACTTCTCTTCCAGTGTCATCCTCATCTGAAACTGGGAAAACCACTCCCTTTTCTGACTAGTTGGTGTAAAATAGGCAAGCTGCCTTTAAAAAGGGTGTGGAAGACAGTTCAGCCCTATTCCAGGGGCCAGGGACGGTGTTAGTCTCTGTCAATGTTTTTAGTTATGCCATCTATCCCGGCTTGCCTCATTTTATCACTGTGCAGCTGCAAGGCAAATTTGTTCAGTTTGCTGGTCCAATTTTTAAGAGCTGGCAGATTTTTCTGTTGAATCAGCAAATGAAGCATCTCCTGCAGCCTTGTATCTTGTTAGTCTGCTGCAAAATGGGCAGAAATGAGAGAGGCAGAAGGAGCGGCTGCTGGTAGTCCAAAGGCAACTGAGATTCCTGTGTGATCTGAAACAGAAGCCGAAAAAATGCAGACTCATATGTTACGCTACCCATTTCAATGATAAAATGTTACCTTAAGCTATTAAAATACTGACTGACTTCCACTGCGTTGGATTGGATCCCAACACAAATGTCGGTATTGTAAATCACAATTTTTTTAATGTTAAATACTTTGTTAGATGTTTTGCTTCCATCCTTAGATGATAGAAGATCTATGCCAAAAATATGGAACTTTTTTCTTTGCAAAACTATTCATGTCACTCAGATATTCTAATTATGTCTACACAAATATGTCCATTTGGCACTGAAAAGTCTAGAGAGATCTCACATCAGATATATATTCTCAGGGATGTTTATTTTATATTTGGAACCGTGGTGATTACTATGTGATCATCTGCTTTTAATTTCTCATCAAATTGTTGTGAAGATTAATTAGTTTGCATTTGCAAAATACTTTTCATACATTACCTGAGCAGTGGAGGGTCGGTTCCACCAGGAGCTGGATGCAGCCTGTCCCGTACGTGTGTTAGGGTCACATATGCCGTACCGCAGCAGCAGGGGTGCCAGGTAAGTCGTGGATATATAGCGATGAAAACTGAAAATTATTCCTGCTCTCAAAAGTTGGGGCTATTCAGCGGTTATTTTTTTATGAACTGATTTGAACTGAAGAGATTAGTTTGAGGGGTTCGTTTGTTTTTAACAAAAAGAAAAAACAATTGTTTAAGCCTAAACAAGAAACAATCTAAATTCAGTCATCAGTTTTGCCTTAAGACTGTTTAGTACAGTCCTGGCTCTAGGCCTCTGTATCATTAGTAGCCTTTATGAATTGACTGCATTTTTAGAATTTAAGAGAAACTTGGGATTTACCTGGTCTCATTGGTGAAAAATGATGCTATTTTTATACCTTAATTCATGTTTTCTGGAAAGACAATAGCAGAGCTTAAGTAAGTACATATATCAAGTATATGAAGTATTAGATAGGCATTTTTGATCATACACAAGTTGTTATATTCAAAGTAACAACACCTGTTTTGCAAATGCTTCATTTTGAATATAGTTCATATGGGGCCAAAAATGGTGCCATGTGAATAATTCCGTAAGCAGGATTGTAAACCAGTAAATATACTTTGGGCTCTGCACAGGGAGAAATTGATGACGTTTAATAGTGTCTCCCACCTTTTGTGCATTTCACTGCTAACAGAAAAGTCCAAATTCTGCTTATGTATTTGAAGTCATGATTCATATTAACATAACAGTTCCAGTTTTGTAATATAAGTCAGAGTAATGCAAAACTAATCTTATTCCACATCCAAGCTGTAGTCATCTGTCTAGTAACCATTTAGCCTGTATTAAAATTCCTCAATGCTAACACCTTTATTGACCAACATTACCACTCTTTGAATAACAGGTTTATGGGGACAAAGACGCTGATGGATTCTATCGTGGAGAAACCTGTACAAGAATTGGCCTTATCCCGTGTAATATGGTCTCTGAGATTCAAGCAGATGATGAAGAGATGATGGATCAGCTTCTAAAACAAGGATTTCTTCCTTTGAACACACCAGTTGAGAAAATTGGTAAGCAAAAATATATACGCTTCTCTTCTCCTAACTTTTGGGTGCTATTAACTTGGCTGGATCTGCTTTGCCTTTTGTTTTTACTATATGCAGATGCATCTAAATTTTACAGCAATTGACTACCCCATGGGATACATTCTGTGTCAGTATCTGGATGACTTTATTCAACTAATATTTAATCTTGGTCACATCTTTTGCTGCAAATGAGGATTTGTATCTTCACCACTCCACTCCTTATTTCCTTTTCTTAGTTAAAAAAACAATGGGTTTTGTCACCTGAAAGTTTTCTAGACACAGAACATGATCCCTGTGCTTTGGAGTGTGCTGTGCTGAGGTGCTTTGTGATACGCTCACTGCTGCAAAGCATAAAAAGAATCACTTATTTGTTGTTATTTTTATTCTTCTACGTTTTCCTACTTTACCAATAATTTAAAGGGATGGTGGCAAAGGGTTATGTGTAATCTCATTTGGGATAGCACTACATACGATGAGATTTAATGACTATTGCAGTAACAAACCCTTTAAAAAGCAGAGTTTGGCCAAACAATTCTGTGTTATGAACCACTTGTGTAACATCATTGGTTCGCTGTTGTACACAGATACACAGTGCAAGAATCTGAACTTTCTATAGACACAATCTACTTCTTTCTACTAATAAATTTCATACAACTATCTCAATATGGTTTAAAATTTTCAGCATGGTTCAGAAAGTATAAAGGGCTGGAATTGCTTCGGTCCTGTTTAAAAGTGAACTGTAAAAGTGGTTGCTAAAAAACCCAAATCTTCCACAGTTGTTTTATTGGGTTGAATAAAACCTTATCATTTCCAAAATCGTGTTAGTAAATGTGAGACAAATTATTTTTAGTTGGTTTTTTTAAGATATTGAGATATTTTTAAATTCTCCATTGTCTGTGAAAGGGAAGGATGATTTAAGTTCTTAAGTTCTGAGTTGAGTTCTTGGTTCCAATCTGTGTCTTTATTTACTCACGCCACATAAACACAGCGAACGCTCCCACCCACACGCACTTGTGAGCCCCGCAGCTGCTGTAGGCCCAGCACGTGCCCCGGCTCCCGCATTGACAGGACAACAGCCTGGGATGGGCAGAGAGCGGGATCCGGGGGTGCCGGAACAGGCTGGCTGCCGACAGCGTTACCCTGCGCAAGCCTGCCTCACTCAGGGGCTGTCAGAATGAGCTCCCCCAACCCGCCTTAGGTCCACATGGAAACACAAGCGGGGGCCTGATGGGATCAGGAAGTGGCTAAATGCATTTCTACGTCTAGCAGTGAGGTCACATGTGGGTACAGAAAATACCTTCCTGAAGAGCTACGGTCCGAACGTACCGCTTCACGTCCTGCTCAGCGCAGTCAGTTCCTAGGTCAGCGAGTTGTTGATACAGGACACTTGGGAAAACGAGACCACTAATCTACATAACTCCCCATAATTTGAACGTGTTGACTGCCTAACGGTCATATTCTGTGAATGTAATTGGATTTTTTTGTTGTGCCCAACTGGCAGCGTCTCCTGAAATAGCTGAGAAATCAGAAAATCTTTATCTTTGAAAGAGGGAGAGGCAATTTTTGATAGAAATGTTGCCCTGCCTTACATTTTTAAGCAATTCCTTTTATTCTGGGATGTTTCTTAGCAAGCTGTTAGCAACCTACCCCCAGCAGTTCACCTTTAAATATTTTAGCACTTAAAAAGCATCATGTATTTGCTCTTTAATATGGATTTAAATTGTTAGCCATTTAAAAAAACAAAATACAACAAATACTCTTACTAATGGATTTGGAAAGAATAGTTAGTTTGGCTTAATTTTGAACTAAATACAAATTCTGGGCAGCAGAGATCCACGTGCTCAGACCCTCGCTGTCACAGAGGCTGCCCACGTGGATTTTTAGCAAAACAGGCTCTAATTGCCAGTCTGTCTCGTGTTGTTACTCATATTTTCAATGTCCTATCAGACACTTTACATGCTGTGTTCGTATGGCTACATTTTTCTTAATCCTTTGCCCACATGAAATCCTTAAAAACAGAACTTTGAACAGCTTCATATCTCTTCTTCTTTTATTTGTATGCATTCCTTTCCTGAAGTCAACTGTGACCGTTTCAAAGAGAGCACACGCTCTGTACACCGCAGATCCAGAAAGTCTAAAAGAGGTCTGTGCTAAGAACCAATAATTTGATTCAAGCTGTAAATAAGCTGAAATAATTTGAGCTGTCTATTTTTGCCTTTGAACTTTTGGAAACCAGAAGTCAGAAAATACTGTCACAGAGCAATTAGGTATAGGATCCTTTTTGGATTATTTTGTTGGTCAGAGAGGGGCCCTGGACCCTGAGCAGCGGGCAAGGGCTTGCCCCAGAGCAACACTTCAGATGATTGGAAAGTGAGACAATCACTTAGGTGTGGGTTGATCCAGGCTGTGGGGAATCAGGGGGTCGGGTCCCACCACCGTTACAGCCCATGCCTTCCTGTTGGCTCTCTCCTTGTGCTCTGTGTAAATCCCGTGCGTTGGTCGCTGGGAAAAAATCACTCCAAGCCACCCACTGCAGAAGTAAGTGTTCTCCTGACTGAATGCTTCGGCGGCAGCCGGCGGCAGCCGGGCCCGCGGTGAGTGCATGCTCCACTCAGCACTCGCTTTCCCGTCCCCCCTGGGCCGAAGAGCCGCAGGGTGCCCCCGCACCCCGGGTTCCTCTGGCACACTGCCTAACGCTCAGCAGACCTGCCCTCAGTGCCTGTCCGTAAGTAGCACTAACCAGCATGTTTCTCTTGCTGCAGCAAAATCATCCGCAAGAATCATGCTAATACCATTCAGATTTGAAATGAAGCCCATTTGGGACTTCTCTGTAAATGGTTAATATCAATCAATAACATGTGGGTTTTGGAAACTAAAAATTTTACTCCTTTCCTTCTGTTCCCCGCAAAGGAAATTTGTAAAATTGAACAGTCCTTGAGAATCTGGTTTTTGTAGTCAAGAGTCTTGAAAATACTGCAAAGCGCTTGCATAAAGGTAGCAGCCTCTTTTGTCTTGGGCCAGCCGAGAGTATCCCTTTCTCCTTCCAGTCTCCCAGCAGAAAGTTGAAGAATAATCCCAGGCACAAAATTCCTTGTGTTTAGGAAGGCGGGGAGGGAATAGACAGTAAATATGGAATTTTGAATAAAAGGCAACAAATGTGAATTTTGAATGTTTGGCTTTCTGTATACCCTGGTAATCTCCGATTCTTACAACCAAGAATGGCTGAAAATTTCAGAACGTCAGTTTTGCAGATAAATACTGTTCAGAGGGTTCAGTGGTTTAGAATAAAGAGGGCGAGCCGCCTGTTAAACAATTATTTATGAACCATACATGCTGGTTTGAAACCTTCTGTGTGAATAGGTTTGGTAATCTGTGACCTTTTGTCACTATGCTAGAGAAGTATCAACGTTGTTAATGCACTGTTGTGAAAATGACGTGAGGAAAAATTGCACCTTGTTTTTCTTTTCAAAATAACTTTGATAGCTTTCCTTCCCTTCCTCTCCCTGCGATCGGAACAGAGAGAAACAGACGGAGCGGCAGGCAGCATTCAGTCTCTACAAGGAGGATGGTGGCGCTGTATGATTACGATCCAAGAGAAAGTTCTCCTAACGTTGATGTAGAGGTATTGGCATGAGTCTTCCCTGTGGGTACCGTCTGTGGAGCCAGAACATGGCTGGGATTGATGAGCATGAGTGGACATTTACAGGGATGTGCAAAAAAATCAGTTCAGAATTACAAACGTTGGTCCGGTGTTTTCAGGCAGACGTCTATGACAAGTTATGGCTTCTGTACAAGTAGATTTCTGGTGCTTGCTCCAGTAAAATCAAGGAATATCCTTTGTAGGATATATTTGTAGGATTTATTTATGGCACAATACATTATATGGTCAGTTACGGATACGTGGTTGTGCAATATATGTGTATGCGTTTGTGTATAACAGAGGTCTCTATAAAAACAGCCCATGGAGTTATAAAAAGCAGGGAATGAGTATTTTTCCAGTTGCTTTCAAATTTCCTCTGTATGTTTCCATGTAAGAACACCATTATTTTTGAGGAGCATCCCAGCTCATGCCAACACACCGGCAGTGGCACGTGCTTTTGAAGCTCTGTAACCTACAATGCCTCCAAAAATCAACCCTCCTCCCCAGCCCAAACCAGAACAACATAGCACAGGAGAAGAGCATTCATAATATATTGTATTTCTCTCTCTGAAAATATTTTTTTTCTGTTACAATGTAAGGATATGGTGAACAACTGAGCATTAGCTGATCTTCAGTTAAAACCCATGACTAGACTGTTAGCTAGAGCTTCATTGTGGGTTCATCTTCCATGTACCTACCTGCAGACCCCAATCTGTCCGTATTTGTCATCAGTGACAAGGGAATCACTTTTTACATTTTCTTTGATGTCACAAGGATTTGGTGCAATCGAGAGTTGGTGCAATTTTCAGTTGTATTTGCCTTGTGGTGAGAACGTCAGGGTACACTCAAAGCTCTAAAAAAAAATACTGCATTCCTGGGAGCTTCCTCAGTTATGCTTTAAAATGTTTAATTGCTGAATTGTAGAACAATTTGGAATTTTTTAAAGAAAGTGATTTTTTAAATGTGTGGGACTTTGCTTTAAAACTCAGCCAGTGTTGTCTTCTGTTTCTCAATGAACCAAATCTGGTTCTAAATTACGATGTTTCAAAGTAGTTTGGGCAAATCGAATAAATTACACTGATACATTGCAAGCATTTTATTTGTTATCTTTCCCATAGCCACAGAAAATTAAAAATAAGTCTTAAAAAACTTACTAAATTTCATTTAAACCACAGGCAATTAAAAAGAGCCCAGAGCTCTGTTTGCAGATCAGAGACTGGAGGTGCCCACTACGGAGCCTTTAGTGACCAGAATCCAGTAAAGCCCCCACAGGTTTAGTTTGGGAAGTCTGTGTTTCAGGAAAGGCCGGCTCAGCCGGTCCCTTAGCCCTAGCGCTCAGCTCCCCGCACATCGCCAACCTGACCCATGTCCCTCCCCGCAGGCTCATTCCCTCCCCACAGGGTGGACTAAAGGGACCTTTGAGGGAGGTGCTGCAGGTTGCTGAAGGGTCACGCAGTTGAGGTGGGAGGCTCTCCGCGGCCGGGGCTGTTTGTCAGCTCCTTTGTCACAGGGCGTCCCGTGGGTGTCGAGAACTTGGTGGGGGAGGTGTCAGATTTAGCAAGCTAAAAAAAAAAAAGTAAATTTAAAAAGAAAAAAAAGGTTTTGCTCTCATGGTTCAATTTGATTTCGCCAATTGTGTCTTAACATAAAGGAGAGGGGAAAATATTTAATGGATTTAGTGCGAATGAAGGAAATGCTAACCTTTGCCTAACAAAACATGCACTGTCACCTCGTCCTTTTTCTGCAGGCCGAGCTGACGTTCTGCACCGGGGACATTATCACCGTCTTTGGTGAAATTGATGAAGATGGCTTTTATTATGTGAGTGGGCTTCTGTTTGGTCACGTCAAACTGGTACAAACTGTTAGTGCAATCTTCACTAGTGCGAATTATGAAATGCCAGCCTGGGGGGAGCTCGGGTCACAATTCCAGCACTTCGTGTTGTGGGAGTAGCCCAGATCCTGGTTTAACAGAAACACGGACCCAGCTGGCACGCTTCTCTCCACCCAGCTCTTGTCCCTCCAGCACGTTTTTCTAGGGGTTGTTGTTCACAGCCTCTACTGCCGGCTTCCTTTTAGTAAGAGGAGGGTGCGGTGGGGGCAGGCACACCTCCAGCAGCGCCTGCCCCGCTGCACTGCCTCCAGCGTGAGCCCCTGACCCGCCGCAGCTTGAACGCGCCTTTTCCACTTCCGCGCTGCCTTGGCCGTAGGAAGAGGCCCCGCTGCCTCTCTCAGATCCGTTTTCAAAGTGACCCCCTGCTGAGTCCTAAGAGACCTCAGATGGACATTTCCCCTCCCTCACGGGCTTTGCAGTGGTCACAAGTATTTCCTTACCTTCTTGGGAACCGACAGTTGCTTTAATTAAAGCAGTCACTGCAATTTCACTGCGTTGCAGGGTGAACTTAACGGACAAAAGGGGCTGGTTCCTTCCAACTTTCTTGAAGAAGTGCCTGATGATGTCGAAGTCTTTCTGTCCGATGCACCCACGCGATATGTTCATGATACGCCGATGCGTACAAAAGCAAAAAGGGTAAGCAACCGAATACGAAAATCTTAAATCTTTATTTTCCATTCCATTCTGTCTCATATATAATTTAGACATTACTTTTAACATTTTAAATCCATTTGCTCGTTTAAAATTAACTTTCAAATATATAGAAATAAAACACAAAGCAAAATGACTTAGCCTTCCACTAGCTCATTACATTTGTAAACAAAGAAACTAAATTGACCATTTGATTGCAGTCATTGCAGTACCTTCAATTACAATCTGAGTTTAAACAGCTTTTCCCTGGTGAAAGTAGTTATGTCTAATGCTTCTAAGCTACTCTTGCTGCGTGCAGTACCTAGAGGAGAGCAAAAGTTCTTGTGGAGGGAAGCCCGGTACAAGCATTCCTTTAAGGACAAGTCCTAAATGCAGCTCATCGACAGTGCTCACCTTTTAATCCGTATGACTTCCTGTTCCAACTGGCATTAGTTAATTGCCCAGAGACTTCTCTTTTATGAAAGACTAATCTTGTTTAGAGTATCTCATTTTTGGTTTTGTTTCATCACTGCAATACTTTTATATATTATATATTTTATATATATTTTTATTTCTTTGCTCATCTGCTTGGAAACAGAAGAAGAGTGTTCATTTCACACCTTAATAAGGCAATGTAGCCTTCACGTAAGTGAGCAACTGAAGATACCAATAGAGATTTCAATTAAAGCTACCTGGCTCTCTAATGCAAGTCTTCAAACTTAATTGTGGGGGAAAAAAAAAAAAAGAAATATGTCTCCAAAATCCTTGGCCGCAGAACAGGCTGTTTGCTTTTACTCTGTCTAGCCAAGCCAATTTAGTTCTTTAGGAGACAAATCCTTTAAAAGGGAATCTTCAGAAACACGTTAATTAGACCGCACTTTATGAAGGTCAATGTTTGGAACATATTTCTTCGTGAGCTAACTGTTTATGTTTACATAGAAAGAAGGGTTTGATGTCTAACTACCCTACAAACAAAAGCTGCATATTGCATTGTTAGCCAACCTGGGATGTACAAATTCCAAGCTCCTCCATCAAGACAAAAGCACAACACCCCCGACCCTTAAAGAACACGCAAGTGAATCGTAAGCTGATACGTACGGTAGTTTACAAGGGTATAGTTGGTTTTGAAACTCATTACACTCAAATACAGCTACTTAAATTGTCTGCCTTAAAATGTGTTTTCCATAATCGATTATACCCACTTTGCCTAAGACCATCTATTCACCAATTCTGAAAAAATCCCTTCATGTGGTACAATTTACTCGGATTTTCCAGAAAGTGCACATTTGAAATATTAGCAACTGTTTGGTTTACCAATGCAATAAACGTCTCAGTATGAAACATGCAGCTCACTGAATGAATGCATTAGACTAAATATATGGTATCTTCAGGTGTACGTTGGGGTGCTTTACCAAGTTGGTTTTGTTTTGTTTTTTTTTTTTCATTAGAACTAGACCTTGATTTAAAATCAAAGTAGGCTTGAAGCCCCTTTGCTTAACTCACTGTTGCACAAGCCAGTAAATTGCTAATGTTTTACCTTGAACTACAAGACAACAGGGGTCCCTAAGGCATGCATTCTACTATGAAAATATCATCTTAATCTATAGTATCACGTTCTGTCAGCCAGGCGCTGTAGTTAGGATAGGCTGAGTATAAATAGTTTTAGCATTTTCATTCAAGTGCTTTTGATGATTGAAAAAAAAAAAAAAATAGCTGTTTAAGATATTTAGGAATGCTGTCATCTAACTATCGTACAAGTATTCACCTTCATCAGCAACCTCACAGCTGCAGCACACACATCAAGCAGTCAGGGTCTTTAAGCTTTCTTTGATTGCAATTAAGGTTCATTTTAGCTTTTTCTTTTTCCTTTTTTTTTTTTTAAGCCAGTGTGCCATCTTCTCAAGTATGTACATACAGTTTGCTACCAATTTTTAAAAAAAAGGCATTTAAAGGTCATTAAAAAAATAAGTGATCATGTAGAATTTTAAGTCATTTCTTCTGAAAACAGTTTGGCTTCTATAGATTGCTAATCTGTAGTAACTAACACATTTATTTTTCTTAAATCTATAGCTAAAAGTATCCCTCTTCGTTTTTATACTATCAGAGTACTGAAATGCAAAACCAAACCCAGTTTTGTGGCTTTTGTGGCTAGAACAACAAATCTGACTCTTTCTTTTAAAAAAGTATAACCAAACCACAGCTCTGTTGGAGTCTTTTCTATTTTCTATCCTTTTTCTCAAAAATTTTATGTATTTTCCGTAAGCCCATACAGTATTTTAAGCCACAAAGAAGAAAGGAGCCAGCCTTTTGTTTAAGTGGGTAATGGGACAAGTGATGTTACCAGGTTTCTTGATGATGATAGCTTTTAAGCTTTCAAACATTCAATAAATTATAACAATGTACCTAATAGGTTCCTCCTGAGAATACAGGTACATCCCGGAGAGCACCATCCCCCACAGTTCATCTCCATTCTGGGTCACCTACGTCACCTATGGGTTCTGGTAGTCCCGGGAGAGGCAGGGATTTGTCCTCGAAAAAGAAAAAGGGGCTGCTTTCCAAAGGCAAGAAACTGCTGAAAAAGCTTGGTGCAGTGAAATGATTCATGTGCTCCTGGACAACTTGTAAAGCTTCCAGTCTGTGTATTTATTTTTTTTTTAAAACGTCAAAACTAGGGCTTTCATGACTATGAAGTACAACTTTACCAAACCTTTGCATTTTTAACTCTGACATCAATAGAATCATGTCAATTCCTTAATCAAAACAGCAAGGAAAAAGGAAATGGATTTGTTGTTGCAAATTTTTTTTCTTTAAAAAAAAAAAAAAAGGATTAAGAGCAGAAGAACATGGTTTTATTTGAAGTCAACTCACCACCTGCAACTCCATTGGATAAATCTCAGCCTTTAGTCTCCTCTAACCACAAGTGGGGGGAACTCGTGGTTACTCCATGGGAGTGTAGAAACTTCACTGATTCCTGGTTCAGAGAGATCACCCCACTGTATCTAATCTTTATCGCAAACAAAAATGGTCTTGAAACTCCTAGTTTAATCAGCCTTGATGTTTTGCCTTATTAATGCACAAAGATTTGTACTGTCTAATAAATATACAGCGTATACTTTGTATGTACTGTGTATTCCACTGTCTTCATCTTCCATAAAACATGGTAATTTAAGATCAAGTACTATGTTACTGACTCTGTTCAATGTCTCATGTAACTCCTGGGAGTTTGGAAGTGCTGTGCAAAATGCTTTCTTTTTGTTTTTTGCCTTTCTTTTTTCCCCCCAAACCAAACCCCTTGTAGTCATTACTTTTGTCAACATTTTCACTAAACTGAAATCAGATATGGTGTAAGTTACTCCGAGGCTCACCCAGTTTCTCCCATCCAGCCTCCGCTTTCGGAGTTCCTGGTTCACTCTTCTAAATTACCAGGGGAAAAAAAAACCCACTACAACAAAAAACCTTTACTCCCCCACTTTTTAAGTTAAAAGGCATTTTCATACTGACGATGTCAGATTCAAGATAAAGTGCATGTCTAAAGTAAAAAGCGAAAAACTGTGTTACATACACTAAGCTGTAGCCAGTAAAGAGGCTGCAACAGCCGATAATCAAATATTAATTGCAATATTGGCATCTCAATGAAAACAATCTTACACATGGATGGCAGTCATTGGCCGGTACTATTTTGTAATTCTTGTCCATTTGTAAATTGTTTTTACTGTTTATACATACTTTTCAGACTGCCTTTTTTTTGTAATTTATGGAAGGTTTATAAATGAATGATCAAAGCTTCCCCATTGTGTCTTCAGATAATAATGTAAATTACTGTAAGATACTGTGTGCTAGATTATAACATTAAATTAAAGAAAATAACTGGCCTAAATTTGTGGTAAAGTAACTGTGTGGGTGTGTGCATGTGTACAACTGTTGTGTAATATATTTTATATAAATAAATAATTTGATATTTTGTAGAGTGCAGTATGTTTGATGAATCTACTGTATCAGCTGCTCGAGGACTGTGTCAGCCTTCCCGCCCTCTCCAAAGGATGAGGCACAGGCAGCCAGACGCCGCTGGGGCAGTGGTTATCGGGGAGTCAGTCAGTCACAGCGCGGACACGTGCCCAACGCTGCACCCGCCAGAAACGGGAACGGGCCCCAGCCCCGATATCCCACCTGTCGGCAGCTGCACAGCTCCTCTTCTCTTGACATCAAATAACAGAAACCAGAGACGAATTAATACCCAGAACAGGTATAAATAAGCAATGCGTTACTAGGAAGAAACAGAAAATTCTAAGTAGTGAACAGGGAAAGCTACCACTGTATCACATCAGAAAGACTAAAATATTTGCCAAAAACATCCTCTTCCTCTCCGTTACAAATTTCATGTGGAAGGAAGAGGTTGGTACAATTCTGTCAGCCTAGGAAAGAGAAAAACCTGAACTACAGGTAAGTTACAGAGCTCCCTCATTTCCAGAGCTGTTGACAGCTCCTGAATAAAGGCTAACCTAAGTGCAAGACTCCCAGAGCTTTCCAGAGGTAAGGAATGGTTAGAGAGTCACGTAGTATGCCCAAAGCCCAGCCTTGATGGATGTACGCAGATACATCTAACAGGATCAAACAAGCAAGGATTACAGAAACAACTTTATTTAGATCTCTCAAAGAAAAGGAACAAGGTTCACAACAAGTTGGTTTTAAAAAACAACCATCACCAATCCAAGCACTTCCATATGCACTAGTTTGACTCTACAAAACAGTAAAATAAGAAAATCTGAAGTCAGCTTCCATCAACACAGCTGCTGTTTGCTTTACAAATTAAGCTACTCCTGCTGAATAGTTACCAATTACAGCCTTAGAAGTACAATACAAACCAAGGCCTAAGTATATTCTGTTACTTGGAACTGCACAACCAAAAAAAAAAAACCCGTGACAAAACCATCTACTGTTCTGCACATCAGTGCACTGAAATTTTTCTCATTTAACAAGCATGCAGTGAAACAATGTCAACCATGCGATTTAGTTCATTCCGATACCAATTTGCAGTTGTCTACGTGGTAAATAGGAAGTTAGAAGACTCAGAAAAAGCACATCAGCAGGACAGTCCATCATAAGTCACACAGCCCCCAAAGAGCATTCAAGGTTAGGCAACGCCATCGCTTTTTGTGGAGAGAATACCGTACCTCGAGATAATAAAGACATTCCTAAAGCTGTGATAAGATACAGGAATACTTTTGCCTCTGACACTCATTCCTGAAACTTTGGTAAGTTCTGGAACTTCCTCCCACTCCCCTCTGCTCCTGGGGACACAGTCTGCAAATCACTCACGAGGGCAAGTACCAAAACCCTTCCAGAGGTTCTGCCCCGCTATGCAGTCTTAAAACAAAGCCTTGATAACCAAGAACAGCTGAACAGACCCTTTTAAGGGTAACAAAGTAGTTTAGGAGACAAAATTGTGCCCTCATTTTAACAGCTAAGATAAACAAGGGGGCAACAATTGCATTCTGAAAACTAAAAAACCAAAAAGTGCTAACTGGAGAAATTTGGGTTTTGGTCTGCATAACTGTATCTCTTGTATGCTAAAAATAATTCTGTGTAAGACTTCCTCAAAACATAAATAAAAAATAAGAACAACTGATAATCTCTTATGAATGAGTCCCAGAAACACTTTAGAAAAGAAATATTCAAAATAATATTATATAGTTTTTATAGCAAGCAGAGACCTATTCAAAATGCAGATCTCCTGCTTCAATGAAAATGAAGTTCCACAACTGCACATACTCATTATCCACGTTTCCTGAGAAAAAACACCACCACAACCCCACACAAAACCCCAACATCCTACATTCCCCAGAAAGGAACCACACAATTTTTTTAGCTGCTAACCCAACTTCAAAGGTAGTAAAGTCTGTCTGAAAGCAACGGGTTTGGTTCTCTGCGAATGCTCTGACCTACAAGGAAAGCCAGTTTATGAGCATACTGGCAAGGAGCAGGTACTCTGATAACACCCTGCAGGGGAAAAAAAACATAATTATTTGCAAGTCATTTAAATAAGCATGCATTCACTGTAACAACAAGCGTCCTGGAATTCAAAGGTTTGGATACATGTAGAATTTATATTCCTGCAGTTTATGCAGATTTTGGAAAACAACATTACATATACTGAACACATTTAAAAAAAACCCCATACTTTATAGAAAAAGAGATGCAAAAAACCTCCCAACGCCATCCCCCTCCTCACTCCCAAAAAGCCCCTTACACAGGTTTACGTTTGATGCTGGATTTCACAGAAGATGGGACATGGGTAAGTCACCTGAAATATTTACAATTACTAAACTGACACCTCAGGTGTGAGCTGCCTGCGTGCTGATCTCGGTATGCAACAGCAGCCTGGAGGGAAGTGGAGGAACACGGTTCCATCTCCACGCAAAGAATTAAGTATTTCTGCAGGTAAGAAATAATCGTTTGCATCATACTCCCACATAGAATTTAGGAGTAATACTCAAAACAACAAATATTTTCTAGTGAAAATAAAAATTAAAGTAATCTTCAAACTTCAGAGGGGTCACGTCATTATAAAACACCTCATTAGTTCTCAAACCACCACTCTAGGTCCAGAGGCTTTTTGGATCTGCATGGGTGTTTTAAGGACACCTTTTCCTACCTTCTTGTGGTTTGTTACTGCATAGAGATGCACAATTTTAGAAGAAAAACAGTATGATTTCCCAGACGAAACACTTACCGACCAATTATAATACATGTGGCAAAGTTTGTAGGTTAAACGTTGTAAGTGATCTGGCTTCAGACTGCTAGTGTCATAAATTACATTATAATGAGTGGGTGCAACACAACCATTTCTCACTGCCTGACTCACAATAAAGAAATCATACCTGTAATAGGAAAAACAAAACACCAGAAGTCTGACACAGAAAGGGCTGTTTGTCTTAGAAAAATGCAGAGCCCACAAATTTGTCTTATTTATTTTCTTCAAGTCACTTTATGCATCTTGAGTAAACCCCAAAAGTATGCCGACACTTTGGTCACAAAGCAATCAGTTTCCTCTGTTTCTGAAAGGCCAGATCTAAATAACTTTATTATATGGAACAGATCTTAGGACCACGAGGACTTCAACCATTCATCATACACAGTTTTCCCCCTAACAACCCCCCTACACAGGTTCTTGGCGTATGCTCCTCATTTGCTCCAGCACCCCCAGCCGTGTTTGGGTGCATATCGCCTATCACAACACTCAGAACACCTTGCAGCATAATAATTGCATCATGAACTCCTAAAATTTAAGCTTCTCCATTTCTTTCAACTACACATTACTGTGATGTCTTCAAAAGGACAGGACAGGAGTGTGGGAAGTATTCTTCTACTTGATCCCACAGTCAATTTAGCAATAGGTGTAGTTCCTTTATTATCAGGTTGCCAGTAAACAGAAGTTTTACTTCTACACTAACTTACCATTCTGGTCTGGTAACCTCCACATCAACAACAGTACCAGGGGGTGGGTTTTTAAGTGCTCCACCACTCTGTGCAAAGAATCTGGAACTCACTCGTTTCTTCACAACTATCACAGTAAGTCTTGGACTAAAAGCAAATGACAATAAAAGAAGAAACACAAAACTATTGTGAAAACCCGCACTGAGAATATTTCAGGAGCAGATTCTCTAGAGCTTCAAATTAGAAGCTATTTTGGAGTTCTCCTGGGTGTGAACGTCACACACAAGTCATCACTGATTCATTGATTTAGATTAAATAGGACATTGTTTGTAACTTTAGATTTTTAGTTTCTGGTACAACTTCAATACTATTTTTCGCCAATCTAGCTTATATTTAACTTCATAGCGAGACACAAAACAGACCAAAAAGGGATCTTCTAGATACAGATCTGATTTCTACTATCTATCTACCTCATCTTTTCATATAGAAAACACTGTTTTAACAGTAGTTTTGGTAAAGGAAAAGCCATTAACAGAAGGTAAGCAGAAGTAGTAAGCACTTCAACTCCTACTAGCTATAACATGTTTTGTGCTCCGCTTGCCTGTGCTGTCAGGAAATATTTTCATTTTTCAGAGCAGATTAAGAAACCAAGTCACTGCAGTTGATAAGCTTTAAAGCAGAACGTTGAAAACTGCAGAATGTAAGTGACTGGACAATAGATAGCCCTTTCAGAAGTGGAAAGAAGAAATGGACCTGCTGGATACATGTGATAGTAATCAGGCTATCATAACTGGAAAAAGTATTGATTACCGTATGCATCAAGAGTATATGCATATATATGTGTATTGAATACTCATGTGGTGCATGTATGAAAAACTTTTCTATTACAAGTTTGGCATCTCAAATCATGTAAATAATTATCACAAAAGCAGTTATTTGAGCTTAAGTAAAAATAAATAAGGATGAAGAGGCAACACAACTTTCATCTGTAACCATTTTTTGTATCCCAGGGTGTATTTCTCTTGCAGTATAAAAACGGGGATTGGTGGAAATACACTTACTTGTAGTCTTTACCAACACTCTTCAAGCAATCGAGGAATTGAGGCACTTCGTAATTAACCAAAGTATGTAGCTGTCCATCTCCTACACCATCACGATACACAATAATACGAGAGGGCAAATACTTATTCCACTTGAACCATTCTCTTAGAGCAGCTTGAAAAAGAAAAAGTAAGAAAAGTTGTTAACTATAAAGACAATTCACTCCAAAACAAAAATGGATTTTTATTTCTGGAAAAACAGCAGGAAGTTTTGAAACCTAAGGCCCTCGCTCGTTCAGTAAGCTGAAAGAGGTATGCATCATGATCCACAAGTGGTATCTGCAAGAAGAATTCTGGTTTACCTGTGTACCGACTCAAAAAGAAACAACCTGAGGAGATTATCTACTCTGCTGGCCTCTTACAGTAAGTTGTCATCCTTTAAGTCCATCTCCTTTAAAGCATTCTTTGAAGCACATTTATAAGTAGTATTTAGTTATTGTTAAGTAGTACAGGAATTAATAAAAAATTGTACATGAAATGCTATTAATTTTCAGCAATATTTACAAATATATTTTTAATCTGTGCAAGTTAGTAACGCCTCCCCTCAAGGCAGCTGAGATGTTTTTTGAGGAAGCTAAATTATCATTCCCTAGATCTGACTCAACAAGAGCAGAAAGCTTCCCTTACTTTGCAAGCAGGCCTTGAGACCATCCACAATCTCTTGCCCCTGACCTTGAACAACACACCGGGAGAACCACCTGTGAAGGACAAAATAAAAGATGACTGATGACCTCCAAAGCCCTTCCCAGGCTTACTTCAATGAAGTAATTTTTAAAATGGCTACAAACACTTAGTCTTTATGGCTACTGTGGGCCAAGGCAGTCAGGCAAGAGTTAGTGTGCTATGAGAATACTACCCTCAAAGCCCCTGTGGTGGACACCTTGGCACCGTGTGCAATTCCTCCCAATCAAAGAACTTCCACGCAAGTCAGCTCACCTCACAGATGAGCCCATCGCCCTGATACCCTTTATTCATCCCAGCCCTTTCCCCACCACTTGCCCCCTCTCCCAAGTGCTGTGGAAGGACAAGGCAGTGAATGTAGTGAAAAAAAACAATTCACAATATATAGGTCTTATTAACAATGTACAGTAAATCAATTTGGACACTTTCATGATGGCCCAATACATCCAAGCCACTTTTCAGTTAAGGGAAAGATAAAGATTCTTTTATTTTTTTAATTTGACATTCAAATCTTACCGTGTCATTGTTTGATTCAGGTTAGCTACAAATCCTGCAATTGAGTGCTTTCCAGACAAAGTGTCATGGTAACAATCAATCCCCACAACCATTACCTGTTTCAACTTAAAAGGAATCAATACAGAATATGTATTAATACATGAAGACATGCCAAAGCACCCATTATCTCCATCCTACAGTGTAACAAGATCATGACATAAGCTGAATGGTTTCAGGATGCTTACGTAAACCATGAGCAGCGAATTCTTAAATTAAACGTCTCCTTACATCCTATCTAATGTCACACCTCTTCCCACAGACACAAAACAAACTACACAAGGAATACTCAGTTTTCTTTTCTAGAGAAAAAGGCTTGCTTTTTAAATAAGGCTCAGTAAAGAAAACAGTTACCATTTAAGAAAAAAAGTTACTTACTGGGATCTCAACACTCCAAAGTTCTCCACCCATTTTACAGTTCATTTGTAAGGCAATTTTTGTTGCCACAGCCAAAGCAGTCTGAGGCTTGCTTAAAGTGCGAGCAAGCACACACTGACTGGGAATGGGACAATCTGTACATAAGTATTTCTTGATAGCATCATATTTATCCTTTCGGGAACTAGACAAAACACAAACTGCCTGTAAAGAAAAAAAAAAAGTGTTTTTAAAAAGCTGCATTCTCAGATTTACGTTAACAGCTGTAGTTCTTCATGAAAAGTTTCTTACACTCAAGAGAAATATTCAAGTGTTCACAGTGAAAGAAATACCTGGGAAGTTTCAGTGTCTACACTTCAATGCCAAGTACCAAGGCTCTGTTCCAGAAGGCTATCATAGGTAGCCTGGGGTTTGAACAGGAGTATGGGTAGCCACGCAGTAGATACTCGGAGGCTGAGTTTTATTTCTGAGAGTGAATCCCATTACTCTTAGAACACCAATTACAGAGATTAATGTGATTTGAAATTACAGATTCAAATACATACTATGTTTGTGTCAGTGGTAATACTTTGCTGTAAAACCCTTAAATAAGCTTCTGTTCTATCTTCTACTTCAATCCTGAAAAAAAAAGACAAAAAGAACACTTACAGAAAAAAAAACAACAACTAACAGCTATTGAAACTTCAGCAAAAACATAAATGCTCATTATGCATGAGTACTGTATGAGGTATCACATTTATAGGTGTTAATAAATGTACAATATTCACACATTTTGAAGATCAAGAGGAATCATCCCAACTTAGCCTTCCAAGAGCAATGAAATTCAAAATTAAAAGCAAGCACAGGTACTCAAAGGAAGATATTTGCAATGAGAACAAATCACAATACATCCAAAGTCATCAAGAAAATATATATTTCTTCTTGTATTACACATATATCTCCACTTGAGAAGGTTTCACTCAATGACTATGTCTGATACTGTTTGGTTTTGGTATGCTTCAACTCCCAGTGAAAGCTCTCACAAATCAAAGCATGAGTTAAGAAAATCAGTCACAGGAAACTGCACAATTGCACAATTTGCACATTGAAAGCAACTTTGTTTTATTAAAAATCTCACAGACATCTAATGGACATAGTATACTATCTCCTCATTTAACAGCCTAAGCATGCTAACACACATACCTTAGTAAGTTTAAAATAATTTTTCCATCATATTTCTGAAGAAACTTACATGGTTGCCTTGTTCATTCTGATTCCCATAGATGGTGTGACTTTAAACAGATTTTGAAGAAATAAATTAGCAATGTCATAGTTGTGCCGTGTGTATAGTAATAACCATTTTTCTAGAGGCTTTGCAGAGATTAAGGGAGCTCCTCTAGTTTCCTTTGACCAATCAGCAAACTGAGGATTGTAATCAAACTGTAAGAGATGGTAGAGAAAGAAAATTAACATCCTACCAAACAACCTGTTATCACAACTACTTCCTGCTACGCTTCAGGAACAGACTGTAACACTTCTGCTTAGAACAAATGACTTGATTTTTATCTGTCCTTTTATTGCCACTAATTCAAAATGAGCTTTATCTAGCCCTTTCAAGAAATCCTACACTCTTCAAATGTTTCATTTATAATTATGCAAAGACACTTATGATTTTTAGCCCAGAGAAGTTGTTGCTATTTGCTGCGCAAATTCTGTGCTACAAAGACACAGCTGTTTACGTATTGACTTATTTTCCTCACATTTTTCTTTTTAATAATCTAACTGCTTGAGAAAAAGAAAAGTATAACTATAATGAAGATATCGGATCTTTTCAATAACAATAAAAGTTTTACCAAATACATAGACATATAGATGAAGATCCGTCTCCATCTAGCATCCACTCAAAACAAACAGCCCTCTATTACAGAGCAAATATATAATGTTTTATGGCAATCTATGACATTATTGAAATTTAAGTTATTCACACCGAAGAGTCACCCCACCTTTGAACAGATCTGTATGTGTTTTATCTACTGAACTAAGACGTGGCTTTTCATTTGAAAGCCTTGGCATTTTAATAAATGGAAACTAATTAGAAATATCTCTGCTCTGCTAGTCTGTATATCTGAAGTGACTTTGTTTAGATGGAGGGAGTGCTTTGCAAGGAAGACACTAATGCAAGCCAGAAGAATCTTCAGGAGTTTCTAAACAGAACTTGTAAACAATTTAAGAAATTTGTGAGTCTCCTGTTTGGACAGATACTTGTGTATAACATTTTTGCTCACAATCCTTCACTTATAAACCAACAAGTAGTATTTCCTTCCTTAAGAATTTGCTTCATCAGTGAGAGATCCAGAAGATTTTAGAAGTTGTTTTATTTACCACATTTCCTGACTGAAGGATCTTTTCTCCTTGAATAACTCTTCCCGAGAAGGATAATAAATTAGAATCAAAGCTTAAACCCCAGTCTCGGAGTTCCTTCTGAACATTGTCATCTCTGTTTAAAAACAAGATTTAAATTAAAACATGAAGAAATTTGCTCTTGCTGAGACTCTTCTTTTTTAAAACCAGTAAGATTTCCAAAGTTTTGTTACAAGAAATAAGTTTATCATACAGTTTTTTCATGGCAAAGAAGCATAGAAGATTTTAAGGTAGCATACTTTCGTATGTAGTCAGTAAGCCTTCCAATTTCACGTTGCCTTTGCTCAGGTGACACTCGTGTGTGAGTAGACAAGTCTTTCATCATATTAAAATCATTACGCATCTTCTCAGTTAATCCTGTTAACAGCAAAATCTTTTTCTGAGTAAGAGTTAGACTAAAGACTAAGAAAAGTAAAATTGCAAGTCATGCAGATTAACTATGCATGTAGCGCAGACACGTAAACTGGTGTCAGTAATCATCAAGGCTTTCAGTTGCTCCCTGTACACACATTCACATCTGCATAGAAAAAAAAAAGGTTGGAGTTTTGCACTGGAGAAGAAACCACACAAGACATGCAGCTCTTTACTTACATTTCCAAAGCAAAACAAAACAGTGCTGAGGTGGACAGGTACTCACTTTGCACTAGCAGTATCTTGGAGGAAAATACATGTACGTGTATCTTACAAAATTCTCAATTTATCACAAATTTCTCCTTTTTAACAGAAGTTCTACTGCCAAAAACACTCTACAAGTTATCAATGTGCCAATGTCAAACACTGCACATAAAGACCATGCAACATCATAACCCCACAAACTTTTCAGCCTCATTTACGTAACTAAACATTTCTACTTGGCAAGAGGCTGCTGTCAAAATATCAGTTTCAGTAGGCATTATGGTTTGGCAGTTCTCTGATACTAAAAAATGCAACAGTACCTGTTAGGAAGCACAGCTCTGGAATTAGAACCACAGGTCCTGGCATCAGGTTTCCTCTCTTCCTCTTAGACTGACTGATCAAAACAGGCTGGTTCAAGTCAGTAATTTCTTGATTATATTGCTGTATTTGAAATACATATTGTATATTAGTTTATTCATAAAAAACAGTTATCTTCACAATAACACTCATTTTAGAAAACGAGTATTTTTCCTAAAACAAACGAAAACAAAACAAAAGCAACCAGCAACTTTTTTCCATTAGCACATCTAACTTGAGGAGCTGGTTTTGTCAGAGAACACTACATAGGGAAGCACTATTCTCTCAGTTGGTGCCACCAAATTACTGGCTTATAGGAGACAACAGAAACAACGCTTCTGCCTTGCTTGAGGCAGTATCACCCAGAGTATCTAATTCGAGATTAGGATGCTCATTCCAGTTCAGTATTGGACAAATTTCCTGCCCTACAGAGCAATTTAACTCAAGACATCACAAGAATCAAACAAGATGGCAAGTGAAGGCTCCGAACCTCTCAACCCTCCTGCAACCCTTCCTTACATCTGGCAAGAGCTGGTCTGTCTAACAGTCACTAATTTAGTTTAGAAAGAAACAAAACACCATTAAAAAACCAAAAAGGTGACACAAGGTGACAGTCAAAAAGCATACTTCATAGTTTAACATTTTCTTTTTCTTAAAGAGAACCACACCTCAGAAACCATTCAAAAGATAGCATTTTAAAAAACAAAAAAGTTGAGATCACAGGCAAGGCAGCAGAGCAGGTTTATCATTTATAAACTCCATTCTGAACTAGAATGGATGTTAAGTTTTGCTTCTAATAAGTCTGATCCTGTTTTACAGCTGAAACTGATGCACAGATTTCACAGTTACAATGGTATGCCTCAATAGCAGAGAAGGTAAGCTATGAGAGACATACATAAAATTTGTTTCAAAGAACCAAAGATATCAAACAGTAATTTCTCTTAAAGTGACTGTCAATATATTCTCCCTCCAATAAGTTATCAGCAAACTTGCTGAGGGTACATTCTGCCCCATGATCCAAAGCGTTAATAAAACACATTAAACAGGACTGGACCCAGTATTGACCTCTGGGGTAAACCGCTAGTTACTGGACTCCAATTACACGTCATACCACCAATCAGCACCCTCTGGGTCTGGCCATTCAGCCAGCTTTCAACCCACTTCATCATCTGCTCATCCAGCCCACACTTCACCAGCTTCTCTACAAGGATCTTACAGCAAACAGTTTCAAAAGCTTTATTGAAGTTCAGGCTGACAGTATCCACTGCTCTCCCCTCACCTACCAAGCCAGCCATTGCATCACAGGAGTTTATCACGTTGGTAAAGCGTGACTTTTCCTTGCTGAAGACATGCTGACTACTACCAATTACTTTCTTGTCATTCACGTGCCTGGAAATGGTTTCCAAGATTAGTTGCTTCATCGCCTTACCAGGGATCAATGTGAGGCTGACTGGCCTTTAGTTGCCTCTGTCATCCCCCTGGAATTTCTTCAAGATAGGAGTGAACATTTGATTTGCTCCAGTCCTCTGACACTTTTCCCCTATCACCACCATCATTCAAAGATTATTGACAGTGGCCTCATAAGATAGCTGCCTCAGTTACTTGTAGGTGCAAACCATCAGGCCCATGGAACTCAGTATTTGCTTAAGTATGCCCTGACATGATTGTCTTCCACCAACGGTGTGTCTTCCTTGCTCCAGATTTTCCCCTGGTCTCTTGGGCCTTGGAATCCTGAACAGCAGTCCTGCTAGTAAACACTGAGGTGAAGGCAGCATTCGCTACCTCGTCTTTTTCCACATTCTGTGTCACCAGAGGCCCTGCCTTGTTCACAGCACTGGGGTGAAATTTTCCCTAGTTTTCCTTCTGTCACTGATGTACTTACAGAGGCCCTTCCTATTGCCTTTAACATTCCTGGCCAGATTCAATTCCAGCTGGGCTTTGGCTTTCCTAACCTCATTCCTACATGCTGGGATATATGTCTCCATATTCCTCCCAGATTACCTGTCCTTACTTCCACCTTCTGTATGCTTGTTCTTGAATTTTCCCAGGACCTCCCTTGTTCACCCCAGCAGGCCTCCTGGCATTTTTGCCTGACCGACTATGCACTGGGATGATGCTGAATCATGCTGCATAGGTTACTTACCACTCTCAGATTATACAGTATCCACTAAAAATAAAATTCTACTAAAAAATATTATGAACTACAAATCCATGCAGCATAAGTAAACCTCTAACAATGCTCTAATATTTAAAGTTAAAGCATAACACACACACTGACAGTTAAGTTTCCATACCCTTTTGTAGTAGTCCACGTAGCTGATCTCAGAATCATCTGCTTTTCTAAAGGTACACCGTGGATTGGCATCCCAGTCGATGTCATCAACTCTGTATGTTCTGTTATTATACCTAAACAAACAATTTCAGCAATCTTTTTTTAAATCTTAACTCAAACAGAAAAGAAATATAACTGCATGACAAAAAATTTAATAGCAATACTCACATAAGTTGAGGGTTCTGCTCCTGTGAGCAGCAGTAACTTCAAGTTTTCAATTGTAACAGGCTATCAATTCTACTAACAGTTAAATTGTAATAAAACCAAATGAGAACATAACCAATCCAGTGTGCACTTCCTGCTTTTGTAAATGCTGTCACCTTGATTAGTTTGCTAGCTTGACAATTATAAAGTTTTCATGCTTTCTGATGCTTCATTATATACTTCAGGACATGAAACATCCAAAAAAAAAATCAGATCTCCAAGATGATAAGAGTCCAAAGAGACTTACTTTGTAAGAACAATTAAACCTATCAGCTCCTTAGCACACGCATCTCTAAATCTCTGCTCTTCAACCTGGTAATACAGACTGTACATAAAATCCAACACCGTTTCACTGCGAAGAACCTTATAGCTCACATCTGTACATAACATAATGCTTTCCTCATACTGGAGGATAGAAGTTGTGAAGCCCGGCCAAACCATCAACCTGTCAAAAGAGAATACACAGAATCTTAATGTGCTTTAAAACATCTCTATTCTCACCCCTTGAGGTATTTCTGTTCACTTTTCCAGACACTACAAAGCAGTCAAGACCCAAGGACACCATTATCCAAATATGAACAAGCTCCTGACAGTTAACAAAACAAAAAATATTTAACACATAGGTATCTTTAGTCAGCTTAAGATAAAAGGTTACCTGAATGATGTGGCAATATAACTGAAGTGAAAGAAAGGATGCCTCAAAGCCTAAGAAATCCATTTCACGCTATTAGTCTTAAATATCTTACAAAGCGTATGGGTATCCAAGACACTTTAAAGAGCAAGAAACCAACCGTTTACCTAGTAGAACACCAGTTTCTTCCATTAACCAGGTTACGCAGGCTAGTTTAATGGCAAGGAGTACACCACTGCCATATGATGTGGCTGGCCCCAGTCAATCTCACGCTTACTGATTTGTACAATAAGCCTAGGGCCAGACAGAAGCATCAGTCACATTGTAGGGGATCCTGGCAGGGAACAGGGACAAGACATGACAGCTAGCAATAGGTGAGTGTCAGAACTACCCATCAAGCGTGGTATGGCCAGGTATGAATTTACACAGCAGACTAAATGGCCTTAAAATGGAAGGCTGCATGCTCCTGAGGTTTTTTTGTGGGTTTGTTTGTTTGTTTGTTTGTTTTTAAAGAATTAGAGTATTCAAAGATCTTAGCCTTACAGACATTTAAGCATAGTTTCTGACATCAGAGTGAAATGTAATAGCAGAACACACACTGGTAATGAGATCTTACACATAGAAGAATTTAAGGTAGGAGGATGAGGACTCATGCTTCCTAGAAGTAAGTTTTTAAGTCTGTGGCTTTCTTACAAGATGAGCCACTAGAGCAGTATCGAAATACCATCCTTTCTCCCTTCACATCTCCTAAACCCAAGTATCCTCTTTGCCAAACCTGTGTTTAGGGATGTCGATTGGGTCACTGGGGTTGTAATAATTACGTCCAACCTGCTGCAAATTCAACATCTTCAACAGCCTGTAAGTTGAAATATGGATGTCATTTATCATTATTTATCAAACTATGCATGGTCCCATCCCTCTGCACAACCTCATTTTTTGTTCATCTGACTAGATAAAACAGTCATGAATGCAAACTTCTCATTAAACTCAATTTAGAAAGGCCATGGATACTTATTAATGACAACTAATCAGTTGAAAATAAGTTAGCACACAACCTAACCCTTCACCAACCAGTTGAAGGTAGCAGTCTAAACAAGCTATATTTCAGACGAACTGGGTATTCCGGGTACCAAGGTTAAGTGGAAAGATTACAGCAATAGAAGTAATTTGCCAGTTCAAGCTCCTGCACTACTACTTGCAGAGGCAAATCCACAGACACAAAGAGAGGGCAGAACTATATAGGACTAACTGCCTAGAAGTGCAAATGTGCTTGCTAAGGGAAAAGGTATAAATAAACTAATTTCACACTCACATGTGCCAGAAACGTGCATATAACTGCACATTAAAATGTTGCCACATGTGGTTGGACACATAGTAGCAGTAGCTACAAAGGCATAAAAATTTACATTTGTAATATTTATCTGTAGTCCATTCTTCGGAAAGAAAAAACTTAAGTCAGATATTTTTAGAATGACTTCTTAGAAAGACAAAACTTGGACAGCAAACCTTCTAAAAATGATGTTGTAAAACTGCAGACATGTAGGTGAAGTAGGTGGCAACTCATTAGTCAATGTGATTGTTATCTTCACATCCTCTCCATTTCGAGTCCTACTAAACACTTCAGTAACCTAAGAAAGTGAAGATAGGTTAATAAAGCTAGAGGCAAACAGGGCTGTATCTGGACTTTGCTCCATTAATATTGAATTGAACTTGTACATGAATATTATAAGTAATAATTCAACACTTAACTGAAACAGGAATTTTATTTCCTGCTATGACTGTAAACTACAACCTAAGATCCCTTGTTCATTTGCGTGAAGACGACTAATGGAGTAGAATGGAGGCTACCCCCAAAGCAGATAAATTCAAGACAAAGACAGGGAGATTGCTTACCCATTACCATCGCAGGAAAGAGACTCAACTTCAGGAAATAAACTTAATATATTGACAATTAATATATATTGAATTACTGATTCAGGTACTGGGAGGCAAAAAGACAAACATTAACACACATAGTGAAAGTATCTTCATTCTCTCCTTTTTCCAGGCTCAACTTCTCAGCCCCTACCCTCTTCACACAGGGCCCACCCTAGACCCCCAGCTACCAAAACCTTGCCATATACACCCAACACATCCAGCCCTTCCGTTACGTCAGATGTTGAGATACAGAAGTTATGAAGAGATTTAAGCAGAAAGAAAACTAATGGGAAAATAGTCTCTCTACTATCCACTTCTGTGCAGAGGATTTTTCTTGCCTGCAGAACCTGTGCAACAGAACCATAAGTTTATTACCAAATTTCTCTACACAAGCAAATTAGCTTATACCAATACCAATACCAATATCCAACTAGATGTTGCTCACGCCACATCAACTCTGTAACACCACCCAGACCAATAAGAAACAAGAAACATCACAAAATGCAAGTCAAAATAAAAAATAAAATAGCATTCTCATATCACACCTTATTCCCTAGGTTTTTTGGCAAGAATAATACTGATCCATCAAATGCATGTGTCTTTCCAATTAGCTCTTCATGCTGAAAAAGCAACGCTGATCGAAGACGGCGTGCTTCCATCTCAGGATTATAGCAAACATGGTACTGATACAAAGCCCACTGGGGTCGAGACATCAAACGAAAGTAATTTGCAGTTAATTTTATCATAATACCTGAAGAACCTAAAATGAGAGGCAAGCATATT
Source organism: Rhinoptilus africanus (assembly GCA_013400135.1). Taxonomy (NCBI): domain Eukaryota; kingdom Metazoa; phylum Chordata; class Aves; order Charadriiformes; family Glareolidae; genus Rhinoptilus; species Rhinoptilus africanus. The sequence goes on from VXBO01007146.1 coordinate 1,029,952, forward strand.
AGTAGTTACAAATTTTTACCAGTTTATAGTAATTCAACAGCTTTGAGATTAAAAAAAACGAAAGCATTCACACAAAGATTAGAGGTCAGTTGTGTTCTGCAACTGTTCAAGATAAGTAAGCTGTAGCAAACGCTCTCACAGATGTAGTGTTAACATAGACATTCACACACTTATTAGAGCTTTTTACAATTCCCTTAGTTGTCAGGAAAACTCTCACATCAAACAAGGTAAGCATTTAGATCAGTAACCTGTCCCCAAAGGATTAGTACCAGGTACGAGAGAGATGAATTTCCACCAAAACATAAAATTCTTTTGTCAACAAATTAATCTTTCTTTACATGAACCATAAACATAACAAAAACTAACAGAGTATTAATCACTAGAGATATCCACATTCCCATTCATATGTGACAAGATGACTTTTTTGGTATTTCAAGATTTTTCAAACAAACAAAAAACCCACAATAAAAACTAGCTCTAGATCACTTAAAGTATTTCTTCCTATTTTTTCATTTTTCATTTCAATTTCTTTTAAAGACAGAAGTCTAATACAAAAAATACATTGCAGAGAACTATAGATCATTCATTTAGTTTGGTTTTCATTACCCTTTTGTTTCCTATCGAAATACAATAACCCAGATAAAAACAAAAAAAATCCCACCACATACAAAGCATGTCTATTACACCTGAAAACTGTACAAAGCTATAGAGAAAACAAAAGGTCAGCAATCCAGCTGCCTACTAAGTACAGCAATCCATGATCTAGCATCAACTTGGCTCTAGATAGAAAATCTAGGTGAGAAAGAAAAGAAATGTGTTGCTTCTGGCCCAAAGGGGCTTAAGCAGAACTAAGCCCAACCATTCCTGGGACTGTGGCATGCTCCTGTTATCATTCTATTAAGCAAAAGCAGACTACAGTTGCTGTTATGTTGTGATGTCTCACAGAGTCACCTGCAATACAAAATTTATCAGCACAGAACCTACGCTGTTGAACATTAAAATGATTGCATTTTAGCAAAAAGGCAGGACCACCATGACAGCCTCCTTTTACTTCTTTTCATATGCATGATTTCATCCCAAGGAAAGAAGCATATCACCTTTTATTTAAACTAAAAAGTTTCCTCAGAAGAGGTCTCAAATTCCACATTTATTAGGAATTTATCTTTACAAATTTGGCTAGGTCAACGTGTTACAAACTGGAACTTCTAGAATCAAACCCAGAGTGTCCTGTTTGGAGAAGTGGACATCAGGAACATACAAGGATCACTTATGCCTAAATAGTTGCAATGTGAAATACCACACAACAACTGTCTGCCAGCTTTGTCATCTTATTGCTCCTCTTCAAATAACGGGAGCAACTTTAACTTTTTCTAGTACATGATTTATTTTTCAATTTGGCTCTCTAGGGGATACTAAAAGCAGAAAGAACGAAAACTATTTTGCATTTCAACTTGCTTATATGTCTGTAGTCTAATCTGAACATACCAGTTTTTGATTCTCGAACATGTTCTATGGCTTGCCGAGTATTTACCCCGATGTCATGGAAATCTCTACGACGTCCACCTCTGTCTGCTAAAGACATCTCCTGAAATCCTGCTGAAATCTGTAATCCTATTGTTTTGAAATTTGTGGAAGAATTACAATCAAGTTTTATATACAAATAAGAATACAATTCAATTTTGAAAGTCATATATATACAAAATTAAGCGAAATCATGAATTGTTAAGTCTCAGCTTTTGCTATTAGTAAATTCATTTTAAAATAATATTCAGGTAACACATATTAGCTTCCTAATGTTTACAGACAATTAACTAGTAAGCAAATAGAACAGCTCACTAGGCAAACTGAAAAAAAAGATGTACATTTTCCAAATCAATAATGTCTCCTGCAAACACAGGGACAACAGATATTTCACTTCGGTTGGCACCAAAATGTATACAATGTGATGCGAAATAGGCAAGACAGTTTAATTTTCTTATTAATAATCAAGAAAAACAATGAAATATTATCAAAATGAAATTTACTGTTGGTATTCCTACAGTTAATTGTGACAGCTACTTTCTAATTTACTTCTTTAAACTATTTTGATAGAAGAGAGGGTACAGATGGAGGAGAGCAAACTTAGGGTAGTTTTCAAAATTCCTGGCTCAGTTATACTGCACCTTAGAACGACAGTACTACCATCACAAGGCATGTACAGTGAAAATTTCCAAGTCTTAGTAATAAATCTCATTTTCAAAAGAAGAATTAGAAGTATAGCCTAAAGAATGTCTTAACTGCATTCTCTTCAAACCACTTGCTCTTGTGGGCAATGAACTTTTTCACCCTTTCTGACCTTCCGGTCTTTTCCTGTTCTGGCCTTCTGGAACACTCTGAGGGTCCCTCTGTCGTCCACGGCCACCAGGTTCTTCTGATACTGATGGAGGAACATGTGGCTGCTGAGGTTGCCGAAAGCCAGGTGGCCGACTTGGCAAAGTCTGTTGAACCTGCAATAGTTGGGAAGAACTCTTCCTACTGCAGTTGAAGAAAGAGCATACTTACAAGAGTATAGGAAAACAAAGTCACTACCCAAGTAGAGAACAGCCAAATACCCACATGTAGCAGTTACATAAGCTGAAATCTATTTTTCTGTGTTAAGTAGCAGAGTTATTACTCTGTACGTCAAATTCCAAAATAACGGGGTTCAGAAAATTTTTTTGTAAGTTAATAACCATTTAACTAGTAGTAAATGCAAGTCTTCTCTTTCCAAACTCTAACTAAAATTTCTGGACTTCTAATTTTTAACAACCCCTCTGATACTTAGTAGATGACTACTTACTGTGTAAAAACAGCTTTTTCGATTTTTGTGTGTAGTGAATAAATAATATTAAAGAGTGTCATGCCTGGAAGAACTGCAACACACAACCTTCAGCCATGAGTACTCCCACAATTCAGAGTTTCACGTAACCAGATTGCAGTCTGCCCCACAAGTTAATGCCTCCAGGAATAACCAAGTTCCCTACTTTAGGCATAAGTAAGCAAGAGGCCAACGCTAAGGATGATCATGAAACCTGAGCTATAGAACGAGCCTGGCTCTGTCTTGTCCTACAATAATATAGCAGAAGGAACTCCCTGAACCAGTGTCACAAAACCTGCCAGCTATCATTCCTGGAGTTCCTCTACTCCTTTGCTCTCAGAGCTCTTGGTACATGTTTTGTGATTCCCATACGCATGTTCTGACCCTGAACACAAGATCAGTAACTAAGCAGGCCTTTCTGTTCTTATACTCTCCACCTTATTTTTACACATTATAAGATCTGTCAAAAGTATACCCTAAGAAGCCTGTAAATACCCATAAGCTCTACTGCGAAGATCAATGCACACAACCCTAAAGAGGATATGTGAAAGTTATCAGAGTCCAGTATTATCAAAGTAACAGCATAGTATCACAAGTCTGTTATGAATACTACAGGGAGCAAAAAGCAGTTGATGTGGTTTAACCCCAGCCAGCAACCAAGCACCAGGCAGCCGCTGCTCGCTCACTCACCCCATGGTGGGATGGGGAAGAGAAGCAGAAGAGTAAAAGTGAGAATGTCCTCTAGTCCAGCAGCTAGGCACTGAGCCCCACTATCCTGAGCTGACAATATTCCTTTCCCCTCCATTAAAGGATCAGAGCAGAGCGCCATGTCAAGTCATAAATTGAAGCAAGACATTATGCTCGGATAGGTTCACTGCATGGGCGAGGTGAATGGAGTTTTCAACAGTCCTTTCCTTCATAGAACCACAAGGTAATTCAGGCTGGAAGGAAGCTCAGGCAGTCTCTAGCTTAACCCCCTACTCAAAGCAAGGTCAATCATGAGGTCTGATCAGCTTGCTCAGAGATTTATCCCATCTCCAAGGATGCAGACTGCACAGCCTCAGTGGGCAACCTGTTCCAGTGCTTGACTGTCCTCATAATGAAAACCTTTTTCTTTATGCCCAGTCAAAACAGCTCTTGCTTTTGTTTGTGCCCATTGTGCCTCATCCTCCCACCATGCACCATTACAAAGAGCCAAGCTCCATATTCTTGGTATCCTTCTCGGAGGCTGCAGTGTCCACGTTGGGAATGACTTCCCAGGGACTGACCAACCCTATCCTCTTTCATACCTCTGCAGCAAGAAAGATCCCAGGGCTGCCAGGACATTTGTAAGGAGAGGCAGGCCCCTGACCTCCTTAAATCTCACTAACACTTTTTGATAAAAACCTCAGTAATAAGGACTTGGTCTATTATGATACCTCCGCATCAGTCCAATGTAAAAGCTAAATGGTATGGTTCACTTCTACAACACATGGCTAGTTGTTCCCATCTTCCCCTGCACAGATTATGTTCTCATTTAAACAGAGACAGAGTGCATGCCTAAGCCCTCGTTTTCCAAGCATCTAATATAAACCCTCTTACTGATTCCGCAACCTCTTTTCAACACGTCTTTGGAAACATTTCTGGAACTACCCCTCTTGGAGGGAGATATATGCAGTTTACACAGCAGAACAGTGGCAGCCTACATAGGAAAAAAAAACCCAAACCAGATTTTCTCCACTCAGACTGCATAGTCCATGTAAAGTACCTAAGCCTCACCGTTTCCTGTACTTTCCTCTTCATCCCCAGCAGGGCATTGATATCACCTCCTGATCTCTGCTAACAATCCTATTCAAGTCAAAGAGACCAAGTTTGAAATAATCAGGTCTTTTAGGTTTTTAAATTCTGCTCTGGGTTCAAGAGGTGCATCAATGCTACTGCTAATGCAAGATACATTTAATTATTTGAGAACCAGAACAGTAAAATACCTTCTATCACAATTTAAACTCATCTGACACTGGCAAGAAATGGACAAGGAACACTCCCCCAGTGTAATCATTTTCTCAAATTAAAGTTGATTACTAAGAAACTGACAGATTTGAGTAACTGCTTTAAAGATCTTCAGGCACATGGCAATGGCTGCAAAAAAAGTACTAGCCAATTTCAAGTTACAATTTGAACAGGGCATATATGCACAAAACAAGCCCAAAACACTAGTTCAAATGCAGAGACAGAAAGTCCTTGATATTCAAACTAAAACCAACAGGAACAGGTCAGAACACCTGCCAGACCCAGGTTCTGCCCAAATATGCAACAGCAGCCTAATATATTCTGCTTGTCTGAGGGCTATCAGAGTGGACAAAGCAGGCTAAGAAAACACCTTTCTATTTCCACCAGCTCCCCACAGCTCTACTATGAAAACTGTATTACAATAGAGTTCTTGCCTGTAAGCATACAAAAATTTTCTGACATAAGACATACATACATACATGTATCATCTAACGTGTATATCTGATATCAAAATAGGAATTAGTTGAACTATGACATTTCAAAGCCTATCTTGCTAATTAAGAAGAGAAGCAACTTACAGGTGCAGCTCCTACAGAAGGAACAGCAGCCTCCTGTCCTGGAGGTCTTCCTCTTGCTCTGGCTCTAGCTCTTCCTGTCATCTTCTCTTCTATGACAAACCAGCTTCAGCATCAGTGTTCAGTCTTCTCCTTCCCCATCCTTATTACAATAAATACTATAAACAACACTACTGCATTTACAATGGTCCTGTAAAATATACCCTCCTCTGCAAACCACCCTGTTCTTGGATCTCCACATTAACACAGCCACAACAGGTAGTGTGGGGAAGTTACAGCTTCTTATAGTCAAGTTTGAACCAACTGTCACAGCCCTTTACAAATTCTGGAGCTGCAAAGAAAGTCGACTAGGTTGGAGAGCATGGCAGGATCTGAAACCTCAGCCAAGTGTAACTCAGGGCTGATGTTACTTTCAAGTTACACTTGAGGCTCAGTTCAGGCTAATTCATTACATTATTCCAGGCGCAGCGCACACTTCACTCAAAGCACACACCAACCCTGACCACCTCATCAGCCCCCCAGCGATGCAAACCATCCCCACAGACCTGTCCACCCTCTCCTCCCAAAGCGACCCTTCCCTTCCCTTCCACACAAGTTCGGCCCTAAATTCTCTGCGAGCCTCGAGCAGTTTGCGGGGCCAAAACCCACACCCGGTGGCACCCCAACTCCTTCACCACCAGCCCTGCCGTGCCCTCGGCCCTACCTCAGCCTGCCCACGGGCCGCGAAGGGGCTCTGCAATACACGGCACCACGACGACACAGGGCAGGCCGTCCTCTTCACGACGACGCCACACCACCCTACCCCCAGCAGACACCACCGCCACCAAAGCCGCCCGCAGACCGGCGTAAGACCGGCCGCGCCGCCGCCCCGCCTCAGCCCGATGGCGCCGCGCGCAGGCGCAGAGCTACGAGGCGGCACGCGCTGGCGCTGCAGGGCGGGAACGCTCTCTCTTCTCCTATTGGCTCCTGCGCGCGAGCGCGGCTGGACAGGCCCGAGAGGCGACGCCGAAGGCGGATGGAGCCCGGCCCCGGCCCCGGCCCCGGCCGCTTTCCCCTTTCCGCTTTCCGCTTTCCCCTTTCCGCTTTCCGCTTTCCCCTTTCCGCTTTCCCCTTTCCGCTTTCCCCTTTCCCCTTTCCCCTTTCCCCAGGCCGTAACTAGACCCGGCGCCAGGCCTTTCACCGGGCGGTACCGACCCGCTGATCTCCACACAGTGATGTCCCGGGGGGTCTCGGCTTCGTCCCGGCCCCTCCCAGGGGTTTGTCACCTTTGTCAGAGGAGGGTTTTCCCGCTAAAAGTTCCTCCTTACGCCACTTACCGCTTGAAAAAAAAAACTCAAGTCAACCAGAAGGTGGAGCAGTAAAACAAGAAACAAAAGTCTGAAGTTGTTTCGGTGAAGGACAGCGTTTGTCAGCAGCATTTACAGAGATGCTCCTTAAACTTCTTGTTCGTGTCCAGAAATTTACAGACTATAGAGAGAAATGGGCCCTCCGTGCATGGCATGGGGGCTGCAGCCAGGAATGGCGTATAGAAGCATAGAATCATCACAATCCAATTAAGCATCAGACAGTTCAGACACAAGAGCATCCGTCCCTCCTTTGCGATACATTCTTCAGCAGACTAGCGATCTAGGAGAAAAACGGGAGAAAAAAGCCACCTTTTTCTAACTGCCAAGGCTGATGCAATTGCTATGATTGTTACTTAGAGAATCACAACTTGCATTTTAGATACTCCACAGCAGAGCTAGCAAATCTTGTGACTCTGAAGTAGGTATCCTTAACTGGGAATTGACTCCTACACAAGGTTTTCCAGGCTTCCCTGGAAGGACGGGGTGTCTGGACAGCACCAGGCCTCACGTGCACATTGCTGTTGGTTTTAAGTCTTTCTGTAGTTTTTAAGCCTTTGCTTAAAGATTAGATGGCTGTCACGTGTACACTGACTTCAAGGGACAAGGGATAGCATTATCTAATTAAAAACTTAAAAGACCAGTCTGATCTCATGAGGTCCTTTACAATTTTTCAGGTACCTGCAGTGAACAGAGGACAAGGATCCTTTTTCTCGTTCTCTGTTACTCCAACTAGAAATGAGTGCTGGTGTTAACACTAATACTTAACATAAATAATACAAATATCTCTTTTTGTTTGATTTAGGGTATCAGTTTGTCCCTAAAGCCAGTTTTGTTGTGCTTCTCATTGATGTCAGCATAGCAACCTACTTAGGAAGCTGGATTCTCTTCTACAAGTTAAAAAGAAGAGCTTTTGAACTGTGAAAGTGTGGATATTGCTGCTGAAAGATAGCTGAAGTACTTTTAGCATGTGATTTTTATCATTCATATAGAAATCTGGATAAATATTTAACAAACTCAGCACATACACTTACATGGGGCATGTTCAGTGCTTTTAAGAGCGCTGATTACTGCTCGCCACCGGCTCTTCACCCGCAGTGGGAACTTTTATTGCTCTGTAGCCTGCAGAACTCTCCAGTGGGTCAGAGGGTTAAAGCTGCAGAAACACAATATGCAGATTTTTTTTTTTGCTCAGCAGTATTTAAAGATAAACAGAATATAAAGATGTTGTCAAAGTCATTTATGTTATGTAAATCTTGAGAAAGCAGAATGTGTGTGTTGGAAATAGTTAATGTTTGTTTATTCATTTAAAATATCAGCCATACTTAATGTTTATTTTTTTATGCCAAATTCCTAACATTTCACTGCAGAACTTAATTATCTGTAGATGGGAGTTGTTAAAAGTAGTTAATCAGGCTGGCTACCTACAGCAATTCCTTATAAAGTGAAAATAAACATCAACAACAAGCACCCTCATTTTTATACGTGGGTTGTCAGACAGTTAATTAGTACTTAATGAAAGATAGGTTCTAATTTGGTTTTCACAGTCTTTCAGACTTGCTTGGGGTTTTTTTAGCAATTCAAGCCCAGCTAAAGTTATGACTCTACCGGTAGGCTCAATGAATTCTCAGAGTCGGAGGGAATGTGGACCTGGCAGTGCAGCAATGGCAACAGGTGCCTCCTGTCCTTAGTCCTGGCTGGTTTCTCAGAAACAGCGAGAAAAACAAGGTTTTGAAATTGGTAACTGTTTGCATTTTATTTTTTTGTGTTGCCAAAAAAACCTACCAATGCTGGACTTCGACACATCGAAATACCACATATGAAATAATTTTTTCAGTTACTTGACTTGCACTTTGCTTTGATGTTTGTTTTACCCATGAGGCAATTGGGTTTGCCTTCTGTCCCCTGTTGCTACAATAAGCCATTTCCCATCCATGTCATCTCCAAAGGGGAAAAGACTGCATGGAAACAGAACAAAGAAAACAGAACAAAAGAAAATCAGGGATTTTTCCAAAGGCCCATTTGATGTACAAGTATAAACAGGAAAAAGATGCCTGAGGACGTAGGAGCCAGGAACTGTACAGGCAGACAGCTGTTAACTTGTGTAGTTAGCAGCACTTTCTGAATGGTAAATAAATAAGTGATTCCAGTGCACACAGTGAAGAAAATGCTCGCTCCAGTACCTTTAGTGTAATGTTTAAGTGTATTGCAAACTCCTAGCAATGTGAGTTGAACTCTTACCTTCATGGCTGTCTTATAACACCAAGTCCAGGCATCAATAGCTCTTTTGGTTCTATCCCCGGAAAAGGCAACAACTCAAAATATCAGAATAAAAAGTATTGTCTGCTCTGATGAAGCAAGAAAAAATAAGGACCACTTCACAACAGAATTCAGCAACTCATATGTGTGGCTAGATTTTAAACAGCCCAACATGTTGCTCCTGAATCTTATTAAATATTTGTTAAAAAAAAATCAAATGGGAATTACTCAAAAATAAACTTTAAAATTCAAGTTCCTGTGGTAGGTATTAAGTATGCACGAATCTGGACCACAGTGTTTTTACATTCTTAATTAGTCTTTTCATAAAGTGAGAGAGACAAGGGTTTAAAGACTGACTTACTATCCAAAATAATATCTCCTGAGTTAAGAGTCTTGCTTCTTCCCAATGCAAGTTTTTAGTGTCACATTTAATTTACTCTAAGTATGCTTGGGATAGAGGAACCAATCTCCCAGAACCAATCTACAGAGCGGAGCCCGGTTTACTTGCTACCTTGGGTAGAGTATGGGGGGCAGGGAGACTAGTATTTACATACCAAGACAGAAAGCAAAAGGCATGTGATGGGAAAAAAATTGCTACTAAGGAGATAATACCCAACTCACTGCATAAGAAATATAATGCAAGAATTTTCTCTCAGGAAAACATATTTTTCAGCTTTGTATTTCTGCTGCTGTTCTCTAGTCTCTTTTTTTCATCCCTAATTTCTGTTTTTCCTTCAGACCCTTACTTCTTTTGTCTGAGCCCTTATTCTCTGTAACTCTTCTTTAAACATCACTCACTCTATTCTTGGAACCTGTGTAGGACTCTCTCCTGTTCCCCTTGACAACAATGTGTTTTGCTTCAACAGAAGCAAACTGTTTTTCCATTTCATGTGTTCCCTGTTTACCAGGGTATCTAATCACTGCAGTTATCATCGCTGCTCATTCCAAGCCCTGTTTTGTCAGAATGTGCCCTGAGCCCTCTTTTCCTGAAGAGAAAATGGCCTCTTATTTACAAACCATCATATCCCTGCCAAAATTTCCTGTGCTGTATCAACGCAACTCTATTTTCTGTTAATTTCTGCCCATTGCAAATTCACATCAGTCCTAGCTGACATTTAATTTACATCCAAATCCTGAGCAAAGTGAGCAAGAAGTAATTTGATGTAAGTTCTCAATAAATAGCCTCTCATTAAATAGAGAGGTCACATTAATTAGATAGGAACAAGGCCTCCAGAAGTTAATACTATTATTAGATTTGTAAAGCATATTGTATAAATAAGTACAAAATTCTGTAAGATGTGGTGCTATCCTTTATTATCTATATTTTCGAAGTAATAAGAGGAGATGGAGAATTAGTGCATGGAGTATGTTAGAACAGAACAGAAACCGTCTTTTGATTCAGGTACTGTATAGTAAAATATTGCATTATTTCAAAACACGATGGGACATATTTCAGGAGAGAGACTAGCAAGACTGCTCAAGTTTAGCTAGATTGATTTCAGCTCATTTAGCAGCCCAGTTTGATCTAATTGTCTTTTTATTGCTCTGAACATTCCTGAGTTATGCAGAGAATTTGGGTTATGTGATTTAGTGTTGGATTAAAAAATGTCACAGCTTAACTTTCTTTAAAATAGTGTAGAACTTTCTTCACAGTCAACGAAGTTCATTATTTTTTTGTTCAAAGCCCAGCTGCAGGCCTGGAGCATTTCTCATAAATATCAGGAAGTACCCGAAGCCACAGTCAGGATTAAAGAGTTGATCTGAACCTTAGATCTCAGCTTTAAAGCTGTAATGTACAGTGAATTTGGTTTCATGGTAAAGGAAATGGTAATTGCTGAAGTATGTTTTCTTAAGTTGCAAAATCATTTTTGAAATGTTTTCATTGAAACCTCTGTCAGCGCTGTGCATGAGAATGAGTGGACTTGCAGCACAGTGTTTAGGCATGACCACATGAATTTGTATATTGGTGTCACTGATACAGAGACAGAGGCTACTCCATCTGCCCTGGCTGCTCCTTTGCGCACAGTATCAGACCCACGGTCACGATCCAGACGACTACCTAAGCAAGTGAATTAACAATTTCAATACGCTATTCCAAGAATTTCTTCTGAAAGATGGGTCAAGTTGTTGGTTATCTGTCAAATATACTCTCAGGAGAAGCAAGAACACAAATCTACAACTGATACCCAGAGTTAAAAAGTGCAGAGTAAATTCCCCTGTATAGTAGTAAGGTTTTAGAAAAATCACTTTTCTCCTGGCTCCCTTCAAATAGAAAGTCTGGTCTGTGGGGCTGAAAGGAATGGAAGAGCACAACTATCAAACGTGTTTCTACATGTCTTCAACACCTAGTAGCTGCATCAGCCAAACCACACACCCTGTATTCTGTTTCCATAGCAGCTTATTTAATCTGAAGTTTTTATTGCATGAAGGTGACTGTCTTTATTGTATTTACGAGGAAAATAAAATATAAACATTTGGTGCTCCCTGACCTTTTTCAAGGGTGTTGCATTTAAACATGTGCTTCTTTCCGTAAGCGGCAGCATTCACTCATACTCTCCTGCTTCATTCGTGCAAGTGATCCAGATAAAATATAATTCTTAAGACTGACCCCTGCGCCCTTGAAAACTTGGCTTTCTTGGATATCTCATATAGCAGGTACGGAAGGTGTACTTTATATAGCACTTGCACAAATAGGAAGCATCGGAAAAAGTATTATTATTCCCAGTCTACATGAGCAAAGAGGCATACTCGTTTTCACAGTTTCAGGGAATCTGTCAGGAGCTGCCTCTAAAGGTTTTAGTTAGGGTGCTTGTGAACTCAGTGCTGCGATGATACCAAAACATGGATGGACATCGCAGCCTCTGTTGCTCCACCCTCAGTTCTATGGGATTCCATATAGATGGATGCTTGAAGATCCTGGCCAGCCGTTGTAGACCTTCTCCAGGGATTTGTATTTTTCAGAAACTTTGCTAGGTTATGTCAAAGTCATTAATAAGAGTTTCATATCTTTTCCTCCTATATTTGATTGTCAAGTCCTGAAATCACTTTTTTCATCTTATATTGCACCCTCTCTATGACAACATGAATATTTCAGTGGTGTCTTAGCCCTTAACTGCACTCCAGATCCATTTTAGTAAGTACCTTGGAAATTAAATGCATCACTCCATATTTAAGGCTGTCATTTTAAATTATTGAACAGCAAAATATGAAGGCTTAATCTCAATTTTAAACCTTTTCCGTTAATCTTATTTTAGCATCTCTCGTTTAGAAATAATCAATGATGATGATCTGATATACAATACAGTAAGTTAAAATTAATAGGGCTCAATCTCTACTGCACGTGTGTCACTATGGAAAGATATTTCTCCTACATGTAAAATGAATTAAAAATGAGTACCACATAATAAAGTGATGCAAAGATTGCATGCGAAAGAAAAATGAGAGCATTGTTTCATTATGGAGTGTTTCAGCCTAGCTCCTTCTCTCAGGGCACCCGAGTGAGGGAATCTGCTCAGCCAGAGCTGTTAAGGAACTGGGAGCACAAGGTATGAACACGTGTTAACAGAGGCTGCACGGGTGTGCTGATCCCTCTGCAGGAACGGCATCTCTTTCCTTGGTAGTGGTTGTGTTGGGAAGGTAGTGGTGATTAGCAGAATGAGAAAGAATTGGAATGGCTTTTTTTAGGTGCTTTCAAAGTATGGACGGAAGCTCATGCAGATACCAGAGTTTCTTACTGCTTGCTATATCACTACTTTGGGTTTCGTATTAGTTCAGGGTTTCATTTATGTGCATAAATTACTGACACAGATGTCAATAACAGGGGAACTAGCAGGAGTTACTATCTAGACTCTGATGGGAATCATCTCTCACAACTGAACTAATCTTGCTCTAGGTAGTAGGAGCGACTGATTTTGAATTTCCCTACTTTAACAGTTCGGTCATTTTTCATCTAGAGGGACAGTGGCAGGTTTCTTCAGAGCTCCTAATTTATTCTCAGCAGTCCAGAAATAAACCCATGGATTTTAATTACCTAAATCACTTACGTGACAAACTTTCCATTGAGGTACATACAGGAACAGGCTCTGTGTGCTTCTGGTGTACAACAGAGAAACTGAACACCAAACTGATACTGGAATGTCCTGCTGCCTATTCTTGAAGGGGCCTAATTTCATATGCACTGAACTTTCTGTTTATAGATTTCCTCAGGCACTCCGAGTTACTCTTTTGTGCTTTCCCAGAACAAAACTGTCTCAACAAACCAATCGTGTTATTTGCACCAAAGAGGCAGCTCAGAAGAAAACAAGACAGATGGGTGCAGTCCGTGGATTACATCCATGACAATATGGGCAAGATACTGAAAGGCCTGTAAGAGAGGTAGTAACCAGGAATGAGCAGTAGCCAGGGACGAAGAGCAGTCACTGTCAGAGCATTCACCTACTGCCAATTTCTGTGTGCTCTCAAATTCAGCCTAAGCTAAAGGTATCTGGGCTACATGAATTATTCCCATAGGAGCAGCCTAATCTCAGCCATTCTTCATTTTGGGCATCTTTCAAGCATGCAGTGCTTTATTTGCATGAATTACCTGCAAACTGGATGCACAGTGAGTGCAGTCAAGAAACGAGAAAGCAAGAGAGAAGAGGGGCCATAAGCATCAGCTCTGCCTTTGAACAATCTACATGACTCGTATGATCAAAAAGGATGGACACCACTATTTGAAGACAAGAGCTGGAGGGCACCCACTCAAGAGGGGGTTCAAGTGGAGTCTAAGTGGATGACAGTACACTCTTGAAGCCCTGAATAAGGGCAGGAAATAATTTTTGAGAGTGGTGGAGAACAGGACTGTAGCCTCCTCCGAGGCATGTGCTAGTTCAGGCGCTGCAGGCAATGTGGTGGGGGAACTGCTGTAGCTCTGCAGAGCTTTCCTGCTGAATCGAGCCTGCATCCATCTATGGACGCAAAGAAGGGGTCAAAGAGATTCAAGTCCAGCATGCAGATGTCAGGCTGGCTCAGTGTGCTGCCTGTCTGGGGATCGACCTGAGTCTTATTTACTGTGCACGGGAACTCTGGCCAGTAGCCAGGCATCTTTATTACATCCAGACCCTAATTGCTAAACTCAGGTGCAAAGTTTGTAATGCTTTGGTAGTTTCTACTGTAGCTATAAACTGCTAGAAGTGGTTCTTTTCAGTGACAGAAGAATTGCAGAACCACCAAATCTGCAGGGCCATCTCTGAGATGGTCTGGGAAACTCTGTAACCAGCGCTGAAGGGTGTTGGGGATGGACAAATCCCTGCCCGCCAGCACCCAGTGAGAAGGCAGACAGTGTCTGGCTTTGTGCTATGAACACACAGACAGGCAAGAGTCAGCTCCCAAAAATGCAGGTCAGAAATGCCCACTGCATTCAGACTTCTGTCAAGGGAAACAAAACCCCATCCAGAACACAGAAAGATGTTTTGAAAATAGGTTCTCTTTCACATTGCTTTGTTCTGATTTCTCATTCTCAAACATACAGTTAACTCCTGCCTGACACCGTGCTATGGAAAGGAGACTGTCAGACGCTATAAAAACACAGTGAAATCTTCCAGCCTCCCAGTAAGATAAAAAGCACCAGCTTCCTGCCCTTAGAAGTCATTAAGTACATTTTTAAAGAAGTTATTTTTTTAGAAGGACACAAATTTTTTCTAAACTTCAAGAACTTTTAATGGTTCCCACCAAATCTAGCATTATGGTCTTACAGTGACAAATAGGACATCTGGTTGCACAGAGCAAGAAATACAAATCAGTCCTAATACCAAAATATAAAAATCTCTGAGCCATTTGTAATTTTTCTGTGCTGCTAGTGGCAAACAGAGAGTGAAAGATGGAGCACTGTGCTAGATTGGTCAGCATTAATTTGAAATGAGCTACAAAACTAATTCTTAAGATTTATCCTTTCTGATTAATGAAGAAAAATTCATGCTGAATTCCACTTTATATCATTTCACCTATCCCTGGCCCAATCAATAAATCTCATAAGTGCATTTACCCTATTTCAGCCAAAGATGCCTGTGACACTAGTCTTAACTACTGTCCTTGTGACAGCGCCTTAATCAAAATCAGGTTTTTGCACTATTTTTTTTATCCTGTGGTCTCCTTATTTCTGTCGGACTCACTTCTCTGATAAATGCTACAAATAAAAATTACTTAAAGCAAAATTTGTACAGGAAGGATGTTTTTCCTGGAACAGAGCTGGTCAGTCTTGCCTTGGACCTGTCAGCAATAGCCTTCAAGGAAAAATAAAGCAACAACCTTGTTTATTACCTGGTCTCCATCAACTGCTGTTGTTACATTCAGGACTTCCACACTGCAGATTCGCTCTACTCAGTTAGACTGTGTTGTCATTTCATCACTGTCACTACTAACCTTTTAATTTCCACAGATTTTCATCTCTAAGTATCTTAATTAAGCAGAAATAATGAGCTAGTGAATTCGTTTGATAGCACCTCCTGAACTAAATACAAGATGGGTGATGCTAAATCTGCTTACTCCCTGGATTTTAGATAGGAATCAGGAGCTAAATTTCATTGCTGCTGTTCAAGGGAGCAGAAAAGTTTAAAAAAATATATACACAGATTCACTTCCATTTTTCCTTTCCTTGGCTTCCTTTTTACACTTCTTTCCACTGGAGGGATAGCATGGACCATTGCTTTTGGACCTGGTAACTACTTAAATGTTACCTAAATAATTAGAACTGTAGTTATTTTTTTCCTTAAATCTGTTTAGCAGATTCATTATGATGGCTATATTGATATTGCCTGACAGTCTGTTTTATTATAGCCTAAACAAATGCTAATCCTTTATTTAATTAAGAAGATCTATAGATTAAAGCAGATGCAGTGTCTTTTTGTAACAAAGAACCTGCCCAGTGTTTTTGGAAGCAGACAAAAAATAAGACGTCACATTTCAGCCAAATAAAAAAATGCAAGTAGGGCATTAGTCCAATGCTTTTGTATCGTGCATTTCAAAGTTTGCACCCAGTGGGTGGGGCAAAAATAAATCAGGGCCTCCTATGGTGAAAATGTATTTGGGATTCAAGCATCTAGAATCTGACCCTATCTTCTGCTCCCTGGGATTGTCAGCTGCTTCAGGGGTCGTCTGATATATACCTCCTTTTCTCACTTCTGAGAATTTTTAGCTTGGAGTGTGTTTGAAAACACTTCAGAAAAAGGGTGGAAAACACAGAGTGCCTTCTTTGAAATACACTCCTTTGTTAAATTCCTTTCCCAAGGGTAAAGAGACTCTCAAACACCTGAGGGCAACAAATGACTCTATTCAACGCTCTCACAAATGACCTAATAAACTCCCAAAGGGTTACAATAGCTTATTTGTCATCATTTCTTGTCAGCTATTTATAGCACCAATGTAAATTGAAGCAAAACAATAAATACCTGAGTTATTTTCTTTATTTTGAAGATTCTTTAAAGCCCAAATGGTACTTTACAATTTAAAACCCCCAATAATTAATTTTGCAATTTAATTTAAATCCTTCTCACACATTTTTTGTTATGTTAGACAAAGTTTGTATCTACCTACGTGCAAAACATCTGCCAATATTTTTCTCACTTCCCTTGGAATATTTGCAGTCATTGGCTTCATAAAATTCTGTTTGGTTAATTTCTAAAACGTCAAATCATAACCTGATGGCCCATGTTAGAAATGATCCTGCTGAACAGATTTCCTTGTGGACTCCAGTGAGAAAGCATGGTGATTGATATGGTAGCAAAGATCCTGATCTCCGTAACAGTAATTTGAAGATGTAGTAACTCCTTTGTATTTAAAATCTGTTCTGGACTGAATTCTGATCCATGGTGCCACCCATTGCATTGCTCTTGCATGTATCAAATATAAATGTACTATCAAATATATTTGATATTATACTTATCCTATCAGAGGATGTACTTATGTACACGGCTTCACTGACTTGAATTGAGTCGGGCAGATACATGTTAAATTTCGTTAGTACAAATCGCTTTAGCACTATCACTAATGCTTTGTAAGCGATAGTTCTGAAGTATCACCGTGCCTCTAGACACAACTGAATAAATTGATTGAGAGCTCATTAGGTTTTCTTTTGGTGTTTCTTTTGTTGCAATTTATTTACCCAAATCAATTCAAGTCAGTGGAGCGGTGCCAATTTACACTATCCTGTCAAAGTGGCCCTGAGAAATCTAACCAAATAGTATATTCTCTGAGTTCTCTCTAGAGTATTTTATGTGGACTGCATCATTTGCAATGCAGCACGGTATGTAAAATATGTCTTTCCATCTCTTGCAACATCTTTTGCAATATCCTTTGACTTATCAGCTTCATTGTCATCCCCACCTCCTCCATGTACCTTTTGATGTCTGTGAAGAAAACACCCATCTCCTGGCTGCAGGAGTCAAACAGCTTGGTTGCTAGTTTCACTGGTCCACATACATATGCATATATGCATATATATCTACATATGTATTTAAATTGTGTAGATATTACATGGATTCCTCCTGTAAAAAAGAGAGAGAATTCACATGAGGCAATCCTGCACAACACTCAGGTACTGCTGTGGTCGTGGCTGCAGCAGACACAGAATTGAGAAGAGTAAGGATGCATTAAGGGCTGTCAAAAGAATCATTCACGTCCCCCAGACAAGTTTTGGAAACATTAAGGCACCTATATTCTCATCTTCAGTCTACGTAATTTGTTTAGTATATGCCTAACCCTAGATAGGCCTAAAGTCATTCTCCAGCCACTCAGTTTGCAGATCCTCGCAGTTCTGTCTTCGGGACAGAAGGGCTGGTACAGCTGTGGTTGAGCAGCTGGGTACAGCTCCTGCCTGAGCCCTCCTGGAACAGGGCCTAGAGGGAGTACCGAGGTACCAGTTCCCGGGGGAGCATGCCAGACACCTGTCAATAGCCCTGAGCTTGGCACAATGGGTAGTGGATGTGGCCATTCGTATTTTAAAATAACGCATTTGACTTTTACATGCGCTGGTTTCATGGTGAGAGAGCTCAGCCAGGAGGTATAGGTTCAAAACCAAAAAGTAAGGTAATAAAGGGAGAAAATGTATCAATAGTTTATATTCACAATGAAGAGGGAACTGTGGGTGCCCATGCAGGTGTAATGAAGTTCTTGTTTTTGAAGTCTGCATCGTGCTGTGCTGTGTCTCTTACTCCTTTTAACCTCCTTGTAAACAGATTAAAGATGTCCCAAAGGAGAAATATAGTTCACTAAAGGTACCCAGGAAGATTAATTTTGTTCTCAGACTTGTCAGGGATGAGAGCAGGAGACAAAAGAGAAAATTCAGCGCATGGTAGCTCCTAATTTTAAGAATTAATAACTGTGAGCATTGCATCAAGTCGTCTCATATCTTAGTAAGTGTGAATCATCTCAGCCTGTGTCCGCTCTCTAAAAGTTAGGAGCTTGATCTGAACTAGTTATCTGGGCTTCGTCAGTAAAGATAGTATATGCCATATCTAGAGGATATTCTTTCCCATCATAAGTATTGATAGGATGGTCACATTCTGCAGGTGCTGGTTTCTTTCCATCAGCAATAGATTCTTCTAAACTAAGCATCAAGATTCACGCCTGGTTTAGATGGCTAAAGCTGAAAGAAAGTAATTCTGCCTTTCTGTAGACATTATAATTTTGTGTGTAGTCACTATGTTCAAAGAAGGATGAATGCCTTTAGGCAGCTGGAGACAAAGGAGGAGAGGAAAATATATATATGCTCACAAATGTCTGGAAAAGCTCTTCATGTTGCAATTGTATTCCTGTATCCATAATGGCTTATGGGACTGAGAGATCCCAGGTTTGTTGGGAACTCATCTTTTGTGAGATCAGATGACACCCAGTGGGTTTTAAATTTCAGGCACAAAAAATTGTCTGCTATTTATTTTTGTTCTGCATAAGGAGATCTCCTTTTCATTGGTTCTGAAGCATTATCTCAGTGGGTACGATTAATAACAATCAAATATTACAAACATACACAGGTAGATAATGTCAAATAACAATTTTGTAAAAGCCTGTTCAGAGCAGGATTAGGCTTGGTACTCAAAATGCTGACAGCAGTGACGGTAAGTGTTACTGAAATATTGTTAATACAGACACATCCTAACATATGTCCTCTCCGTCTTTTCTAACGTAATATATGGTAAACAAAACAGCCATCAGGCCTAAGGAAAAAAAAAAAAAAGAGAGATGCTGTAATATGGCCACAATTTAGTGATAAAATCAAGTGTCTCTCCAGGTCTTGATTTATGTATTTAAATGATCTTTGCCTTAAACAATGGTTGTAACCAGACAGACATATGGTAAATACGACCCGATCCATTATGTGCTATTCAGACCAAGAAAGCTGGTTGAGGCGGGGGAGGTTTGGTATTAAAAGTGATCTGGTGTTATGTACACTCAAGTAACCCCTTCATGGGGAAGAAGGGGAAAAAAAAACTTTGTGAAAAGGGAAAAAAAAATCTTAAAAAGCAAAGCTGAACACTTTGCTGCTGTGCAGTGAAAGTGAGAAACGGTCCCCCCTGCCGGGGAAGTTGATGAATAATCCGCAGATCTCAAGCTGAGCCTTGGGCTCAGAGCGGCTGGTATCCCATACTAACACTAATCAACCAGTATGAAACATCCATTTTAAACGCAAATGAGGGGGGCCTTTTCAAAGGAGACCCAAAGAGGGGAGGGAGGGGGAGTTCAAAGCTCAAAATGGTTCTTTCTTTCTTTCTCTCTCTCTCTCTCTCTTTTTTTTCTAAAGACGACAGAAATATGGTTGGTTATTATCTAAGTTATTGCTACAAAGAATTTTGAAATTAAAAGATAAGCTTTCAGAGGAAGCTCAGTAATTTTCATAAAGAAGGACTTAAAACAGATGTGCCCTCTTTAATCGGGGTGTGCTTGAAAAAATATAAATGCATTTTTAACATAGCAGGGGGAAAAATCATATGGTTACACATTTGTCTCCTGGGCAAAAATAATTTTAAAAAAAAGTCTCACTGCATTAAGTATCTCACAAATAGCCACCACTAGAACTTTCTTATCTAGCAAAAAGTCGGGTGAATGATTAGCCAGCGTTTAGAAAGCAGAAAAATATCTTACGTTGTTTGTTCTATTTTTCCTTTTTTTCACTCTGTCTTTTTCATATTCAAATCACCGCTGAAGTGAATTAACATCTTCACCAGGGTCAGGATGTGACTGCTAGTAAAACCCTGATGTTTACTGATATATTATTGGTGGTATTTCTTCTCAGTAAACTTTTTCTTATAATTTCTGTGTCCAGTAGCATGCTGTGGCAAATAAATTCGCTATCCAAAACTCCGGTCTCTTCTGGCAATATGGGACTGCCCTTATAGATTCTGCCCAGAAAACAAGGTGCCACTGAGACCAGAGAAGTTTTCCTTGAATAAAGGCTAGGGACTGAGATATTAAGGATACAACGTTCTCTAAATGTTCTTCCTGAAGACTACTAGTTTTGAATGAGCTATTTTTGCCTTGTTTTCCTAAGTCCTTGCTAAAGGAAGATGCGCTTTCAGCAGGAAGTTATTGCTAGAATATGGAATAGCAAGGAGCTAATTTGATTTTCTGGAATAAGGTAACACAACAATCCTCATAGCAATCCTCTCCCCAAGAAAACCGCATGTCCCAACTGGTTGCTCAACTACAGCTTTTAACAAGTCTAACAGCTGCCACGGGGAAGTTTTTGTACAGCGCATTACTGACACGTTTTGTTAAGTACACAAAGAGCTAATAATCCTGCAGCATTAAACTTGTGTACCTGCTGGCTGGAGCAGCAAGAAGTTGTAACTTCTTCTTTTTCAAAAAATAGCCTCTTGAGGAGGGCTATTTCTGAGAAGGCACCCTTACCACATCTCCGCTGGGGCTTTCACAGCGTGGGGTGAAACTGCCCCTGGTGCCAGAGGGAGCAACAGGTCTCCTTCTTGCTGTCCAGATTGGCTGAGGCTACATAAGACATGTCTAGAATGATCACCCCTGTGTGCCACCTCATGCCTCCTTGCGTGGGGGATACACAGATCTGTGTCCTTGCAGGACACCTTGTGAAGAGTCACCTTGAGGCAGGGAGCTCCTGGTGAGGGCCGTGCAATGGCACCACTCCGTCAATAAGTCCTCATTCCTAGCAGGTCCCTTCACCCAGTAAATAACTGGCACAGCAAGCTTTTCTAGCAGGCACTGGTCTGGCGTTGCTACCTGGAGCCTTCAAAGAAGAGGAATGACAGGATGGGATCCTCCCTCATTAGATATCAAATGCAACAGAAATTTTTTGCCCTTCCAAGTATTGCAGGATTCTATAGAGAGAGTCTGAAAAAGATGGTAAAACTCCTTTCAAAGAGCAGCAATACGGGCAAGGCTTAAATGCCTGTTGTATTTTTCCTTGGGTGATTATGAATCGGAGCTCTCTGTCTACACACGGATATACTCCCAACAACCTTTGCAGCTGGTTGCTTGGGTTTTTTTCACATTGCATTTTAGCAAGTTGGTAAATTATGTTAGTGGTTTACTGCTCCAGATATCTACTGTGGTGGCTGGGGACCACAGGGCTACTTTTTCCACGGGGCTTCTTGCTCCTTGTCTTGTGCTTTGGGGGCTTGTGTGGGAGGGAAGGGAGCAGGGCCAGCGCAGCAGCGTCACACCATGGGGCGACTCCAGCGAAGGGAGAGTTCCCAGCTGGGCAGTGAAGATCTTCGGGTCTTCTGAAACAACACAAGGCACACTCATAGCTGGATGGAAGGTCTGATCTTCCTTATTTTGTATGAATATAAATTTTTGATGTTAAATGCACGCGTTTAACAGTGCAGTCACATAAGGTCAGATACTATTTTGCTGTGCACAGCTATAGTCTGGAACCTGACACTGCAAATCTGATGGCTGTAAATATGCCATGAATTTTGAAGGGAGTTGTCTAGCTATAAGGAATGTGGTCCTTCCATTACCAGTTATGTCAGCTGACAGCTGTACTCACAACTAAGCCACGGAACAATAAACCAGCACCTAATTATTAGAGGGAGTCAAGCACAGCAGGAGACCTGCTTTGACATTTGCCCATTTATGACTTAAATGTTACGGCCACCCAGCAGTAGGAGAAAAGCGATACAACCTTTTGACATAAAAAGCACCTATTATCTAGTTTTCCTTTTTTATAAGCAAAATAATGTTCTTGATACCCACTGCAGCTCTTTCAATGAAAAAGTCAGAGGAAAGAAATTCACTGAAAAATGAGATGCCAAATGCAAATGTTTGTGTCCTCAGCATACAGAAATGATAGGCCTGAGGCATGGCAGTAGCCTCAAGATCTGTGTTCACTTTTCTGTAAACATGAATGCTTCGGTTTGGAATTCTTACTTTAATTTAACAGTAGCGCAGTTTTAGCATAACAGAAATATAATGTTCCTTCTGCTCCTGTGTTCCAGAGCCCGCTTTCAAGGCTGAATGATAACTTCTAACCTCTGTACTAACACTTCACATGTTTACATAAAAACAGCTGCTCCCGATAAATTGTTTGTGGATCATAAAGTCAGTCTTCTTTATGTCCCACATTAGACCTCATTCATGACTAGTAGCCTAAAAATGAACGAAAATAAAAAAAAAATCCAGAATGTAAATTGCAATAGTTGACCATATCAGCTTTTAGGTAAGCCAGGCAAAGAGGGGGGCAAAAATTAGAGTGCCCACAAAATGGACTGTTGTCACCTCTCAAACCACTGGTTCTCTACTCTGGTCTGTAGTAAACTAAGTTCTATCATTCTTTAATAATAAAATCTTAAAATGCTTTGAAATGCTGATGATAAATGCAAACTCACTGGTTTCTGTGTTTGGTTTTGATTCAGGAGTCTTCCAAGTGCTTCTCTGACCTTTATACGATATTTCATTTAACACCTTGCCTAGCTGATGAAATTTTGCTGCTATATCAGTGCTATTAAAATGGTACACACTCAATATAGACACAGTATGTGAATCAAGCATGACTTACAACTAAGGACAGGAACTTTAAAGAGTTGGTGTTACTGATGTACCTCTACATTAAGGATTATAATGATGTAATGTGCTCATTTTACTTCTGCAAATTTCTCTTATAGAGACAGGAATTTGCTATAGCTTTGCACTTGTAGCCCATTGCAATATTGACTTTTTACAATTCTGGAAAAAAGGCCAAATCTTGTTTACCATACTCCCATGAGATGTCTTATTGAGTGAGAACAGCATTTGGGCCAAAATCCAACATATTTCAGGACAATCTGCTGTTCCATGTGCCTCTCAAATGTCTTTGGAATACTCATAAGTCAAAATTATTTTGGCTTCTTCAGCTTCAGCACAAGTTAATCCTATAATAGAACAACACTCATTAAAATTAAGAAAATGTTAGTTACACTGCAGCTGTAATTAAAACCAGTCCTTGATGTCATAAGAACTTTACACTGTTTTCAAGATATAATTGATACCCATGATGATTTATTTAATCTATGCACCCATTTTGCTAAATCTTTTAAACACTTTACATTTTCTTTTTAGGGAACAGATCATTAAAATGGAGTGATTTCTGCAATTTAGATTATACACATTTTATGGTCGACTTCATTTCAAGTTCTATTATGTAGCATATTAAATGTCTCTTGATTCTGTTTATGCATTGGTTTGGATTGATATAAGCTGTATAGTTCTTAAGTGCTATTGATCGCCTTTACAGAACAATAGTGTATTCCTTGGATGTCCTACATTTATAAAATAAATCAGTGCATTTAAGCTGTATTTGGGTTCTAGTCAGTACAGTATTTGTAGCATTAACTTTTTTGATCTGTCATATCAGTTGTAAAGGAAAACAAGTATGAAGTCTCCTTCATGATTTGCTTTCAAAATGTAATTGAATTCTACAGCCAAGTGCATTAATCATGGTTGGTTATTTAACAGAAGTTTTCAAATTTGTGAAGTACTTTTTGAAGTTAAAGTTACCACCCTGTTTTTCTTAAGAATGATTATTTACAGCCAGTTTGGATGGGACTAACAAAGCAGTGGGGTTTTATCTTCAAGCTAGAAAGAAGTGGGTCATCTGGTCTCTTGATTTCTGTAGCATTTGTCTGACATGCAGTCCCTGGAGAATCCAAGTCAGATCAGAACTCGCAATTCTTGCTGAAATGAATATATTAAAGTTTGCTTTCATATGGTATTTTGCAATATCTCTGCATGCAGGCACCTCCTTTGGTATTTTTCCCAT
Source organism: Rhinoptilus africanus (assembly GCA_013400135.1). Classification (NCBI taxonomy): domain Eukaryota; kingdom Metazoa; phylum Chordata; class Aves; order Charadriiformes; family Glareolidae; genus Rhinoptilus; species Rhinoptilus africanus. The sequence goes on from VXBO01007146.1 coordinate 1,054,192, forward strand.
ACACAAAAGATGCTTCTGTAAAATCTTCAAGTTTAGACAAAGAAAAAATACTTTCTTATTTTTTTGTATTACAGCACTCAAGGAGGTGCCTTCTGCTTCTGAATCCAGACTCATCTTTTCCCCATTGCTGACTCCACTTCATGCTGGAGATGCCACCATTTCTGTGGTCTTTCCCAGATGGAAAATTCCTTCCTGGCTTAAGATGTAGCTGCAGAGAGGAAGTATAACCTGAAGGAACTGAGGAAATAATAGCAGGTTCATTTTGGATGAAAAAGAGGACAAGACATACCTATCATCTCTCACATCAAGCAGGCATTAAGCAGAAAAGGCAACACAAAATAGGGATGAAATAATTTTCTCACAAAGTGCTTTCTCAGCATAAAGGAATTTAAAGAAAATGATGCCTGTAGGATTTGGTGGAACAGTGTCAGAGCTGCACAGCTGTGGCAGAAAAAAGCAGCAGTGGGCTCAGAGCAAATTTTGGTGGGTGCATGACCTGTACGGAGACAGCCTCTTCCTGATTTACAGAATCTAGTGTGTTCACGTTCAGATTTCACAAACTCTTTCATGAGAAGATAAAACTTGTATTGAGAGAAAAAACTCATAGAAGCTCAGTGAGAAGATAGTTTCAGTGTTTTTCCTCTCTTTTTTTTCCTCTACACAAATTTTTGGTGATCTAAGCAGTGATCGAGTCCTGAGGAAACTGAGAGAGGTGACTTTCCATGTAACCTACAAACATCCTCATTCTGGTCTCATCTGTGCTTTGTCTATGTTAGCACAACTGGTGACTCTTTTGTTTGCCTTGCACTGGAGCCAAAGGAAATATTCACTCTTATCTAAGACAGTGGTATGGAGCAAAAGGAAAAAGAAGCATTTGAATAGCCCAAATAACGGCGAAATATATTCAGGTTGATCAGTGTGGTGGAGATCTGTAAAACTGGGGAAGAGAAGGATAGGTCTGCAAAATCATCAGCTTCAGCTCTCTCTTTATAATAATGGAAATATTTATTACAAGAAAATGCATTTTAATCTCTTGCATCAGGATTAATTTTAATCAAAGAAACAAAACTTGCTCAGCAAGCTTATAAACGTGGGTAGGAATGATGAAAGTTCCCAAAATATGCTTGTATTGTCAATTTTCCAAGACCTAAGTCCCCTAGTGCCAAAAACATGCATTGCTGTGTGCCTGTAGCCGTAATTCTTTATGTATGAGAAGGTAATAGATTGTGCTTCTAACAGGAAAAAATGAAACAATAGTAAATGATTCTCCAGCTTAATTAAAAGCATAATTATTAAAGGGACTTGCATACAACTAGATTGAGAATCAAGATTGTCTGAGAAGAAAAGTTCATAGATGTTTTGCATGTCCTATCCTCCGTTACGACATCAGATCCTCACTGAGCAGCAATGGTACTACACTGGAACCTGTGCCAGGTTACAGCAATAATTGCAAGCCCCCCAGGATCCAGGCTCAGAAATTTTTGTATGTTCTCAGGAGACAAAGATGAGTGATCATCAAAGGCAGAGGAACACAGCATGACTGTCATAAGCCTGAAGTTACAACTTAGACATGCAATAGAAAATATCACTGGTACCTCTCCAGTGCATAGCCTGTAGTAATTAAAAACTTGATCCCTGCTGTTTTATCATCTCATTAGCAATGGGGGCACAAGACTTTTATCCTTGTTTGTCAGGAATCAAACATACCAGAGGAACTCTGATTATAAATTGATGAAAGTAAAGTTAAACTTTTAAATAAGAGCAGTTTCAGTTCACAATGTTTTTAAAGCTGATTAAAGAGATCTCATTTCAGTAAAAAATAATACCTAAGTCCAGCATAGATAGTAGAGGTCATCACTAGGAATAGGATGTGAAATAGCATTTGAAAAACTGCACGTACTTTTAAATTATACTGGTCGAGAAATAAATGCAAGCCCCTCCTGATAGTTTTAATACAACAGGTTTCAAACTTTTGATGAATTTTAACTCTTCAAATATTTCCAAAATCTCAAGTTTGTGATGGTTTTCATTGTTTGAAGTTATCAGACAGAAAGGCATTGTTACCATGTCAGTGAATACACTGTGGTATTTTGTTTCTATTAATGATAAATTCTGTTAGTAACAGCAGTAGTGGTTTCCCCTCAAATACCCTGCCAGCAAGCAGTTCAGCATTTGTTTCAACAGTTAGGATTATGGTATAATTGAAAGCTTCTTGAAATCAATGCAAATGAGCCAATTTACTTTTCTGGGATTTGAATGCGTCCCTTTAAGAAGAAGCCTTCAAGTAGTTCCAGGACAGTTCCAGGTTTCCAGAAATATTGTCATTTTATTGCATTTTAATGAATCTCTGACCTGAGCAGTGGTACCAGCATTGAACTGGGCAGAGGCAAATTTGGTGGGAGAGAACTGACGGTAACATTCTTTTCTTTTGTTTGATACCATCTGAAATCACATTTTCCCCCCTTTTTTTCTCCCATGAATCTCTGTTTCTCCTTCCCTTTCTTCTTCTTCTTCTTAAGATCTGTGACTTTCCTGTCGGAGGTCTAACAGGCTAACGTACCTGAACCACTGTGCTGATTTTATTAACAAGATTTCATCCCAATCAAAAAGCTGGACCTATGTCTTTTCATAGTGTGTAGGAAGCCACCCTTGATGTTTTGGGTCATTATAAGAAGGGATACCATTCATTATTTCAGAGCAATGGTGAATCAAAAGTAAAGAATCTGAATAATTTTTTTCTTTCAGCCTGTCAAAAGACAAGTCCTTTAAGCCAAGAAGACTAATCAAGAACTCAAGGACTTTTTTCAAGTGAAAAAGCCAAGCAATGAGAAACAAAGCAGAAATGATGATACAGTAACTCATTATTTTACTGTGATTACTTTATGAGAAATAAAGTTATCAGATTCAGCAGAATTCATTATGTCTGAGCAAATGATCTATCAAAGTAGCTTCTTTCGCAGAAAACTGCATCTTTAAAATATTGTTTTTACAGCAGATAAGTGAGATGGTTGCTTAAACAATCTCTCATCAGTGTAAAAATTCAGAATTATTCCAAATGAAAAATAAAGAACTAGATAGGCTATTTTCTGAAAAGTTACAATGAAGGATTTATTTTTCAAGATGGAAAAAATACACTTTAAATTTTGGCCATTTAATTAAATTGAAATGGATCAAACAGAAAAGTGACAGAAAGGAAATCTATTTCATAACTGAGCATAATTGGCTTATGGAACTCATTGTCAAATGTGGAGGCAAGAACTTAATGGGACTCTATGAAGAAATAGATACTTCACAGAAAGTTTTGTGAAATTATAGCTATTTTTTTAAACTTCAGGGTTTTAAGGGATATAAAACTTTATATTTCAGGGCATAACTGAGTCTCAGACTGCAGTAGCTTGGGGAGAAATCTTTCCCCACAGGCAGGTTACCCCTGGGTTAGTAACTCAAGCGTTCCTTTCCCCTTCCTATGCAGCATCTGTTACTAGCTTTTCGCAAAGACAGGATACTGGGCTAACTACACCACTAGTCTGATCAAGTACGGAATTTTGACTATGCGTCTAAATGAAAACAGAACTTGGCAAAGTAGAAAATTTTTGAGCAGTGGGATATTCTTTCTCTGCAGGGATGTTTAGTCAGAATTGTGTAGCTCCCAAATGGACAAAGGAATAAGAAGAAACGTGTTACCAAAAAAAAAAGATATTTACACCGATTCCTGAAAACATAGTTAAGAACATATGTTAAAAGCTGGAAGATAATGAGCTTAGATCATTGGAGAGATACTAATGTAGGCCTGAGTTTTCTATTACAAAAGCAAAAGCCAAAATAATCTTTCTAAATGCTTAACTATCTGGATACAGATATTTTCCTGTGGCACGTGGCAAATCTGAAATCTGCATGATTTCTTCTTAGCACAATTTAACATTATTCCTAGTGAAATACAAATGACAGTGTTCTTATACTATACAATCCCCAAACAGAAACTATTTTCTTTTCTATCTACACACATCTAAAACCTCCTCAATTTTTTATGATCTAAGGTATGAATTATTTTACATAATACTGCTAATAATCTGTTGCACAGAATTATAATATTAAATCCTGGTACTCTGGATTTTCAGATTAAGGAGAAATAGTAGAGAGAAAAAAAAGCAAACAAGAGTCTTCTACCAAGTCACTTCGAATCCTCAAACTGAAAACGCAGATACCTCAGACTAAGTTAACCCACATGGACCGGCATGACATTTCCAGAATCACTTTTTTTCAGCCTCAAACCCTTTAAATTAACAACAGTTGAGGAATGCATCATGGTATGCATTCTGCAGCTAAGGAAAGAAAATGATCTGACAAGATTGCTATTCAATTCTATGTTTAACCTTTCATGATGTTCAGCATTAGCAGGAATGATTCATTACACTGGGTTTGGTCAGGTCTATGTGAGGGGAACATTGATAGAAGAAGGAATAGGAAGCCAGTTTAGTCATGTATATCATTTTTTTCAGGGTAGCTAGCAATTTTCACGTTAGGCTGTGGTTTGCTTCATTAACTTTCCATTTGTTTTCCCAGGTTGATAAGAAGAGGATGTGTAAATGTGTTAAGGGTTTCTTAAACAAAATATTAAAATATAAACTATTTCTACTTTTCCCATCCCTTTCTTTAACCCATTAATCCATTAAGCATTATCCAAAGACATGGAGAAAAGCCTTATTTTCTATGCATATGTTCTGTGTTCAGGGATATGTGCTTCTGTAGGGAAATTTGAACACAGGATGGTCAAATGAAATGACTTCTGCAGAAGTCATGGAACAACAGGATCCAAGAGAAAATAACCCTGAAGCACTATAGCAAGTGGCTGGCTTCCATGAAGCTTTCAGAAATACAGCATCGCTGCCAATTTAACAAGAGACTGGAGCAAAGGTAGTGGCGATTGGAGCAACATCCTTTTCAACACCTGACAAGTCAGAGGTGGAACCACTCTCAGCACCGACAGTAAAAAGCAGTGCTATTGCAAGGTGAAGCTATACTTGTAAGCCTCATACTCTTTTAAATTATTTTTTTTCAGTAATGTGCAATTTCCTGTGCCTTTGTCCAAATTTCCCATCCAAGGAGAGTTAGGAATTTTGCAAGTAGAGGCTACTACCACCACCCTTTGACTTCAGCCTGGATAATGTTCTCTGATCTCCATTGTGTGCTTTTCTTATCTTGAAACTGAGGTTAGTGCACATGGGAAAACATGCAAAGAGTTTCCATTAAATTAGTAAAACTAATTGTTTACTCAGGCAACATTCAGTGTGAAGGCAGGAGAAGTGGTCCATTAGAGTGATTCTCTGAATTGGTGTAAATTGCAAGAGTTCAATGGAAATAAATGACAGCAGCTTGCATCTGCTAAATATCTGGCCTTCTGTATTTAGCCATTAATGTCTGTACTGGTGTAGTTCAAAAAAAAAAAAAATTAAACAGTAGTATTTCTGTTACAAGACACTATGACCACCATTTTAGTAGGACTTTTTTAGGATATATAGCTATAGGCATATGGGGTTTTTCCAAGTGACATAATGATTCATCACCTCAGCAAATCTATTCATTTTTAGTGATGATGAAAACAAGTTATAATTAGATACTGTTAGTGCAAAAACATCAATCTAGCTAATTCAAGTTTGTGCGGATATACCATGTATCTGCATTCAACCCCAAGTCATTCAGAAGTGAACATGGACGTTGTCCCAGCTTGTCCTTAATCACATTATCATTTGGTCTGAACAAAATTAAGGTAACAAATATCTGAAGGGTCTTAAAAAAAAAAATAGAGAAAATGATTCCTGGAATGACACACTCAATTGTATCATGTAAGTACAATCTTATTACTGCCAAATGTATTGTACTCTGCTTATAGTGATTGCATCTTCTGATCTGTGGCTGAGTAAGGGAATGGGAGGATGTTATTTCAGTTCTGAATGGTGGATTCTTCCCGGGTAGTATTCTGTATTGCTATTTTGATTGTACAAGATTCAAAGAGCAACTGCACATGGATGTTACAGACCACTGCTTATATTCTCCATCTGTTCCAAGACCACCTTCTTTCAAATAGTGCACTTGGTTAAAATGAGTAAATTAAAGCTCACAGCAGTGTTTCTAAAGTATACTTAACTTGAAATTAATTCTTTCTAGTTTAGCTGTACTATGGTCTAAGAAAAAATTGATAGTTCAAATACAAAAGAAAGATGAAGTAAATACTGCTTGCTCTGAGATTCAGAATGTTACAAGTTTCTTACCAGACTACCCTATGCAAGATCCTATGTAAGAGAACCTGGCACTGGCGATACCAGGCATACTTGCAGTCCAGTTACTATGGGTACAGCAACGGAAGACCACAGAAGCCAAGAATATTACAAAGACCCTTGTCAGGATGTCTAATACTCACAAAGAACTATAGCCAAGAATAGCATATGCTTGCTCCTAACTATGCACAGCCCTCTGAACAGATCGGCAGCTGCACTGATGGCATGTACTCCTGCCCAAGGGCATAAGCTAGGAGGAGAAAAGAATTTAGACTCCTGAAGACCGTGGAGATACCTGTGAGAGTCTGAGAACCAACACGTTTCCAGGGTTTTCAGGCTTCTAAGCCATTCTGTTTCCACCAAAACTGCAGAAGGAAGCAGGAAAAGGATGTACAGATCAAACCATGCAAAATCTCAGTTTATTCTTTATATGCATTCACATTGTGATGAGCACTGCATTTGGCTTTTCCCTTGAGGCATCAACAACAAAGCCTCACTGGCCCATCTTAAATTGGGGATTTCAGAGCTGCCTACAGCATTTGCAGGCCTGCTGAGCTTCCCCTAAAACCCACGTATGGTTTTTCAAGAGGATTGCTCCCTGAATTGTCTTTTTCCTTTCACTACCCAACAAGTGGTCCAGATTAAGGCTTGAGTGCTTCCTGCAACTATGGAATGCCTGCAAAAATAAAACACATCTTAAACAGGGTGAGTATTAGGTCAAGTCTATCTGCTGATAGACTGTCTGAGCTGAGCAGAGTTTAGAAAAAAAATCTGGAGTACAGATCTCTTTCTATAAACAAACTATAAACATTGCCACGGAGAAACCAAAGACGTCTCTTAAAATCATATATGTACCAGCAACATATAAATCAGGCCTACTATATAGGAGGTCAAACAAACAGCTATTATTACCTTTTCTCTCTCTCTTTTTTTTTTTTTTTTGGCACTGCTATTATTTAAAATATGTCTCTCTCTTCTGAGATGAAGAGAAAGGCTTCATTCCCAGGCACAGAAGGAGAACTTCAGAGATAAATATGTTTCTGACTCACTCAAATCAAAGCTGACCCTGTGGTTGAAGTTGATAAAAAAAAAAAAAAAAAAGGAAAAACTGTTCCCCTTCACTATAAGCGGAAAAGAAACTTCAGCAAAGATAATGTAAAAAAAGGAAAGGAAAAGATTGCTCCCCCCCGACCAGCTCTTTTAGGATCTTATCATTAATATAACATTTAACAGACAGCCGTCTCAAGCGTGAACCAGCCATTCCCCCTCTTGAAAAGTCTTTTTGCTTAGCCAAGCTTAAAAACCCTTCTTTTCAAGATAAACATTGCACAAAGTGAAGCATAAATTAAGTAAAAAGTCACAAAGATGCAGCATGCATCCAGACTATATAGGATGTTAAAATACAATCTTTACTTATGCTTACGCCCATGAGTCATGCCCACGGCCTGATCCAAAGTCCATTGAAGTCAACCGAGCGCACCAGCCATCCGTCTGCAAGAGGAAAGGTTGCTGACAGAAAGTCAGAATAACATCCCTGCTGATGGGATCGCACAGATCCCGTGGCCAGGAAGGACAGCCAGGTGATGTCCTTGTTTATGCATCCCTCCTTAGGTTCTGGCAGAGACACTTCCATAGAATTTATTCCCTGCCCCATCCAACTTGAAACACCACCAGAAAATCTGGGAAATGGAGATAATTCTTTTTACAGGGAAGGAATCTATTTTGTTATGTAGGAGACATTCTACCCAACGTAGATGCAATTCATACAGCTGCTCAAATGAAATAATTGCATTTGGGGTTGTTTGCACTAGTCTCTATTATTTATTACATGCACAGAGAAACAAGTTAAAAGAAAATTATTCAGGTCAAACTCAAGCACTTAAAAATAAGAAAATGCCAGGAGTTGAGATGCTCGTGGAGCAGTATTAGCCTCCTGCTGTTTATACATTTATGGCAGAGTCCTTAATTACGTACTTACATTTTTTTTCCTGAGACACCATGCCTCATTCAGCACACGGAGACAGATCGGTGCTGTTCAGCCCTTCCCTTTATCTGCAGTGTTCAGTGTCTACCTCCCTACTTTAGGTACACTAACTGGCTTTGAGACAGAATTATTAATTTCCTAATGGCCCTTTCTGTAGCACTCATCACTCAAGTATCAGTATTTTAAAAACATAACTTATGCTTGCAGGGCCTGTGAATACAAATGACAGTTTGACACTTTGTCAGAATTTTTTAACACGAACCCACAAATCTATCCTTCATGTTACTCCCAGAAATAAATGACTGGGGCTGTCAGCTGAGATCACACTTTTCAGGACAAACAGATACAGTTTGGTAGAACTACGAGCAACTGAAAGGTGTCTCATGATAGGAAGCATTGGGCAACCTGCCTCACAAACAGTGCAATTGGCACCATTTGCTATTTTGTGCAGGAAATGTATGCTTCCTCTCGAAAAAACCCAAAAAGGATAATGGTCATGCCCTTTCCTCCTGCCCCAAAGAATTTATGGGCTAACTCAGACAAATAAAATACAGAGTTTATTGGAAGTCAGGGAGACATTATCCATCATAGCAACAGTGTAATAGCCTTTCCCTGAAAAGAGTTTTAAATAAGGAATTTTAGATAGCTGTCATATTTGGCATATGCAAGAAAGTATATACACCTTATGCAAACACTGTTGGATTAAATGTAAGTTTTTTGATGAATGTTGAATCTAGCCCAGAGGGAATAGTTAGAAGAGATAATGGGTACGAGCATGACGGAGAGATGTGGGGTGAAATACACTTCGCGGAAAGTAGCCAAATTTATTTGCAGTTGTTATGCATTAATAGCCTGGTGTAAGTAGAAAAAGAGCTTCACAGGGACAAATGGGATATATCTGCTTTATTCTGTAATATCGGTTTGAAAGGGCAGATCCAGTAGTGGTGTCTTAGGGGAATGAATGACAACAGATGAAATAAAATTGATACTTCCATTTACCCTATGTTTATATAGTTTGTATTTTAAAAATATCTACTCTCTTTGTATGCAGAACATTTGCATAAACTCCACTGAAATTCTCAGCTGGTACTTTCTCAGTCCATTTTATACCCAAGACAGTTACGGCAGGTAAGCAGGAGTCTGGACTCCAGTGCCCATATGTTAGAAGTTGGCATCACAGCCATTGCCAGCCAGACCTGACCCTGAAAGTGAGCAGGAACAGAGCACTTTCAGCTACTATAGGACTGGCCTTTTGCAAATTTTTACTCCAAGGTCTGGCTTTCCTTTTGGTTTATGTAGATGCACATGGGCGTGTTTTTGTCTTCCCAGTGTGCACAGCCAGTCACCCCAGTTGCCACATGGGCAGGCAGAGCCAAGCTCCTACCGTTTCCAGTGCCCCGCACCTGGAAGGGAATCGCATCTGCTTTCAGCTTACCCACCCGCCACCACCGCTTACACAGGCAGAGTCTGGCACGGCAGCTATTCGGTGTGGATGCGGGAAGGTTCCTTGGGCCTTCCAATTACTCCGCCCGAGACAAGTCACACTGAAACCCAGGGAATTAAGGTGCTCAAACTCCCTCGGAGGCCTCACTTTGCATGGTCACGCCTGTATTTCCTCACTATCCACTTAAGGAAAAAGGCTAAGGCTGGCTGCAATGGAGACTGAGCTATTTCTATAACTGGAAAAGAGAGCAAATTATATTGAAGTGTTTTCTCCCTTTGCCACACACGCACAGCAAGCAGCATGGCTTTACGTGAGCCTGCGCCGCACAGCTCAGCCAAGCGCATGAAGCTATCAGCACATCATCAAACCGTCACCAGCACTTCCCGCCTGCCTTTTCCCGGCTCCGCGCTATTTACCCTCTGCCAGGCAGCGGCAACCGCAATCTGCAGCTTAACAGCTTGCACTACACTGAAAAGAAACCCCTGCACAAAGAAATGTAACCACAAAATTATGTCACTCAGTAGCAATTAGCTTTGTTTTCAATATACACAAACTTTGGGGCTGGGGAGGAATTAAAACGGAGTAGCAATGGTGCAGGGAAGCAGGTGAGTGACTTTGTGGCTTATGGGGGATATATTACTTCTCTTGGGATGGATAAAGTCCATATTTCACTGAGGCCATTGCAAGTCCAAACACTCTGGTGTACAGGGAAAACTGGTGATTTGTATCTGATCTGAAACCACAGAACAAACAGGAGCAATGTTACAGACTTTTGCCCTCTTGCAGTGACTGATGCGATTTTTTGAACAGCTATTACATGTCTGAAAATTGACATATTACCGGTAGCAGCACAAAAGGCACTCTCTTTCAATAGCTGTTACTCAGCAATCAGTGTCCAACCCTTAATGTTTTCTTTTGTTGAAAAAAAAAATCACAAAAACTAAAGTAAACCACAATCTGGTTCTGTGCCAACAATATTAACCAGCTTCTTTTAGAGCCTTTGAAGTTAGCAGGGGGCATCCAATCTTGTGGTGCAAGGAAAGAATGATACTTTAAGCGATTCCTTTTCATCCCTTTAACTTAATGAAAGATTAATAGCCTTGTTATTTTTGTTTCTGCTTTATTTTTTATATTCAGGGCGGGGGGGGAATTTCTGGCACTTGTTGAAACTGAAATGCTGCCTATAATGATTTTATGGATCAGTGAAGCACTGAGTTGTTTGGGTGTTGGGGTTTTTTTCCCTGTCTGTGAATCCTGTTTAACAATGCAAGGCACAAACAATGTTACATACTGTAAATCCAAGAAAATAGGCATGCATATACTTTTGGGAAGTAGGTGGAAGAAGGTGGAAGGAAGCTTTGAGACTGCACAGACCTAAAAGAAAAAGTAGTGAGGGGGGACTTAGCAAATCTTTTCAGTCAAAGAGCTGCGGATTAGTTATAAAAATGTAATCCACTTCCTAGCTCAAGAAAGCAGCTTTATGTCGCTGCTGGCTGTGAAGATACAATGTGGGTTTTAAAACCCCCATTTATTTATATATTTCCAACCAAAGTCAAGAAGGCAGCACTCCTGGCCTCTCATTGCCATTGGGAGCGTAGGAGATAGATAGGTAGCTTTTATTTTGCCTTTCTGTTTTCATTGCATACCCCTTTTGGGGGAAGGGGGCTCATAGGTCTCACAAATATCTCCTAAAAATGTTATTGCAGCCATCTATTCCCTCTGCTTCTGTATTCATATTCTCTGGGTTACACTGTGTAGTTATGTGTTACCCTGTGTGCAATTCCGTATAAAAAACGGGAGTGCACCACAGGAGAAACATGTAATACCGTGTCACCCGCAAGTGTGTTGTTTTGCCAGCTGAGGATCTGGCCAGACACCTCTGCTGAGCTTGTGCAGCCATGGAATATGGAAGTCTAGTTGATATTTATATGTTCATAATATATTAAATTATTATAATAAATATAATACTCTCTCAGAATCATATGGAGATTTGGGATGGAGCCAGGACCTGATTCCAGACTTCTCATCTCCTAAGCCAGGGTTTTATCCATTTATCCAACGTAAAGTTTCATTCAGAATTTCACATTAGTATTACAATTGATGAGATCCCTGCAGCATCTTTTAGCCAATATTTACAACATTGCTAAATGTTGTTACAATTCTTTGGTGGTCTGTTTTTCCTGTTTAATCTGGTACTAACTTTTTGCATCTGATGTCCACTCTAATTCTGGAGATAACTGAAAAAGAGTGAGTCGAATACATTATTACAATTACTACAAGCAGTGAGTGAATTCCTTTCATCATAAAATGTCCTTCAGTGTCTGACAGAGAAAAAGGATGGGATCCAGTGTTTCGAAGGGGGAGAAGTGCTAGGCATTGCGACGTCTGTTAGCAACGAGATTGCAGAAATGCAGTGGTGGATACCGTGTGCACAACTTAACTAAGCTTGCAATCCAAGTTCTGTCTCCGAGCTAGCCTTAAGGTTGGCAATTCCACTGAGCCAGCCTACCTCCCTGACACGTAACCGTCCTGACAGGCAGAGTGTTACACGCTTTAAAAGTTGTCTTCATCAGAATTCATAGGAAAGATGGTCCCAATGTACAAAATGAAACACATCACTGCTCTTGATAACTAGTCTGTTTCAAATGAGAAATCACAGTAGTGTAATACTGTAAAAATTAAACAGAATTTTTCTGCTATTATACCAAACAGCCTACTTAATAAATGGGTAATGAAAAAGAATAATTTATTACAGCTTGTGAATTTTGACAGTTCTAAAAAGATGTTCTTAGAGTTTCCCCAAAGGGAGAAGAAGGATGTTTCTTCCTTAACACACTGGCGTTAGATGTAATTTCTCTGTCTGTAGAATTTTGCTCCTGCCTGGTAGAAGGGATTAGATTTTTTTTTTTCTTACATCATAACCTATTTTAAGCAATTATAATCTATGAGTAATAAATCATTTTCATTCACCTCTCATGGGGAGAGAAAAGATGTGAGAGAGTGTTCTGGAGTTTTAATTTATATCAATGTTTGCATTACTATTAAATGAATTAAATGGGTTCTACAAATGTTCTCTCATAGATCTGCAATAAATTATGGAGCATCTCAACCTAAGACATTTAATTGTCTCTTTTACCAGCTTTTTGGTTTGTTTTGTTTATTTTCTAAACTGGATAGCACAAACAGTTATAAAACACACTGGAAAACTCAAAAGACTCTTGGGTATTGCAATATAGGACATAACTTCAATCATTATAAACAGTGCGTATCTGTCTGAATTGCAGGGATCAGCAGAGACGCAGGTCCTCCCTCGGAAGCAGTATAACCTCTGCAAGTACTGACACCGCTGTAAGCAGTTCTAAGGGGGACCATTGCTAAAACAAAACACTGACCCTGGCAGTGATAAACCATCCATGGTTTATTCCTAGCTTATCTTCTGATGGCAGGGCATAATTATTATCAAAGTATATCTTTTAAACAGCGAGAGAGAATAACTAAACTAATCTGACTAAACGTATGAAGGTAGAACTGGGGTAAAACATACATAATGGGGAATAAATATTTGAATTTACATTTCACACTTTCTTGTTGGGCTTTTGAAGGAACCTAGAATACATGCACAGGGATTCCATAAGAGCTCCAAAATTTTACTTAGAACACACTGAAGATGATGGGACTCATCAGACCAACTGATCATCCATGCTTTCTTCTGCTTCTGACTAAGGCCAAGGGCAGATGTTTCCTATCACATTACAAGAAATCACATGTTGAACAGAACTGGTATTATCTGCTGATATAACGTTTCCAACTTCATGCATGTATCATGAAGCAAACCCTTTTTAATGTTTTTATTTCAACCTATTTAACAGAACATTAGAGATTTTTGTTCACTTCCCCTTACTCCCTCAAAGTCTTTAGTGACATTTATGTATCTATTCCAAGGGATAATTCTCCTTGCAGTATAGTGAAGTGGTTTACTTCCTTACCTTTATTCTCTTTCCAGAGAAAATTCTATTTTGCCCTCAACAAGCCATGTAATACAAATCTCATGTTTTTACATTATCGTTAGGCCAAATGAATCAATTAACATATTTTAAGGAGTGAAACCTAGCACTTAAATTTTCATATTCCAAAACCAGACTTGTCCTGTTTATGTCCATTTTTACTCTTTGAAATTATTCATCTTTGAAGAAGGAACAATTTGACAGAGAATGGAACTGCTAACCTCAGAAATATTTCTTTAGTTCCATTTGCAGTCTCTGTCCAAAACATTCTATTTCTTCAACTTTTCAGAACTGTTTTGCACCAAACTGTAGTCACTATGTAACATGATTACTTTTGAACAGCTGAACAGTCTCTCTTCAAGTCTTCCTTAACATATGACTTTATTGAAGGTTTTCTTTTTCTTGCTTATTGGATTTTCTTTATCTACCACTGCAACACAAATCTTTATACTGAACACATTTTGTACAGGAAAAATAAAATAATTCGGTTTCAGAACAACCATTTTGAATGGTCAGTCTGACATGGAAGAGGTACTTAATCATTATAGAATTTACACATACACTAACAGAAAGCAAAACACATTGTAAAGCTCATCATACCTAATTACACCAAAATTCACAAATTTCCATTTCAGTTGTAAGTTTATAAAGTATCATCATGAATTTTAAAAAGTAAAAAAAATAAAACTGAGAGCAAATGACTGAATTTTCACTGCTTTGCAACAGGACAAATTAGCCCAGGACAAATTAGGCATCCGGTGCTGCTGAAGTCAACTCTCAATTGAATTTTTCAAAATTGCTTAGATATTTCTACCATACATTTCAGTTTGAAGTGTTTTCTGAGTTACTTGAGTGAAAGGCTCCACAGAAAACCCTTAGGAAGACCCAGGTGTTCAAGGAAGCCCTCCTATTAAGGAATTCCTGCAACTGAGATTTAATTGAACGTTGGTTCCAGTTTTTGTTGTGTTACACTAGTTTGGGATTTGCACATTGCAATTTATAGGATAAGCACTTAAAAAAATCCCACTCTTTTCATGGATGAGCACAGGTTGAAGAGAACTGTTTGTCATTCATTATTGCAGTTTATTATGTCCCTGATATGCAAAGGCAAAGTCTTTACGAAGAAAGGTTCTGAAGAAATACTGCTGTTCAGGTTAAGTAGGCAACTGCCCTTCAAAACTGCATTTGTTTCAGAAATTTTCATTCTGTTATTGGTAACTCCTTTATAGTCATTCCCTCCAAGTAACCTAAAAAAAATTCCTCTGATCCTAGGTAATATTAGTCAACAGAGCCTAAGCAGCTAATGTACATAATAGTATTATGTGAATCTGTGCAAAACATGATATTTGGATTGTCAAGCTGCTGACAAAAGACTGATATTGGTCAGGCAACCATGGCCCACATGTCAGGCTTTTGTAGTTCCACTCCATCAGAGTAAGCATCTGGGAAAGCTGATAGAGGGAAGTCGATTGCTCCCTCTACACAGATAAATAATTCTTATTTCCTTAATTTGAAAATCAAGCAAGGTTATCTTGTTTGGGGATGCATTCACAAACACTGCTGCAAGTACTGTCACAACACTTTCTCCATGCTGGCCAGAATGTAGGGTTGCATTCAATTTTTAACAGTTGATTCTATAAAACCTCAATGTAAAAATACATAATCATAATAATAAGCAAGACTTATACCAAATTTTCCAACCTTAAAATGATTTTCAGACATTGATTTGGCACAGGCCTGATGTAAATGATTTACCAGATTTACAGATTTACCTGCTGAAAGCCTAGGCATAGCTTTTAATCCGTGACACAGACTCATGAAAATTGGGCCTGGGGGAATGAAAGGAGGACCAACCTCTGCTAGTCCTCCTGCCCCTTCAGGCCAGAACTCCTCACTGTTTTTTGGTTTCCTTCTAGCAGGGATCACATTTAACACTTTTAACACCGCAGTTCCTTCCTGCAGTCTTGTTTTGTCATTAGTGCCCTGTGTAAAGATACGGTTAGTTTAGACCAACAAACCCCATGAACGAAATTTGCCTGGTATGCTCTTTCAACATTAATACACACATTTTATAGGTGGGCAAACAGAGGCTGAGAGGTTAAATGATTTCCGTGAAGCCTGAGCCAATGTCTGTCTGGAATTAGAAAATTTGCTAGTACCTGTAGTTATCTTTTTCTGTGAATGAAATACCCACCAGCGCTGATGTGTGGTATCTTTATGGAATTGCTAACCGTTAGGATGAATTTTACCCAACACATGCAATGTATTTAAAACACACTGGATTTTATTTGAAAATTAAGCACCTATTTTGCACTTTGCTGAACTGGGCCACAAATAAGACAGATTACATTCTAAACCTCTCTTCCATTCATTCTTAACGTACAAGTGCAATGCATTATTCTGCCAGTTTCAGAGTAAAGCATATACTCATTTGGTCTACAGCAAACATCTATCAATGGAAAAGCCAGAGAACTGGTGGGTTGTGGGTCTTTTTGCTTGTTAGTTTAACCAAAAATGGAGCTATCTACATTCCCAAAGCTGGCAATGGCATTTGGTTCCATTTTAATGTCACATTAGTCTTCAGTGGGTTATTTTTTGCTGCCAAATTGAGGGGGAGAGAGGAGACCTAAGGATTTTGAAGCAAGCAAGTAAGAATATAAGATATCAGAAAAAAAAAAAAGTGATACCAAGGACATAAGGACATAACTATGTAGCATATGATTGAATTAGGAGCAGCTGATCCACATCCATGCAGATTCATGGAGCCATCATGAATGTTCTCAATAATTCAATTCCATCCAGACTGTGTTATTAGTTCAGCAGAGATTTTACCCCCAGAGCATCTGCAGACTTTGATTCGAATCCAGGGAATTGCTTAACAGCTGGAAAATTTTAAAAGCTGAATGGGAATTTTGTGTTATGTAATTTTCTCATCTTGATGAATGGGGGGGGTTAGACATGTGACTTTAGTTAGCACTGATGGAAGTCACCCTTGCATTAGTATGTATGGAAAGGAGAAAGCCCCTCAAGATCTTCATATGTGCTAGCTTGAACCGATTATCTATGTGTATGCTACAAAGAATAGCAGTGAATTCAGTACTGATATGAAGTCTCATGAAATAGTCTTAGATTTTTAAGCAGATACGCAATTTAGGCATCAATAGAATTAAATAGAAACTGTTTATTGCAGCCAATATAAGCAGCAATGTTTAACTAAAGCTGCCTTAACTGCCTCTGTTGTTGATTGTCACTTTTTTGAGCTGAAATATTCTTTGCTGAGTATCTGACTATAGCCACTACGTGAGATTAAATGTTTCAATCTTTTATAAGAATGAACTTAGGGAAAAAAAGGTTGCTTTATGAAAAAAAAAAAGTCTGGGTTTTTTTCTGAGAAGCTTATATTACTTCCTGTTTCATGACACAAATTGGAAGAAGGGACATCGGTTTTTGAAGGAAGGACATCCTTTTTTACCAAGAATACAAATTTGACACTTCAGTGGAAATTTTACTGAGTGCAAATTGTCAAAAAAACACATATGTGCAAATATTTAATTTGGAAATTAAGAACCCACAGAGCTTATGGGTACATTAAATTGTCAAAGAAAGTGAGAAGAATTTTTTTGGACTAATCCCTCCAAGTTAGTAGGACCACTGTGGTGGCAGGTACTAGGGATCAACATGGAGACAATCCTTTCTACAACCTCAGTGCTTCTGCAGAGACCTGCCTGAATTCCATGTAACAGAACCCGGGATAAAAGATAAAAATTGCTAAGGTAATAAGAAATTACGATCTTAATTCTGACACTTTCTAGTTTCTGAAGATTTAAGTTTGCAACCAGAACATTCTTTTAATTTGTTAGCTTATTATTATGGGTAGCTCTGGTTGGGAAGCTGCATTGCACAGTAAGGATGCTCACCTAATGCTTGTTCAAAAGTGGACACATCCCTGTCAACCTTAACTTCTTTTGAGATTTTGGCCTAATGTCAATCAATTAACTTTACTGTGAGATGAGCCTTTTTTATAAGATGTTGGCAGCAAATGAGTTTATCTGGAGAAAAAAGTCCTCTGTATTCAATCTAAGTTATGAACAAAAGCAGGCACGATTTTTCGGATAGCTCCGTCTCTATCACACACAGGCTGTAGCTGTACATTTTAAGTCTCACAATGTCGCCAGCTTTAACCCACCCATTTAAGATAATCACCTGTTTGTCACTGTGGCTTTGTCAGAGACAACTGACCCCTCCACTGAGCTGGCAAAGTAGTTCCCTATGCAGCTTCAGGCCGATTAGCCAAGAGAGTTTAGGCAGTTTAAACTGGGGGCTGAGGTTATCTGCCTGGAACAGATAGTGCCTGTAGAATAAGTAGCTCCACAAAACATTGCCAGAATAATGGTAGGATTCAGCTTACACTACGTCAGATTTTGAACTGGTACAGTTGTATCGGGGAACTACTTCTGAGGACTATGCATGACTAGGGGACCACTTCTGACTTGTAGGTCTTGCATGTGACATGAGGATCCATGAAGAGGATGACTGCAGATCTTAATTTGCTGGTCTCTAGGAAAAACTCGGTGCATTCTATATCCTGTCCCGCTGTATAAATTTCTGACATGGATCTTCAATTAGCACTAATTATGTATTCAAAGGAAGAGTAAGGATGTTCCTTTTTTTCTAGAGGGGGTGAAAAATCATGTTTCTCTGAGCTTAGCTTTAATATCTCTGCATCCTCATTCTCTATTTCAAAAGCAAAGCTGATGCCATGAGGCACTGCAGGAATTTGGAAAATATGCTTTGCTTTTGAAACAGAAGCTTCAAATCCACTTTAAATCCCATATAAAAGTTAGTCCAAGAAAGTCAATGAATGGATCATGATCAAAGTCTCTTTATTGAATTTTCTAACAGCTTCCAACAAAATATGTTTTAAAAGGAACTTACTGCATCAAGTGCTTTCCAGAAAGCTGAAATGATAACTCTCAGTTCATGATAGCTGAGAGAAGTAAGAGATGAAACCTCAGTGCCTACATATGGGTTGTTTTATATGAGTTGCCAAACAGTTCTGAATTCCAAAATATTCTATGGGAAATTTATCATTTCAACTTTCAACAAAGAAATGGAAATGTGTTTCTAAAGGACTACTGCCAACCAGAATTACTCACAATGCATGGTACCATATTCTGAGAGTACCTTTGACTTACCTCTGCCGTGCTATCACTAAGCAACACTTGGCTTATGAAGAAATGTACTGGTCCTTAAATTTATTGAATCTAATTTCTCATTTTGAACATTTTATATGTGATCCCTCATTGCTGCTTTCCTTCTGCACAGCAGGACGTAGTGAATACAAAGTGCTCAGAATGATCACAACGGCAGCATCTCACCACTAGTTTGCTCCACAGTGATTGCTCAAGGTACAAAGCAAGGGACAATCAACTGTGATGCTACAAGTAGCCAAATGCATAGCTGGCTACTGAGGAACCAATTTTAGTCTAAAATCTTACTGAAAAGCCTTAGGATAAAATACTTCTGCGGTATGTGGACTTTGTGAGCCAATCAACAGGGTTCTGTGCCTTTACAGAACTCTACAGAACTGATGAAAAACAACCACAAAGCAAATAAAAAGCCCAAATAAAATTTTTCACCTGTTGAATATTGCAGATTCAAGTCCAATGATAGAATATTAATTTCATGCATATTTTTTCAGGATTTGCTAGCTACAAAGAAAACAGGATTTATTCCTGAAAGTTACTATGCAGAGAACCATCAGTTTAAATTGGAATTAGGTTCATGAATTGCTTGTTCATGAGGTTATATATTTAGTAGGGGACTTGCACATGGTTGATTATACTGAAGTTCTTTTTTGTTACCTTTGTATTGATGTGGGAAGGGCAAACATTTGTATTTTGCAGACAACTTTGATCCTGTGAGTAACACTGTAGTCTCCTAAGCAGTTGTGCTTATCAGTAAGCCTTGGGAAACAATTCCAAAAAGTGCTGTCATGACAGGGCACACAAGCATTGCTAAAGTCATTACCACCTCATAAACCACCTCAGAAGACGGAGCCAAAGGTTAAAGCATTGGCGTGGAATACAGAGACATCACTGTAAAATGGCAGATATTTATATTTACCTGTACAGAAATTGAAAATGGTAAGATAAAAAAGACTGAGATGGTTGAGATTGTTCTTTATGAGGCCCTTCCTAAGGTACTGGGTGGAGAAATTCGAGGGCCAGGTACGGTTTTCCAGTACCTAGAATCTGGCTGTGGGTCACTCTGTAAAGTGGGTGATGCTCCGCAGCTCCCACTGTGACATAAATCTGTGAGTTGCCTGTCAAATGAGTTTTCAAGCATTTTTTTCTACAGTAACTGTGAACACAAATACTGATATCTTTCTTCACGTAGAGTTGTACTATCCTGAATAATGTTTTCGTAGCATTCAACAGGACTCTTTATAATGCTAACCAGTAACAGCAAGGGTGCCAAAACCCAGCCTTTAATCTTTTGCTAACTGAGTCATTGCTGAGGTGAATAATTTACTACGAGGACACAAAGTTGATCAGTGATAGAAGGAATTTGCTGAATTATGATTTCTGGTTCCTTTCTACAAGTCTCTGCCAATAAAAATTCTAAATGCTGAGTTAGAAAAAGTCAGGTTCAATTTATTGTTTCAAGCCTGTTGTGCCCACAGCATCTTCCTGCATTTAAATCCCAATCTAGGGATTGTACTGAACAACCAATCACATAATAAACATTCACCAAAAAAATCACCTTCAGAAGGTACAGCCCAATGTATGTGAAACTTTCCCCGTGTTTAAATCGTGTCTGTGGCTTCACAGGGAATTGAAAATACTTCTCACCTCTTAACTGACACTTAACATTTCTTAGTGTTTAACAGTAATGCCTCAGTTTCTCTGAATGTTGCCTATCTGTTCCCTAAAGGTATCAGAAAACAATTATATTTGTGAAGTGCAGTATTGTGATAAAATGGAAGATATTGTGGAAATGTGGAACATTTTTAGCACTAGATTCAGGGAGAAGCTGTCTGCTAGGCTTGGAGGTACCTCTGCTGTTTTGTCTGGGGCAGCCTGGCCCCCCTTATACGACGCAACACGTACAGCAAAGGTAGAAGAGTTGGAGGGGCAGCTGGATACCAGTGAGGAAGAGAGAAGTATGTCAGGGGAGAAAGGCTGGTGAAGGGAAAATGCTTATGGAAAATTCATGAGAGAATGGTATTGGTGCACTAGCAGGAGAACATGTGGGGGAACAGAGAAAACACAGAGAACGAGAGGGAGAGAGAAAGACTAGGGAGGGACGGAATGGTCTTCCTGTATAAATTCCAATCAGCATGGATATTCTTGACCACACTTCAAACAAGCTTTAATTTCAGATTGTTTCAGCAATTGATTTTATGTCTCATTTATTTTTGTATTGTCCCTAGATTTATATCCTGCCCTGTGTATAACCACCTGTTCCTCGGTTTTTAGAACTCTAACAACATTTGATATAAAAAATAATGTTTACCTTTAAATCATTTTCCATGTAGCCCTCTTTTCTTCTGTGTATTTTGTATCACCTTCAATAGCTGAGTGCCCTGCATTTTTAGCTACCACCTCATAGCCCCGACCTATAGCATTCCCCATATTGTATATAACCACAGAGAGGACTGTGATGTTAAATACAAAAGAGAAACAGGAGTGTTGTAAGGTCATATGCTTCTTGCATAAGGGATTTCAAAGGAAGCAATTGTTTAAAGGACTGGAAGATGACAGAAAATAATCTGTGTAATCCAACAATCAAAACCTGTATTCATTAGCACAGGGAACTTTGTTGGGTGCCTCAGAAAATGGAAAGGTGAGTAGTCAAACTGAGAGCAGCTCTTTAATTTCCCACATTTCAAGGAGCAAAGAATAGGCTCTGTGTGTTTGGACTATTGTAGTTTTGACTTTCATATTTCTAAACCTCAGGATTTAGATCTGAATCTTGAAAGTGATTCAGACTTTCGCCAGTTCTCCTGTCCTCAGCTGAAATACAATGTCGAGTTTTTTTGAAATAATTGTGCAGCTATGACCATTTCTTCAATAAGGCATTTTCTACATGAGCAGAATTCTTTGAAGTGTGGAGCCATGAAGATGGTGAGGGCCAAAGGTGAAAGCTGTGCAATAGAAGTTTACATTCCAGTCAGAGAACGGGTTGGAGGGGTGAAGGAATTAGTCTATTGATATTCAGTGCTTTGACCTGCTAACAATAACTGTGGCACAGGGGTTATAACAGCGGCACATCCCTACATTGTGTATCAGTGGAGAGACACAGACCTTATCTGCTTTAGTTCGCTTTGGAGGAAAAATCAGCAGGGCTTTTGCCATGTGGTCACCAGTCGCTGCTACTGGGGAGAAAGGGGAAAAAATGTTCATAATTCCTCCATCATTGCATTGGTTCTAATAATAAGTCAGCTACAGATCTGCAATATGACCAGCATTTTTCAAAATGTGATGCTGGGAAAGAGAAAATAAATTAATAGGGTATTCTGTGCTGGATTTTAAAGGGCATGTAGACTAAGGAAAGCAACTCCCTGCTGCTTTTTTCCCCTTTAAGATTAAAAAAAAAATCCTCTTTTTCACTTTGAAAGTATTTTTTCTAAAAAATAATCAAAGCAACACCAACAATTTTTTGACACCAGAGAATACTTTTCCCTTGGTATACAGCACATTTATAACACAGCTCAGCTAGCCCTGTGGGTAAAATTTTGTGCTGGGGATCTGCAATTTTACTAACACAAACCCAACAAGATTTAGCCCATACAGTGGAAAAGGCATGAGCCGGTTGACATTTAGCTAGTGAGGCACGCTGGGCTCTGGCTCTGGTTCTGCCTCCAACCTCTCCCTCTAGCAATCACTTCCCAAATCTCTGGGTTTGCTTTGTCTCCTGCTGTTTGTCACTACCTTGCCAAGCATGGCATATCAGCTAGATGCCAGCATGATGCATATAATAAACCAGTAAAATATTGTGTAACAAGAAGCACAACTCAGTGAACAGTTTAGATTCTGTTCGTTCTGAGGACTGCAAAATTCAGACATGTAGGTAACTTGATTACATCATCTAGTTCATTTTTTTGGCAAGTGTAGGACGGTTTTCAGGGTCTGGTCTGGCTTCTTTTTTATGAATTCAGACTGGAAACGTTTTTTCCCCATATAAAATAAATCTTGAGCTTAGTGTTGTACCTTACCTAATAAACCCTCCTCCATAGCTGCCAGCCCACAGAAGTCACAGGCCCGAGATCAGTGGTCTGTCTGGGCTGCTCAGTCCTCGGTGGCAGAAGTGCTCAGTGGTCACTGGCCAGGGATCCCAGGTGTGGCGGTTAAATACCCTGCCATTTTATTACAGGGCAGGCAGGCTGTAGCCATAGCACTAAAGAAATGGTCTGGCGAATGCAAATTATACTCATTCCCAAGGATTTTGAAAGGAAGACGAAAAAGGGCTTTTCGCTTGGCAACAACATACCAACATTTTGGAAAAACGTTTTAGCTCTGTGGCAGAGCTCCCAAGGCACACTGGGGAAAAAAGTCATGTTATTTCTTAAGAATAACCAGTATCCTTTATCTCCAGAAGCTGGGCAGAGATGAAGCAGTGACTCAGAGACCTCGTCACTACTTTATCTATTGAGTCAATCTGTAGTTTATTCATATGGTCATCTCCAAATGCCTTAGCTTGCTTCTCAACGAATGTCTGAAAACCCAAGGCCAGAAAGCTGTATAGTGTAGTTTGTTTTATGTATTCAAGAAGCAGCTTAATATGCAGACCCAAAGGACAGAGAGATCATTTTTAATTTTATATGTGCTTGTAATTGCAGGTGAGGTGCCATCTGGGCAGTAACCAGCCTAATCTCTAATGCAAAGCCAACTGCAATGCCAACTGCAAAGCTGCTGTAAAAACCTGCTCCCAAGCAAGTAAGAACCAATAGCAGGTTTTCATTCCAAATGGAGATTTTAATCCTGCCAGTGTTGACTTGAATCATACATTAAAATAAAACAAGCCTTACAAGCCCCTCATTAATAATTCCTAAACATAACACTGAGTGAACTAATATGCTGAGCTAGCAAACTGTGAGACGTTTGAATGGCTGGTGTGGAGCATTCAGCCCAGCCTGTACAAGCAGATTTCTTCAGAAGATCATAAAACTGATCATTTCAATAATCATTTTGATATATTGCTGCAACCACATCTCTCTTTGCAGGGCCACTGACACAACGGAAGTTAGCCACAGGCACCAGTGGCTCTTCAGCATGCCACGCTGCGGGAGTGCTCACAAAAAATCGCAGGCTTCGCCCGATGTGGCATTTTGTTACTTTACCCTGAGGTGGACTTCAGAGAGGTAATTTAGGAGGAGAAACGCTTCTGAACTGTTTGAGTAGGGCTATGATATGCCGAAGGCTATCTGCAGTTAGTTAGGTAGACCCTGCTTTATAAAAGACTAGAGTTGATTCAATTCTTGTTAGCATTTTAAATTACAGATTTTGAATAGTTTTAATTATATAGATTTTTTTTTTAATAAAACCAAAGTTGACATAATGGTCAGTATATTAGACCTGGACGTGTAAAAGCTATATTCAAATTCCTGCTCTGCTCAGACCTCATGTGTGACCCTGAGTAAGTCATTTCACACCTCCCTGCCTCAGTTTCCCGTTTAATGGAGATAAAATTATCTGTCTAACTCCTAGGGTCATAGTGAACATGATGATCTGACAAATCTCAGCCTATTTGGATTTTTGTCTTTTAACGTACTGTAGTGCTGAGTATGTGTTGTCAGGCTTCCGTGGAGGGAGGTCTTAGGCAAAATGTAAGAAAATGAGAGACTTTGTCTCAGAGAGCTGCTGTTTGAAATAAGAAATGGATACAGACAGATGGAAGAGTCCAGCAAAATAATGAAACAATATTAATCATCGTGACAGGTTGTGATCTTCAAAAACCAGCAGCCAAATAGTTAAAAATGAAAGTTTTCAGTGCTGTAATGTAAGGCTGTACCATGAATATTTAAGAGATGCCTCTCTCAAGAATGAAGGCCAGTGTGGGACATAACACAAAGGTATTTGAAATTGAACAATTAGGTTGATTAGTTAAACCTTAGATATTTTTCTACATATGCAGAATAAACAACTAGCACACCAGTGGGAGGCAGTGAACAGAACACATCAGTTCAGTGCGGCTTATAATGCAGTCATGTTTTCAGCTCTGCTATTATCCTTTCATTAAAGTTATTAACAGAGATTTGTTACGAAACTACTGTTGTGAGCACTGTCCAGCACAGCCTGCTCGGCTAGTGGTCAGCTAATGGTGTGAACGAAGTGTGAGAGGAGAAGCCACATCTTTTTCTCAGCTGCCCCTGTTTTACTTCCCCCTCCCAACCCTGTACTGAATTTCTAGTGGTTTTCTTTAATTTCACATGTTGAAAAGACTGAGTGATCCTTTTCCTCAGATGGTCTTTCTAGAACCCCCAACAGAGTGTGAATAATTATTCCCACTCTGTTGGGGCTTTGATAAGACTCTTATGGCTGCCTTTTGCTCAGCCTCTCAGCCTTTGTTCCTGCTAAAGTTATTTTCTTTCTTAGGAAATTAAAAAAAAAAAAAAGGTAAAAACTGTAACACGATCAAGCAAAATTGTAATTATAATAATAGTAATAACAATAAAAATATTTACTTGAAAACTATAAATGCTTGGTCAAATACGTCTGGTAAGTGGGTAATCATCCTGTGTTTACTTCTACTTCTAAAAAGAGCACAATTTAGAAAAAGAATTGGCTGGAAAGGAGTTTGAGAGGTGTCTGAATATGAACTTTGACTTCTGTCTGGGCAGTGTCCTGGCCAGCTCATTTAGACTGAATACAATCTGTAGTATTTCATGGATGCCACAGGTTTGAAAGTTTTTATATCTTTGTTGCGAATATTAAGAAACAAGCATGTTTAGAAACATATGGGAATAAACTGGGAGGCCCTATGATATAGGAATCAAAGCACATAGCTGCCTTCTCTTCCCCATTGAAAAAGGCATAGAAGGTATTACTGTTGACTAAACAAAAAGCTTTGTCTGAACGTATGTATGCTCTGATGCTCACGGGACTCGGGAAAGAGGTTAATCCTAAATTCAAACACCCCTTCAAACACTGATTAGCTATCTTAATACAAAGGACCACACATTACAAAGGAGACCATTTTAACCTCTCTACCTCAGTTCATGTTCTACCAAACAAACAGGCCAAACTCTGTTCACTGCTACTGTACCTGCAATCCCAGGTAATTCAATGAGGCTTAGCCAGGTGTAACTGTAGGCACATTGCCGCCTAATGCACACACACACACAATGACGGAAGGATAAAAGGAGGAATAGCTTCAAGAAAATAGGTTTTTCCAGACTTTTCAAAAACCGCCTGTAGTTGATGTGTGGGTCTGTTATTAGAATTAAATATACCTGAAGCCTATAGGTTTCCACAGCCATCTTATTTTAGGCATTGCAGTGCTGGGTAGCGGCATGAGATCAAAGTAATGGTGCATACAGATATATTGGCGTTTTGAGATTGGAAGATAAATAATTCATACATTGAAAACAGAGTTGGGTTGAGGATATTATAGATTAATTCCATCTCACACTTTTTTTCCTCTCTCTCCCCCCTTTCTTTTTTGCTAGTGGGAGACCTACTGCCCTTGTCCCTTTCTTCTGATTTCTGAATCTGCCACAGGCACTGTTAGAATTACAGCAGTGATAAGAAAAAATCAGGCGTGGGATTTGAATTAATGCTTTTAGACAAATCTCCATTCCATCTCTAATTCTAATGCTAATTACATTTGCAGATCAAAGCCTGTTCGTTAAAGTTTTGCTTTTGAATACATGTAAAGATTTTACTTTTTTGTTTGATTTTTTTCCCATTTTTGGAGAAATACTTCTTCCAGTAGAGACCAGATGTTCCTAAAATATCCCTTTGGAATAGCACAGCTTTGGTTCTCTGTTTTCCTTTCTTTGAATCTTTTGTATGTATTGGGTACAGCATTGTTGTGTTACTGTATAGGCAATCCGTCTTCCTGACTTATTGGGTTTCTGTTTAGAAAAAGCCAGTGATAACTTAATAAGTGAGTGCAAATAATTGCAAATATGTTTACCAGCATGCTCAGCATTGCCAACTGCAGGTATTCAAAATTTGTATCAGCTTCAATAAGATTATGAGATTACAATGAAGAGATTTAAATTATATATATATTGACGTTTGAGTTATTTTTGTTTTCACCAACTCACAGGTTTATATGATTTACACTTGCCATCTGCTTCTACAAACTAGGACAACTAGAAGTTATTTCTAGTTACTTCTCTTCCTTTTGGTTTTTCCTAGGTGAAGGAAAACCTTTCTAACATGGACTCCTTATATTTGGGCTTTCGGAAACAGAAACATAAATATCATGCAACTCATGATAAAACATAAAAGCTGGCAGCACAAGCACAAGTCTCATTGCATTCAAATTTAAGCTTGACATGTCCATACGTGTTTGTAGGATCAGAGCCTATTTTGCAAGTGTCAGATAATGAAAGTCAGGGAAAGTCAGAAATTTTTAACACCACAACATAAGTCAGAGATTTTTAACACCAGAGCCTCAGGGGTTGTAGCAAAAGAGCAGGAGCTCATTTTGGGAGGAAATAAAAGAAGGAAAAAGAGAATGGTGGAATCGAAGTGTGAAAAGAGGGGATTAGGTACTGAAAGGGGCTGGGTTGCATGCAGGAGGAAGCAGAAAAGGTTCAGAGGGTGAAAAAGCCAATTAGTGGAGTATAAATCTAAAAAAGCCAATTTCTGAAATAAAGAGTTGTTAACTTAAGGCAGCTAAAGAGAGGATTAGTCAAGGAAGTGACAGGCTGCAGTTAGGAAAGAGTGGGATTCTCAAAACTGATTAGGACTGAAAACAACTACCCTATATTACATATATTTATAAGGGACTGAAACTGTATAATGAAAGCTGGTCCCTTTTCTAGGCACAATGCAGGCTCCTTCCATCACATCCTCCCCAAGAGATGTGCTGTAGATAGCCGAATTCTGGCTCTGTCTTCTATCTGCAGGCAGCAGCAAAGGGCCTGCTGACTCAGGCAAATTGCTTGCGGAATCTCCTTAGATGTCAGGCACAGTGTGACTCTTCCTATCTTAGCAGCAACAGGAAAACAGTCAACAAGAATCATTACCTCAGCTACGACAGAGCTGTTCAGTGGCCTCCATTCCATCAGATCTGACAGTCACAGAGTACAAAAGGTCCCTGCTCAGCATGGGGCAGCCTTTCTGTACCTTTCCCCAAACACCCAGGAGTATTTCAGATTTGATCCTGGTACAGTAGCTAAAATCCTCCTGCATACATGATAGTAATAGCATTATAAATGCCTATTGCCCCTCCAAAAAGCTTTGGGTTCCTGTCACCAGGAATCCTTTCCTTGAATTTCTTTCTCCAACACGTGTATTAAGTTAAAGCATCTTGGGTTTCTCCCATGGCAGAGTCTGTTACTATCTTCCTGCCACTACTGCAAAAACCTGATATGGTTTGGTATGGTTTGATATGGACATATTTTTTTGAAATGGGAAACTGAGAAGTCTGGAGGGAAAAAATCAAATCAGAATCAAATTCTGCTCACATGCATCCACATGTATTTGCAACCAAGTCAGTAATTTCCAATTTTAGTCAATGCATGCAGACACTTTTGGATATAAATTGGCAACCCTGAAAAATCTCTCCCAAAAAGACTGTGTATTTGGCAGGAAGCATGCAATTACCTGGGTCTTAAGAGGTCATGTAAAGTGCTGCCAAAAAAAGCTGCTTGCAATATACATCTAGTTCTGCTGATAGGCAATCCCCAGGAATTATAGTATTTATTTCTGAATAGCATTTACTGCTCTCATCTATTCCTTAGAAGTTTATATACGTAGACATAGAGATCACGCTTGCAACTATAGGGATTTCCCATTGACACAAGATTACTAGAAAATATATAACTAGAAGAAAACCTCTTCCCTTCTGCCTTCTACAAGGCTGCGGGAAGTTATGTTAGCTAGATTCAATCAGCTATCCTAAAGCTTATGGTTAGGAAGCATCTGCCTACACTTGGAAGATACAGTTCCGTATGGAAAAAGAATAAATAAAAACATCAAATGTAACAGGCCAAGCTTTCAGCTGCGTAAATCAGCATTTCTCCCTTAAACTCACTGGAATCGTGCCTATTTATATCATCTAAGAATCTAGACAGTTATCCGGGCTTGCCGGCTCACTGTAGGGATAAACATAGCTTTAACCAATTAAATGTTCATTAGGGGAATGACAGAAAGGATAGCAGAAGCCAAAACTCAAAACTAGTCAGCACTTATGCTCTTGTTCTTTTATCAAATGAAACAATAACATTTTGTGGAACATCTTTTTCTGCATGGGTAAGCGTAAAGCCTACTGTAAATACTAGTTTAGATCTACTGGGGAATTATTTTATCTCTGAGTTCAGGGGGGTTTTTTGCCTTACTGGTATGTCAGCCTTCTTAGCATAGCGCAGTTATCTCAGTGTAAAAGTACCTTACACTTATCACTAAACTTACAGGAGTCATAGATGTGATACGGATACCTTAATCTGTAAAACTGCCTCATAATATTTTCAAACTAACATACCGTGATATAAAATCACATGTATACAAGACCTAACCTGCAACGTATCTCTAACATTAATCTGACAGTGAACACCTGGAAATCAGAAAAGGATAGGAGCAGTTAGCCCAAAATGTAATTTCCACGTCATGCCTAGGAAACTGAAATTTACCCTAGTATAAAGAAATAGCAAAAAGGCTCACACACCATGGATGTCTCATTTAAATCACAGTCAGATTTGGTACCATCTGGCCCTCCACAGTCACCCTTGATTCATGCCCTGCAACTTCCTGGTGGATTCTAGCCACAAGGAATATAAACCAATCTATGCATGAAGCATCAGCAATGCCTGACATTTACTCTTTTGTTGGTTTTATCACTTGAGGTAGTCTCCCCTTGTGTTGGAGTACTGCCATGATGACTCACACTCAATCGTATTTGCAAACTTGGTCATGCACATGCTACAAGCTGTTCTTTAAAGGAGTGTTAGAAGGCACCTCATAATCCTGAAGCAAAACTCTTTTAAAAGGTATGGCTAGAATGTGTTGTCTGTTTCTTCAAAGATTTTAGAAGAGGTGATAGAAAGTAGTAAGAGCTGATAATGTAAAATAAACAGAAAAAGAAAAGAACTGGGCAAATATCTTAAAAACAAACCTTTTTTTTTAAGGTTGTTGCTCTCTTTTACCCATATAGTGTCTGTTTTATCTGTTGATTAGGTTTTCCCTAATGCTGTGTCTCTAAAGCTTTTTTTACTATGATCACCTAGCGTTCTCTCCCATGAGGATGAACATGTCAGGCTGTTCATAACTCTGTGACACTTAATTGTAGTCATCACCCTTGGGCCGTGGCTCTCACATTTAGAATGTCTGTCCTAATAAATTTCTCATTTTTATGGTTCAAAGTTCTACTTACAGATTTTCAAATATTTTGGGGTTGGAGGAAGACAGGAAGATTTTTGTAAACATCATGCTTCTGAAGACGTGAAGAAACTCAGCCAATAAAGAAGGTATTACAGCATTTCCTGAAGATGGGTGAATTGAGAAGAATCTCTCTGTCTGGCTGAGGAATGACAAGAAAACCTAAGAGGACTCATGAAGTCTGTAAATCATTAATTTCTGTGGTTTCTCAACTAATAATGAAGTCTCATTATCAGCATATTTTGATCCAATTATGCAGTCTCTGAAATGATGACACAGCACTGCGGACCATTGCTATGGCAATGGCTATCCCAATCTTGAGCAACAGTACATAGAAGACGTAAAAGTAGTACAGCAGGAACCAGAAGTACTGCCTCCAACACTAGACATCAGGGTGTGCCTGCAGGTGTGTTCTGTTACAACAGGATCACAGAGCGAAGTACCAGCATCACTACCGAACAAAAAGGGGCTGTTATAGAGCCCTCACTACGCCATTAATAGCAGTTGTTACAATGTGAGGCCTAATTTTCCTTGCATATCTTTTTTTTTTTCCAGTGATCTTTGTCATTCAATACACAGGATGAAGTATTTTTGCAATACATTGTTGAGATGAGAGAATATTATCCTTTTTAACAGATGGAGAGTTGCACAAAGATATTAAGCCCGGAAGTATTCATTAATTTAAGCTCTGAGACATGGAAGGCCAGATTTCTTTCAGAGAAGCTGTTATTCTAAAGTGCAAATTGCTCTGCACTTCTGCAAATCAGGCTTCAGAGTCTCTGGTTAGATGTGGACTAGGGACGACATGAATTAATTACCTTTTTCTGAAAAATATGGTTTAAACGTTTGCACTGGCATTACATTTGCAGCTGAATTCAGTTCTCCAGGACAGAATCTTTAACTAAGAAACTATCTTCCCTCTTTCTGCAAGCTTGTGATTACACACACTTTAAATTCTTCATGAATTCTTATTCAGTTCTTGGTGCCTTGACTCTAAGTGACAGTCTCCTTATCCTGATAATTCCAGTCTTATCAAGATCTCTATGCAATTAAAATTCTCCAGGGTCTTCATGTCTTCCTTTGACCTTGTGACACTTCTGCTTTCTCCTGACGCTCTTTACCTACTTCCTCCTCTAGTTTTCAGTATTTCCTTTGTCCAGACAGTCTCAGGGATGGAGCAGGTGAAAGGATAGTTCAATTAAATCAACTCAGTGAGAGATTCGGGTATTCATACCTGAATCATAGCTGATAAGTCTTTAGAGGCTTTGGATTATAAACTCCAGCAAGTTCCTGCTGCATGTGTTGAAACTGCAATAGCTCCAGTGCTTTTATTTTCAATAACTTAATGTGAGTTTTCAAAGGAAAAGCAAAAAGCCAATACACAATGCAAAGAACATCGTCCTGCCAAATTTCAAGTCCTGACTCTAAAGTATAAAGTCTCTAGAGTGTTTCAAGTAAATCTTATCAGATTTCTTAGCAGAGGATCATATTATGGATAATGTTGGTCACTTTTAATAATAGGTTGCAATACCAGCTCTGCCTATGATGCAAGCCTTTGAATCTATAAACTAAGTTATACTCCTGGAGGCATATCTGCAGCTTTTATCTACGTCTGTGGCTGCCACATGTATGAATCTAAAGACAATTTTTTTCTTTCAAATTGAAGTCAGGATTCCAGTTTGCTTTCTCTTAACTTTGTAATCTGTCTCTAACATCCACAATGATATTTCCCCACATTATCAGTACAGTCTGATCGGCTCATGGCAGCTGTGATATAATTGTGACAGAGGAAATCTTTGTCTTTTGAAGGGCCTATCCTTTCTGCTTTGCTCCTTTTCCGCTTGCAGTAATTTCCTTCACCATTCAAG
Source organism: Rhinoptilus africanus (assembly GCA_013400135.1). Taxonomy (NCBI): domain Eukaryota; kingdom Metazoa; phylum Chordata; class Aves; order Charadriiformes; family Glareolidae; genus Rhinoptilus; species Rhinoptilus africanus. Next base: position 1,086,323 of record VXBO01007146.1, read on the forward strand.
CACCGCGGAAGTTGTAACTGACAAATGGGAAAACTAATCTGGTTATTAGCTGAAGCACAGGCTTTTCAGCAGCTTCCCAGGGTGAGCTGTATAAAGAGCTTTCTTCCTAGGGAAAATACTGACCCTGGTGTTGTCAAATCTCTTGCAGAGACAGGTCAGGTGAGTCTCTGATCACATATTAAACAAAAGTAATTATTTTAATCCAAAGTATTTTAAAGGAGAAAGAAAAAAAGACTTCCCACTGAAGATTTAATAGCAGAATTCATATTAAGGGCTTTAAATGTGGACCTAGGTTCACTAAGATGGAAAATTATTACATGGAACATGCATGAAAATTGAAGTTGCTCACAAACTAGGGCAGTTTACCATTAACTTTTCCAATCTAGGCAGTTAAGGAAAAGTTTAAATGTCTGGGATTTCAGGAAAGGTGCCAGTTTATAAGGAGTAGAAAAACAGGCCAAGTTCTGTTCTCAGGCTGAAATTCACATCTGCAAAATGTCTGTGTATCTCCTAAAATAAAGCTTGGTTGGCATATGCAAGCTTGGCTGGAACTGTACGTAATGACCAACTTCTCTTTCAATGGGGCTTGGAAGCAAAATCTACAGCAGAATAAATGCCAGTATCTTTTGCTGTAGATTTCCTGTATATGTATTTTCGTGCACCCTTTCAACCTGCTCGTGGTCCAAATATACTGTAAAATCCATAATGAAGTATAAGCAGTTTATAAAGTCATTACAAATGGACTGATTTCTGCAGTACAAACAATATCTACTATTCTCTAACGTCTTCTAACCTGAATCTTAGTTTCCTCATTTACCATTCTAATTCATTCAGTTTGGTGCTGCAAATATGAGTATCACTCAACAGCCAAGTGTCTTGTTCTGCCTTTTGTAACAACCAGCAATGACGTTTTGAACCTGGACCTGACATACCAGGTTTCATCTCAATCCCCATATTACTACAGGAAAAGTGAGAAAATTATTTTCAAGGAGAAAAATGAACTCTACATAATGAAAGACAGCTGAGCTTGCACTGAACCAAAGAAAGGATGTTTCCAGCAAACTGACAAGCCTGCATAGCTCCCATTACTGCTGCAAGTTATGCACATGTGGAGTGAGGAAAATGGACTCCAATTAATGTGTTTATAGAGGAAAATGCTGCTTCCAGTACACTGTTCCCCAGCCGTGCTGAGAGTGACTTCCCAAGATAAGACCCTGCTGTTACTCGGCTTCTAAATAAGGTAAGAGAAGATTGGGTGATGGGAGGTTCAGATGGCAAAGTGAATTTGCCTTGGTGAATTTGAAGTGCTTACATTGCAGTCTGCAGTTCAGCTGTTTACCTGGTTTCTGGGTGCTTTCTTATTTACTGTCAATTTAACAAACCTTGTCCTCTGTTGATAAGGAGTCTTAGTGCTCAGCTTAGTCCACCAATTTCCCCTCTGCCGCCCCAAGCTTTTATGATGTCACATTTATTTTGGTGACTACAATATATTTGTTTGTAAGCCCTCACACTGGGCAGCAGTGCATGTTAATTCATTAAGCCTGACAGAATGTAAAATTACAACACAACAATAAGAACGTTGTCCCTGTACTGATGTATAATTAAAGCATGGTCATCCAGGGAAACCTGAGTTCCCTTTTTCAGAGAAACCTTTTGTAATTCAGAGCAGTTAAAACCACCAGTTATTCAAGTAGGTTAATTCTCTCTCCAGTATCTTCTCTTAGATAGGTATCTTGTGAAGGATCTCTGATGTGGGCACATAGTATGTTCTGCATCTATTCCACCTCGGGCTCTGATTTCACAAGCTTAACAAAGCTGGATTGATTCCATACTGGATTAACAGACTTCTAGCAAAACCAACTTGTGCTACAGGAAATGTAGTGACATAACAAGTTCAACTTGGTTCTGATCACATACGGTCATCAGAGGATTCGTTGGCACTTTCAGAAGGAACAGAGGTGCTGCACACTCTCTTCTGAGTGAATCTTTTTGGATTCTTTTAATCAAAATGGATGAAGTTACACTGTGCCTGCTTAAAGCTTCCTTGTAGCTTCACTTGGATAAACTGATCTCTCTCAGTTCCTATCCTGGGTTGTATGGCTGGCTAAACTTAAGTAGCTGTCATGCCTTATCTAAGGTATAGATTAAGAAGTATATGAAATGATCTATAATAGATAAATAAGAAAATTATACATAGAAATTTAACTTGGCTCTTTCTTTATTTCATTCACATCATTCACAAAGAAATCAAAATAAATATGAATGGGATAGACCCCTTCTTTCAGAATGATGGTATGAGTTGCTGGTAAAGGCGGGGACTTCTGTTAGTTAAAAGCATATTCTGTTATATCTCACTTCCACTGCAGGGTTGTTGAAGATGGGGGGCAACATGCAGAAGGATGAAGTCCCACTGAGTATATATATGCGATTTCGGCAGTAGTACCATAGACGGTTTGCAGCCACTTCACCTTCTAGCAAGAAACTGTGCTTCATTTATAGAATTCACTTCATGTGCACATGAAGCACAAAGGATATATACTACTGAAATTCCAACATCTGTGATTGTATATTAGGGCTTGTCCCAGCACGCTGCAAAAGAGGTAGAAGTCTGCAGAAGTACTTTGCTGACACAAGCTAGGAATTGACAGAGTGATTAGAAATGGCTAATTTTTATTTTTTTTTCAGGACCACAAACTCACTTGTAACCTTATGGCAACAGAATCCCATTGTATAAAGAATCTGCTGCTCTCAGCCTCTACTTGTCACCATTTTGACTCACCTTCTTGGAGGCCAGTGTTTGCTGACCATAATAACTTTGCCTGCATGAGCCCATACAAAGCTATGGAAGCAGACAGAAATGGCTGCATGAGGCAGAGGTGCAATGCCACATATCCTCTCTTGTGATATGCCTGCAGACTGGGGGGACAAATGATCCAAGGGAAAAAGAGTGCCTCCCCCACCCTTTTCATTTTCTTAGTAGCTTGGTATTCCCTTTCTTTTAATTGTACAGTAATCTGGCTAAAGAGTTTACCTATTGTGAATACAGTGACTTTGATTTATACTGGTGGAGCACCAGGTTATAAAAGTGAAGTTTCAGGGAGTAAAGAATGAGGAGAAAATAGAAGTAGTTCATGGGGCATGACATCATTTTAGAAAAACAGAAACTTCCAAAAGTGTCAGAACTGTTCCCCTTTCTTTGGTCTGACTCTTCAAATTTTTTTTCTTGCACCAAAATAGACTATTTGTTTATTATAGCAGGAACTAATATTTTCCCTGTAGCCAGTTAAAAGAAATCCATCCTCTTTGTGGCTTTGAAAATCCCTACAGGATTATGAATGAATACTTCAAGAGTGTATTATAAATTCAGACATGTCTATTGGGCTTTCAAGTATCACAGCGGGAGCTTCTTACTGAGGCAACCTGAGGGTAAAGGCTTTCCCACCTTTCCAAAGTGACTCCTCCCACAAAATTTTCTTAGGCTGAAGTTAAAAAAAAAAACCACCACCCTACCTAGTTGAGCTTCTTAGAGCTACTTCGTTCTAAGCAGAACTGATTTAGTAAAATCACATACCCAGACGTTGATTTGAAACCTGCTCAGTTTTCCTGCCACATGCTATATCTTGTGCACTTTTTAATGGTACATTGTTATTTGAAACCAATGTGCTTTTATTTTAAAGTCTAAGCAGGTTATTTTAAAAACTTGTTTTCCAGCACGTGCTGTGCTAGATGTGCTATGAGCACCTGTCATTATCTGCTCCAAATTCCGCTGTTGCTCCTACTTGCCAACTGGCAGCATCACAGCATTGTGACAGTGATTACAAAGTAGGATTAGACATAGCCCATTTCTCCCAGCCCCTGCTGCGAGTGCTGAACCAGCAACTTTGCCATGTTTTGATCAGATGCACTCAGCACTGACATATAAATCAGGGACAGTACTAAAGGGAGAGGGGAGGAATCAGCAACAAAGAGGTAAAATCAAGGGTGACTTGGAAGGAAAAAATGGGACTAAAGAGAATTTAAAAAGCACGTAGCTTTGGATCTATATGTACTTACTTCTAAAGAGGATGAGGGGTGTTGCTACTTTCAAAAGAATTCACACTTTTTCAGGTTTTTGAATGCACATCGCCCCAGTAAAAACCTCCAGTGGGCTGAAAATGAGTTTTATCTGGAAATTGAAGGGCAGTTGTTAAGAAGTTCTGTCAGACAGTCTTTGAAATTTAAGAAGCACCTGCAGCAACTGGTGTAGGTGGTACTTGTAACACTATGCATGATGCTGACTTAATGGCTCAGCAGATGTGCATGGGTGTAACTTCATAAAGATTAGCAGGAAGACTTAAAGACATAAATATATTATCTTTATGGATGTCAGCTAAAAATATAAGACAGTATCAAGAAAAAAGTGAGAGAAGATGGTGATCTTCCAAGGATGCTTCTTGATCTGTTAGGTATCAGAAAAGAAAAGCTGGTATCAAGGTGCTCCAGCATTGTAGCAATGGAGGAAGATTTGGGATTGGCACCTACTCTTAAAACATGTAGGACACGGAGCATGAAGATGAGGAAACACTGTATTTGATCATGTCTACTGCCCAAGTGTGTATTCCCAACACTTTGCTAGCATTTTTGTGAAAGCAGCTGCCATTAAAGAAATTAGCTTTCAAAGAAAGATTTGGAGTAAGAGGCATGAAGAAAACTTCCAAAATAAGACATACTCCTTCTTGCATTATATTGCTTTACCATTTGCCATACTGCAACTTTAGTTAAATCTAAGTATCTGCAGAAACGTTGACTGTCTAAACCACCACTTTACAATGCAAAATCCCATGGGTGCAGAAGAAAAACATGTCTATTACAACTAATACATACACACACACATACACTCTTCCAACTCCTTGCACATATACTCAACTTTAAGCATGTACAAAATTTCTCTCAAGTCTCTTGAAGAACTATTTAAATCTGAAATAGATAATATATGTAGGCACTTTTGCAGGACAGTTGTCTAAGACACAGCCAATCCTCAAACACTTTACAGTACAATCTGTGACCCAACTTTGGAAAGGTGTCAGAGGGGAACCGTGTATACTGACATGGGTCTATGTGATTTAAAATCAGCACAGAAAAATAACAAATCAGCACAGAAAAATAACAACAAAAATCTCTGATTTGATCCAAGCTTAACTAGTAGGCAAAAGCCTTTTAGTTACTCCATTTCATAGTGAACTCCTTGGTCTGAATGGAAGAATTCTACATTTCCACTGGTGAAACTGAAGACCAGTTTTGTCCTGTGCTCTCTGTCTGGCTTACTAAACCTACTAATTTGTATTTATAACTATAAATACTGACATCATACCCCAGGTAAAGCATTTCCTAAAATTCTCTGGTGTAGACTCACCCGGTATAACATATCCCTTAGTTTTAGTTGGCAAATATAACAGACACCAAGAATGAAAGCAGTAAAATCTTATGCACTTGAAAAAACAAGATTTTTATCTCCATTTTTCAATTGCTATTAGTGAGAAAAGTAGCCAGCAATATGTAGGTCATTATCAGTAGCTGCTTTGGTAGTCTGAGAACAGTTTAACGGAAGGAAGAGGTTTCTCTTTGTTGTTGAATAAGTTACTCTATATCCATGAAGTAGCTGTGTCTCACCCCCAAAGGCAGAAGCATTATCAGCAAATGAATGAACAGGGCATTCTGTGTTATGCCAGTGGCACTGTCTTTGAAAACAGGGGAGACAAGAAAAGTAGATTCAGTGTGGCTTTTATTTTCCTGTCTACCATTGTAATAGAACTCCTCCATTAACTCATTTTTGTCAGGTTGAATTGAAAGTGACAGTTAATAACTTACACCAGCATCCGCTTGCACTCGATGCAACAGCAATAGAGCTCTGCAGCGTCCTCACAGTGCGTGGAGAGACCTGGCTCACGGGAAGAGGTAGTATCTAATGCTGTTAGAGAATTAGATACAGCTGGAGGAAAACTATGGATGTGCTCCTGGGACAACAAGCTCTCCTTTAGGTCACCTGGAAACTCCAGTTCCTACTGATGTAGTGGTAAAATCTGGTGAATATAAATATTCTACTTCAACTAAATTATCAGAAGTTCAGTTCCTTACTGATACTGCCCCACTCACTCAATTAAGCTGCACTGAGTTTTCACAGCAGACAGGAGCTGTATCTGAGCTAGGAAAATAATGAATATTTTCATTTTACAGCCATATGCAATGACAGATCCAGATGATAGCCTCTTCTGCAGTGTGGAAATTCAGCAACTCAGATCAGTGATAGGGAAAACTCCACTTCAGCCCATGTGGTGGTACTATTATTACAGTGTGACGGTGCCAAACAGTGATCCACCAGGTGGAGACCTGCATTACACTGTCATAACAGCTTGTGAAAGACTGGGTCCTGGGCAGGCATGTCATCTGGCAGTGAGTGTTTCAATCTTGTCCTAATTATCTTTCTAATCCCTTAGACAATTTATATCATTACCACTGTATGTTATACTATCTTCTTGAATGTGTTCTAACCTAGAAAAAAATTACATTAGCCAATACATTGCTCTACCTGACCTAACTGTGCAAGCAAAACTTTTGCATCTCTCTAAAATTTGCAATTGGGCTTTGCCATGAGACCTTTTAGTGCTGAAATCAAAGTAACAGATCTGTAATTGGTGTGAAAGCACGCTCGGATTAAGTCATTAGCTACCATTACATAATGAGATTTATCACACCCCTCATCCAAATTGTTCAGGTGTTCCTTAACATTTGCTCTTATCATTACACTTTCAGTAATTTTCAAACATCAGAGACTGTTGGTGCCAAATTTTGTATTGTCCTTCCATCAGTGTGTAGGACAGCAGGTTTTGGTACACTCACTTTATTCCCTCTGTCAGGTAGGACAAATTCTGCCTTTAATTATACCCTTCTCCAAATGAATACTTACATCCAGAGTGCTGACATCTCCCTGTATTGCTACACTGATTTTCTCAAAAACCATTTGGCTGGGTTTTTTCACATTGTCATGTTGCCATTTTTTGTGATGTGATGTATAGTATTTCCCTTTCATCTTCACCTGTGCCCTTTTCTGAATGGAGTACATGGAAAAAAACCCTCAAAAGTGGGACATATTTTCCCAGTGATGATCTTTACTGTTTCACTTTCTTTCCTTCCTTTTCCATCCCTCCCCTTATTTCACTAGATCCTTTTGCAGTGGCCTAGATTTAGCATCCTTTTACAGCCGATTCTTGTGGCTGCAAAGCCCTGCTAATATCATATTGTGCTACTCAGAAAAAGTTATTTAGGGCAGGGACAGTCTTTGGTCTATGTTAGCACAGAGATGTCTTGAGCCAGAACTGAAACTCAGAGGTACTGCTACAATATGAATAGTAGCAGGAGAGATAAATACATCTATATATCTGTAACTGTATAGAGACAGAGGAAGGTAAATGTATCTAAAATTTGAATGAAAACTATTCTGTTTACTCAGAAGCTATTTTGTTTACTCTGTTTACTCTGTTTATTTCCCCCCCATAATGACCCTACTCCCCTTTATTTTTTCAGAGGTCATCTACTGCCTTACCTGCCCTTCTACAAGCCCTATCCTCAACCTTTTTATTTCCTTAAGATTCCTGCTTCTGAATTATCGGTGTATTGTTCACAGCTACTCACCGTAGCAGAGGTAACAATGGTAATGATCCATTGAAACAACTCTTAAAATTGTTAGCTAAAAATTCTAGTCTACCAAAGTAGTCTAAAGGGGACAGTTCACAAACATGGCAGTATAAGGCCATGCATGAGTCTGTATTACTATTCCATTGGTCACAAGTCCAGCACAAGAGATTCCCAGTTTCCCTTCTTACAGCTGCTCATTTCTGCATGTTCGTCACAGATTACCATCTGCTCCATTTTTCTGATTCAGTGTTTGGATGGTTGTGTTCTATACCAGACCTTTCGTCAGTTTTGAAAGCAAAACCAACAAAAAAACCCCCAAAAAACAAACCTCGCTTCTACTTTTTTCTCAGTTACTATTTTTAAATCAGAAAATGTCACAGTCGTGCTTTGGGACACAACAAAAATAAAGCACTTATTCAGAAGAGAAGAATAAAGGGGCCAAGAATAATCAGGAATGAGAACTACTTCAGTCTGTTCTAACAGGACACGGAACCATGGGCTAACAGCATGTGGAGACAAAAAAAAAGCAAGCCCTGTTTGAAGAACTTGCAAGTAACTCAAGAGCTGCTGTTCCCTTCCCCTCAATCGAGTGACTGTATCATCAAAGGGCTTTTTGCATCCGTAGCATCCAACAAACTAGCTTGAAAGTCTCAGGAATTTAGATAGCATCCTCCTCTTAGATTTTGAATGGGGCCTGCTGGATGTGATACTAAGCTTTGTTCCCTGGTAAGCTAAAGATCCTTTTCTCTGTGTAAGTGCGTGTGTGTGAGACAGAGTAGCTGTGTCAGAATGGATGACCTCAGCTTCTTGAGTGGCTTTAATTGTATAGGCTAATCAGCCCATACAGGCTGATTTCATTTATTCTGTCTGTGACACAGTAAGCCTCTATGTAGCACAAACAATACAAGAATAAATAAAGCCAAATATTAATCATTCCTGGCATTGTAAGTTAGGTGTTGCAGAGAACCTATGTGAAAATGCTGACAAGCAATGTAGGGAGGGTTGGAAAGAGACGTGTGTCGCCGTTGGTATCACTTCTCTAGGCTAAATTTTGGACAAAGGAACATTTAATCCTTAGAGCTCGTGTATATGAAAAGCATGTGATTCATGTTTGAAATGTGCGGACTGGACAGGCACTCAGTACTTTCAGAATATTTTGCAAGGAGAGAATAGCCCTGTCCCGGTTTCAGAGTATGATCAGAAAACCTAAGATTAATCCCCCTGGGGACTCAGAGTTCTTGTAGTAGAGCAGGGAAAGTCATTAATTACTTTCCACGTACTTCACAGTGTTACAAGCAGAAAACCTTTTGAACCTCTGCTCTCAGAACAGTCCATTCGCTTATTCTTTCACCCAGACTGCATGTATGAAATACATGTTTGTGCATGACAGCAAAGTCTTTTTGGCAGGTATATCACACATACTTTAAGATGTAAACTGCTCACTATTATTAGAATGTTTTAGGAAACAGATTAATCACAACAGTTTAAAGTGATTTTTGCCAATAAGGATCAGAAATCTGTTAATCCATACAAACACAGCTATTTACTGTCTGGCTCCATCCCAGACTCCCCTCCTCTCCAAACACTCACAAAAATTTATTCTCCCTCCTCTCAGGCACAACCCAGATGTACAGCTCCCCTTCCTGGGCAGCAGGAGGAGGTAGGGCTCAAATACATTTGTCTTCACTGGTATCCCACCATACTCATGGTTTTCTTGCTTGCACTTGTCTCCCTGGATGTACAGCAGAGCAGAGACTGTTCTACCTCGGTGCAGACAGTGGAGGTTAATAATGCAGCTTCTTCCACAAACAGAAACATATTTTGCCTGTAAATAGCTGGAACTACCCTATTTCCAGCAGAGCTGCATGAGCAGAGAGCTATCTCAAAGGTAATACTTTTTCCTCCAACAGCGAAGCAAAGTTTGTGAGTTCATGGGCTGTATTTATGGTAACTCTGGAATTTTCTAACTGTTTCTGATTTTAACTCAGATGTTGAATTAATAGAATTTCTTTGCATTAACAACCTCATTTTAACTAAAGGAAAAAATGAAATGAAATTGCATGTGCTTAATCATGTTAGTATTTAAATTGTTTTAATTAGACTTTGAAGTTCATGTATAACTTAGGTGAAAGGGATAAAAGATGGCCATTTCTCCATTTTTGTGGGTTTGCTTATTCTAATTCTTTCATTTAGACCATGGCCAGGCTGACACAGAAGCTGGTGTGTTTACATTGTAACAGCTGCTCTTTGGTAACAATGCTGACTTTAGAGTTAATAAGAGCCTGAAATTTGTTGAATATCAGAAAATACAAATAAATTATCAAATTACTCTAAGGAACTACAATATCTGTCCCTTACTTTTTTTTTTTCTTCTTGATTTTTTTCTTCTGATGTTAATGTTCTCATAGGGAAAAAAAAAAAGGCAAAACCCCAAAACTTACAGTTTTCTGTCTTATATTTCCCCCATTTTTTCAGAATGAACAAAAAGCAAGCCCTGTGGCTGTCTCCATATTGCCTCCCTCTGTCACTAGGATCAATACCTATAGGTACAAAGCCAACTTTAGCCCTTGCAATACCTCCAGTAATCCTTCCACTACCAAACCAAGCCATGCCTTAAATCCTGTTCCATAATACACCCTATTTTCTCTCATTGCCTTTATGATTCCCCACAACAGCTTTTTCCCACATTCCCCAGCTACCTTTGTTTGCCCTCCTGGATGAGCAAGAAATAGGAAAAGCTCTGACAGGCATGAATCTACATGTGCACTGGTTAACCAACTGGTTTGTCTGTACTGCAAGGCCATGAGAGATGCCTGCACTCCCAGACTGCCTACACTGGGTGTGTGAGAGAGCCTTCCCTGTCTTCTACTCTCTGATGGCTAAGCTCTTGAAATGTGGGGGAATTTAAGTTCTTCAAGTCTCCACCCTTCTTTTAAGTTTAGTGGAAATTAGCTGTTAGGGTGAACAGAAATATAAGGAGGAAACAGATATACATTGTGAATATATCAGCCTTATTTCCTTAGTATATAAGAAGTTAAAAATGGGTGTGAAACCCTGTCTACAGTTTTGTCTGCCCCTTACCACTTACAATTAGAGTGGCCAACTTCTTACCATATAATAGCTTTTCTGTCTTTTTTATGTATTTACATGGTCTCCATTGCCACAGTAATAGGATCCTCACATCCTTTAATGAATGTGATTCTCCCGTCTCCCTCCAATGAAGATCAACAGTACTGTCATCCCAGTTTTAAATGCAGGAATTGGGACAGAGAGAGACTCAGGTCTTAGCGTCAAAAGTAAGGTCTAAGCAAAAGGGCATATGGATTGCCACATGCAGTGCTACAGCATCTCATCGTATGTAAAACCTTAAAACCCTGTCCTGTGCTGCAGTTCCCCTCAGCAACCACCATCTCAAAAAGAACATCACTTTCTGCTGTGGCAAATTCATGCTGAAGAGCAAATGCAGAGCAAAACTGTAAAGGTAATCACATCACGTCCTGGTTTTGGTTTCTTGCTCCGCTTCTCACTCTCCTTTCTTCCCTGTTCCATTTCTATATTTTTCTGTTATTTTCTCTGCTTTTCCCCTTCTCTTATTAAACCAGCCATTAAAAAGAGGTATTTCCTATCTATAGTACTTGAGAAAGAGCTTGTTTGAATAGAGCTTGACTCAGAACCTTCCAGCTCACATCTGTGGCTCCACAAAGGCAGGAAATACTTCCTATTAGTTGTTTTCTTGAATTGTTTTATGCTTGTAGTAAATTAGCGGCTCTTCCTTGACTGTGGAGCTCTTTATTCAGAATATTTAGCTTTCCACCTTAAGAGTCTGTATTACCATGCTCTGTAAAAAGTTTGTACCTTGAAAAACATAAAAGGCATCCAATTTTGATTCAGTAGGTGAAGGCTTTCATTGTCCAGTCTCTCCACAAGCTTCTGCTGCACCTGACTGTTATTACAGATATAGGAAAGTATACAAAATATTTTTTTGCTGTTAAAGAGCTTTAGCTGTGTAATCAAAAGTAATTCAGTACCTGTTTAGCCTTGGTTCTGCCTAACAAGAGGCAGATTCCACGCCCTAGTGGAAGAAAGATCAAAGGCTCTTTTGGCATTAATGAATGCTAAGCAAAAACCCCAAATATTTAATCAAGAGGGAACAAAACCTTAAGACTCATGCAGCTGTGAGCATTTTTACAAATTTTCATACTTTATACTTGAGTCATGTCTAAGGGTTTGTTACCATATAGATGAACAGGATTGAAGTCAGGTGACAAAGGGTGGGATTTTCAAAGCGTTTTTAAAACTGCCATAAACTTGAATGGGGCCTAGGCTGGGACAATAGGGGGAGAGCTATTACAGGCTGCCACTTCTAAAAAGCATTTAATGTGATGGAGTGTGATTACGATTATGACTCAGAAACACAGCAAACACTTTAGAGGGAGGCAAAAAGAAAAGGATGCACCTGACTGGTTTTGTAAGGCTGCTTACAAGTGATAGAATAATTCTTTCCCAACCAAAGTGGCAATCAGCTGGTATCCTGAAGCAGATTTGATTACCTAGCTTACCAAAGACAATGCCAGTTGTCACACGATTACCCTAAATAATTATAATAATGTATTCTTTTCATTGCAGTTATGAAAGAGAGCCTTGGTGATGGATCAGAATCCACTTTGCAGTGCCCCAACACATACAAAAGAACCAGGGTTCTTTCCCCAAAGAGTTTATGGAAAACAATGGGCAGGAAAAACACATGGAATCTGGACACTGATATTGGTCAGCACTACAAGAAGCAATCATATTACACCAGATGTTCAACCAATGCTATTTTTGTATAAACATCACAGCAGAGTAGACATTTTAAAAGGTATTACAGGGATTACAATGCAATTACTTAGGAGATGTTTAAGAGGTGCTCCACCTGTACACAAAGGTAATACAAAAAAAGCAAAGGGGCTTAACTGAAAAATAATAATTAAGTGATAAAGGTGACATCAAAAGGAGCAGTTGAGGATATGACACTTAGCCAGTGTGTGAAAGATGTTAGGTAATGAAATCCACAAAGAACCTTGCTAGTATTTGAAGTGGTGGAGAAGAGGCATCTTGTAAAGGCAAGTCACAAGCAGTTCATGCCACAACACAATCCAACCAAGAAATGGGGAAGATAATCTCTGCGCTAATGTGTTGATGGTAAAATTGAGATAAGATAGAATCCATTGGTATGGGCAGAAAGAAGTTATGCTATACCTACTAAGATACAACATGAGGCATCTGCACTTCACTCATGTATATAGGGAAGAAAAGAAGGATTTTAGATGTGTTTTGCAATCAGAAAATTAAGCCTTTCCATGCAGCTCGGATATGATGATCTAAGGAGGAAAAAACAAAGCAAAAATAGAGTTCAGGTTGTACGCCCAAATGTTGGTGATGATGACAAAAAGAAAGGAAGCATCAAAGTTTATAGGCAAACTGTTGTCATAAAGCAGTGTTAAGATTTTAACTTGGATAGGAGGGGAGTTTCCTTTGTAAGAGCTAAAAAGAAAAGCAAACCCAAAAATTAGCATTCTGGTTTAAAAAAAAAAAAAAAAAAGAAAATGAGAGAAAAACTGCTGGAGATTCACTTCCCTACCTGTGCATTCCCTGGATTTCTGGCACACAAAGGTTAACGAAACCTGGAAACGAAGTAATAAGTGATGTCAGCAGTTAGCATATTATNTCATCTTTCTGTCCATCACGGTACAATTGTTTATGCCTGTGCAAAATCCTTAATTGCAAAAGAACCTTTCAACTGTTGATGAGATCAATGTAATACAGGGATATTACTAACAGTATAATCTTGCATTTGAGGCTTTAATTACAGTGATGGTGTACAAAATGGAGAGAATCCTGCTTAGCTCTTACAGTCTAAGTTTACTGTGGAGGACTCGCAGTTAAGAAGCATTATTTAACTATGCAACTGGTGCATTTACTGTGGAAATCAATAAGCCAGAAAAAAACCAGGAGATTCTATGCAATTTATAAGTGTCTACTTTCTAAGTAAACCACATGAAAAATTAATTTCAATATTTTGNATATTTTGCAGTGAAATATTCAGGGGATGAAAATTGGTGAATCTCCTACAAAATGAAACTTTGCATCTGTTGAATATGCTTTGGCTACCTCTTTTTTTTTTTTTTTTAAATATGGTTGAAACCCAATATTGTTTATATGGACTACATAATGCTACATTAATTGAGAAATCACCTGGCAGATGAAATTTTAATGTGGATAAAACCAACAAAAAGTGAACTGCTAGAAAAATCTTGTTTACCAAACACATCTGGGAAGTACTCAGCTTCTTAAAAAAAATACCAAACATAGATGCTATTGAGTATTTTTATTATTCATTATTAATAATGATAAAAAAAAGAGACTTTGCTCTCTTAATCCATCAAAGCCAAAAGGAATCTATGTCATAGAGAAAATGAATAGAAAAAAAAGAGTTATATTCTCTAGAATGAGGTCAATGTAAATTCTTGGAGATCCAGAAAATGCACTTTGCATTCAGTGAGAGAAATTGCAGAAGCAGAAAAAAATCTCATGGAAGACAGAACACATGCCAAGGTTTCACCAGTACTTTGGGTATCTGTAGGATTGTACACAGAGTTCAACATTTTCAAAGAAACAAAATGTAAACATTCTTCTTTGCATCTACAAATGCTTGCATCTGAATTTGTAATTGGGGCAATTACCAACTAAATTACCTGGCTGCATATGTAACTAGGTAATCTACTAATTTCAATTTGCATTTTTGTGGTACCGACAGCCTTCCTAATTGTGTCCTGTACTTTCACTGAGATCTAGTAATTAAATCAAAGGACAGAGGGCTTAGAGGTTTCTGGATCCTTACACAGGCTGAGTCACCTGTTGATTCTGTTGTGTCACACAGTAACCTGAGTAGGCAGTGAAATAGAATTAGTAATTCTCACTTGGGAACTAGTCATCTGCAGAAACAGATATTGCCATGTTTACAAATATCAGAAAGGATGGAGTTCTGAAGGTTTCTACTGTAGTACTGACCCAGAATCTCTCCTCCTCTCTACTGAATTCTAGATTATCTGAGTTTAAAAACAACAGATTATATCAGCAAATACTTCTTTTTTATATAAAAAGAAACAGATCAATTGTTTAGTTTCATAGCAGTAAAAGTATCAGTATTTGTTTTCCAACAGTTTTTTCTTTCTCATAGGGAAAAATAGAAAAGAGCACCCGAATCATTGAGTCCAGGATCCCTCTGTCAAAAGATAACCATGCAATAGATGCTCATCCAGAAGGGTCCACAAAATTGCTGCTCCCTACCTTTCACAGACACTTCCCACCATCTCATAGTGAAGTTTAGACCTGAAACACTGTATTTGTTAGATGACTAGCAAGAGTGTGTTGCATATAACAGGAAAAAAAAAAATCTAAAAAAATCGATGATCTCTGCCACTCTGACCTGAGAGAAAATTCCTTCTTTCCTGACCCGGAATCAGGCAATCAGCCTAACTCTGGGTGTGTGAGCAAGACTCATCAGCCAGGCATTTGTAAGAGTTTAATACCACTTGCCAAATCCACCCTGGAGCTGTGGCCAACCTCCAGAGCTTCAGAGAAATACAGAAAAGGGGGTTTAGAAGCACTATGCAAAAAGAAATTTTGGGCTTTCGAAAGATGAACTAGAGAGAAACAAAAAAAAGTAAAAAATAGAGTTCACATTGTACACCCTGAGGGTGACACTGTTTCTACTCCATTCCATTTTCAGGAAAAGAAAGGACCAGAGCTTTTAGGCAAACTACTGTCAGAAACATGCAATGATATTTTGGTTTGGATAGGAGGGGAATTTATTTTGTAGAGCGAAAAAGAAAAATTAGCAAAACAACAAAATTTAATACTTGTGGTTTTAAAATAGTCAGAACAGCCCAAATTAAAAAGTAATAATAACCAAATAATGTGTTTTCCAGTGAGTTTTGATTACCCTTGAGGAGAAAAAGTAGTCAAATTATACATCAAAATGGAAAACATCCTTTCTGTCTCTTACAGTTAGCTAGTGAGAATCCATACATACAAACCATGGTGTTTGTGAAAAATAAACACGAAACAAAGCAGAGTTCAAGCAGCTTTTCACATCCATTGGGGATAGCTGCAAATCAAACACTCATGACTTAAAACACCAGGTGAAATATCTACCTCAAGATTCCCTCCTAAGCTATGATCTCTTACACACACTTACTGAGCTCATTTCATTTTACCTCTTCTTTAGCTTCAGAGCTTCACAATGGAAACCAATGCCTGCTTTTTAACAGCATCAAACTAGGAAAGAAGTTAAGAGAAAAGGCACATACTTAGTTTATGAGAACACTTTCAAAGGCCATTCTCAGCTGTCCCTGCATCTATGCACCTTGTTGAAGCTGATGGGATTACTCCTCAATGGTACTGCTATCAGAAAGAACAGAATCTGTCCCATCAACTTGAAAATGTATGATCATTCTGCATGGTCCATTATTGATTAAAGCTTCACCAAGAGTCATTGGCCTTGATTTAGTCAAGCTGATGCATTTTATCTCAAAAACTGAGTATGCAAAGTTGAAATCTGCACTCACTTCTGATAAACAATATGGCCCACTTAAAACTGGAATTGCTTTCTTAAAGCCTGCAGCACACCAGAGGAACCCTTTAGCAGTTGAGCTCCTAGTTTAGCTAGGAATCCAGCCTTGTGACTTTTGTGGCACTCTCCTTTTTTTAACCTGTTCATTTGTTAGTAAGGCACAATGTGCTGCAAAGAGAAAAGGCAGACAAGTGGAGTATTACTGAACAAATGCTGATTCCACAGGAATTTATTTCAATGGCTTCAAGACACATATTCTTCTGAGCACAATGTGGATATCCGTGTCATAAACCAGTCACATCTATCCTGGTCTCTGTAACAGGATGGCATGAAAGTCAATTCAACATAGGGGATAGATCAGCTAAGGCCCATGTTTCCTCACTAATGATATGCCTATTTCTTTTGGGTTTGCTCATCTTATATCCCGTACTTGTAGCCTGCCTTCTATCCTACCTGCATATACATTACCGTCAGTTGTTAATAGATAAGAATATTGATTATGGCTGGTATTGATTTAATTAGCGTTCAGTAACTTCACTAATTTGGTCATTATGTATACAGCAATCAACTGGAGGAAAGGCAACAGAAAGTGGGAGGCTGTTTCAGCCAACATGGAGAGATAGCACAAAAGTCATGAGTGGGTGAAGGAAACCAAAGCTTGGGTGGAGCAAAAAGAAATGGGTAGGGTGTGAATTGAGATGACGGTGGAGCTGCAGGCAAGGGTGACACATTCTGTACAGTTATTACAATGCTTTTAATTATCTCTCATGCCTAACATTCCACTAGCACCATGCTGCCATGGGTGGAGACTGATGGGTGGAAAGAGGCATCATTCTCCTCCTACCCTTGTGCAATTCAAACCACAGTGATAACTGGTAAATCCCCAGAGATAAGGCCCTTTTACTTATTCATTCCTCCTAAACATAAGTTGAGTTTTCTCTAAGTGTTCTACATTTCCTGTGTCATTCAGCAGATGAATGTCATTCATCTGCTGAAGCCAATGTATAATAGACATACTGGTTTTTGCAGTTATTAAGATCACTGAGGCCAGTCTTTCTCGTCTATACTATGCTCGCCAAGGGTGTGTGGCCTAATTAATAGGTGGAGCAGTTTAAAGGAAAAATAGAAACAGGCCATTTTTTCCTTTTCCTCACTGACAAAATTCCAAACTGACAGGAAAAGATGCTTTTTCCAGTAATTGCATCAGCCCTGTTTCTGATTGGCATAGGCACTCCTGAAGCACAGTAACCAATCCCAGACTGTGAACAAAGAGAACCTAGTTTAAAAAAAAACTCAAATAACCTACAGCATTTTTACAGGCACTGCGATAAAATAGACTGTCGTCACACCATTTTCAATATGCTTTAAAGATTCCTGTTTGGGGAACAAGAGCTAGAATAGAATTAATGAAATTGTCTTATAATTTATTCTTTTCTTTATGAGAATGATTCACTGAGCTGATGGGATCAGCTGCCTCAAATCTCTTTTGTAGTTATCTGACTTTTAGCTGGACAGAGCTTGGACTCCATCGCAGCAGATCTCAGCTACTGTCTTCAGTGCCTGTGAAATGCCTCTGAAAACCAGATGTCCTCTTCTTGCAATAAAGACTATTTGTTCACCATCTCTGTTTTTCACCACTTTTTCTGAAAAAAATTTCAGAGCGTGCTTGATTTCTGTCTGTGGTAACAAACATGACAGGTCCACCTGCTCCAATATTTTGGAAATAATCCTACATCTTTTCTTTCCCAACCTTTCTTGGAAATGTTTTACAAGCTTTTCCCGAAGGGACAACATGATACTTTGCCTGTCTTTTTGCAATTCTGAACTCGGTTCTAGAGGTACCATCATACCTATACGTACAAAATGACTGAGTGAAAACTGTAAGTCTTAAATTCCCAAAGGAGATTTCTTAAATAATCTGTGGAAAATGCCAGATTTTGGCAGATGAATCAAATTTATCCAGCAAAAAGGAGTGACTGTAATGAAGAATCTCTTGACTATACAGTAACTACACAGTAGCCCAATAAATCATCAATAATCAAAGGTTATATTGTAACATCTGAAGCTGAAGTACAATAACTACTCCATGAAGTCCTAAACTGGAGCTGCTAGAGTGACACGTTGCAATTACATTGTCACAGGAAGAACCATCTGCTGTCTTTATTGTCCATAATTCAAAGTTTTTATTTCCCCTAGAACCTCATCATAGATAATATTTTATGAAAGTTTATAAAATAACAAAATAGATTTTTACACACCCAATAACATGTTGTATTTTATAAAATATGAGAATTCAGTAAGTCACCAGGCATTCACATATCTTCAATATACCAAGCTCTTCCAACCTTCTACCATTCAAACTTCCCTTCAAAAGCCATATCCTTCTCTTGCTCTGCCTTAGCTTCACTCATACATTTTAGACCGGTAATTCAAGGTTTTGTTCTCACTGAATTTATGAAGATGAAAGAGCCAGCACACAGGCAAGATATCTGTCTTGCCCTTATACAAAAAAGCTGGTTCCTCATTACCCACAGAAATCCAGGAGGATATGGGAGCCCCACCAAGATATCAGCTTGCCCCATGACAGACAACAAGTCCAGTGGCTTCATGAATTTTCCAGAACTGGGAGCACACAGGCCAGATATCATCAGTCAGCTCTAACTTGTTCCTGAAAGACAATGACATTCTGCTCCTGTGGTGTTCCCAAAGCACCTCTTCCACAGCACCTGTGGGAACCACTGCTTCATGCAGATGCAAGATGTTGTTGATGCTGTATCTAAAAACTGTGGCTCCCAGCTCAGCTGACTGGGGGTAATTTCCCCCTCCATCCCTGTGTGAGTCAGCTGCTCCGCAGCGCCTGCAGGGATTCAGCTGTGCCTCCCTCCTAACATGTCCATGCCTCACTAGCTGGAACAACTTGTCTACACTCTGTTGCGTTTCAGTTCACTATCTGTAATAGGATGATATAGCTTTGGTATTAATATTTGGATTAACAATCATTACAGTTTGAGGTGATCAGATATTACACAAACTGAAGCCATATAAAAATCTAAGATAGCAGACTGAAATTCATGAAAGTCTGAGCATTTATTTTACTTATTGCTTCATGGTTCTAGGTCTTACTCAAGGGCCCAGCTTGTTATGTTCTCCACTACAGAGTGCTACGATATATTTTAAGGGATTACTTTACTGTCACTTTTACTGTACTAGCATTTATTTTTCATCAGAAGTCTGAGATACACCAGTAACACATTAATCATGTGTCACTCATCCCATGGGAAACACAGAAAACAAATAGAAACCAACCATTCCTTTCCTAACACAACACGAACTGCTGTCATTAACTTGTGAATTTGCTTTGCTGATTGCTTTTGTTGCTTTCAGAAATTACTTCTGCAAATAATTGGCATGAAAAGGGGATAATTTAGGGAGGCCTTCTTTGTGAAAAATTAAAAAAGAAAAAACCTACTACATAGTTGCTAGAAGTGCTGCTTTTACATTAAAATACAAATCCAAAAGATTAAACCTGCCTTAAAATATGGTTTTCTGATTCGAAATATCAATATACTCAATATTTTCATGGTGAGATTTGTGTTTATTGTCAGACTGTGATGATTGAAAGGGATATTTTGTCATATACATTTACTAAACCACTCAGACTACAGCTACTTGAGTACTGTATGTTTTTGAAAAGATATAATGAAAAAATAAGTCATGAATCACTCACTGTAGTGACCTAGGGTTACTACTAGAACCGTATTCTGAACTGTAGCCTTCTACATCAGTCACAAGCTGATCCTGTACTTGTTAAAATCAGTTGCAAAACTTGCACTGGATCAGTGCTTGAAAAAGACAACTTTAGGACAAATACATAATGGGGGAGACTGCAGTTCTGGTTTTGGTTTGTTTTCGGTTTGGAGTTTTTTTGTGATTTTGTTTTGTTTTGGGGATTTTGTTTTTTGTTTTGGTTTTTGGTTTTGATTTGTTTTGTTTTGTTGCTTTAGTGCCCTGGCTTGTGGAAAGAATAGATTTAATTTACTGAAATTTTGCCTTTTGGTGTGTTTATGAAAAAAGAGGTTGAGCTCCAGACTAGACAGATCCCTCTCCCATTAGTGACAGAAACAATTGTGCATTTCAAAGAAACCTCACTAGCAAGTCCAAGGAACTTTTTGTTATGTAAATTAAACTAACTTGTTTGTTTTTGTTGACGTTTTTAAATGCCAAGTTGTAGATATGTCTGTTGTGTTAAACACATCAAACAAGGAACCAGAAAGTCAGTCTCCTGCATTCTGAGTTCTGCTGTAGACATGGATCGTTTGCTTAAGGTTGCATTTCAAACAGCAGTTCTTTGATGCTTTAAATACCCAGTGATCATTAACACAAGAGGGTGGGAACATGCAGTCAAATGGAGATTACTTGCAGGAGAGGGACATTAACAGAGGTTGCAAACTGAAACAGCTTCTACCTGGAAATTACTTCACACTGGTGCAAAAGCATACACAGAACCAAAGACTGTCACCGCCAGAGCTGGTATTTCAAATCTCCATTGCTACTGTGAGTGATAAAGAGGAAAAAAGTTCTGGTTCTCTTCAATCCGTAAACAGAATTCTTCCATGAACACGGACTGTGGATTAGTTACTAAAGGATTCACCAGAGGATTGGAAATCCCAGGACCTGAGCAGTGTTCCTGACTGGCTTTAAAGTGAGTCTGGGCATGTCTACATTGCACAATGGAGATCTTCAATCTGCACAGGTGGCAGTGCAGAGATGAAAGCTGCAAACCCATGTCACAACATTTCACCAAGTTTCACAAAAAGGTCGCTACAACTTTTTCAGCCCTTTTGAGCCTTATGATTCCCAAGTTAAAAAGAAAACTGTTAGTTTGTCTTCTGGGCTCCAGAGACACATGGAAGTTTCAGCAGGCAGAGATTTTAGGGCAGGATTTGTACAATAGGAACATAAACTCGAGTTCTCAAAATAACTTCTGAATTACTGCTTTCAGAATTTTGTTTTTCTGGGAAACCTTCCTAGGAAATATTTATAGATAAATTGAATCTGCTTTTTTATCAGAGAGTGTATGATCCACTGAATGTTCACTCTAGATTTGATTCTGCTGTAGTTGTTATTCGTGTCATGCTTGAAACCCTGTGGACTGGGGACGATGGCAGTCTGAGGAGGGGAGGACAAACTCGCAGTTCTTCCATTTCATCATATTTCCAATATGTGCATACACAGAAGAGGGCGGTTTCTGATTACCAAGGGCTGAAATAAACAAACACTTGGACCCAGTCCATTCATTCATAAGCTGATCTCCACTTTATTCTTTAAATGTGGCAACCCCCCAATCTCATTGGTGTTTCCTCTATTGCTAAATGAAAGCAGAACCTGGTGCATTAAGTACCTTGTTCAGAGGTCACTAACCATCAACAGTCCATATGAAGCCAAATTTGGATGTTAAAAAAAGGAGTAAAGAACAAACCTTTTTCTACCTTTAAAAATTCGGGTTTATCATATCCTGCAAATGAAGGACTTTGAGTAATTTTCAAAACTTATCAAAGAGCTGCATAAAACACCCCTTCACAGCCCAAAGTACGTGGGCTCTAAGGGTGGATATTTCAAAGCAACATGCAGGAGAACCTGTTGCCCCAGATAAGTTAATTAACAAAACCAGTAATGGCTGGAGTTCTGAATTTGAGTATTCTTCAAACCTTCTCTTGTAACCGCATTGTGATTAGTTTCAAAAGCCATACATTGGCAACTTCAGTTTTTCAAAAGATGTAACACTGTAATACTCTTCCTTTCTAATTGTGTAAAATACTATGCATAAAATTAGGTAATCAGATTCCACTGTAAAGATTGCTACAGTTATACACGATAACCAGGGAATCATGGAATCAAAATCTGTGATTGTCATTTCTGTATCTGTGAGGTGACTAGTGGGTTGGAGCAGTAGGATGGAAACCAAAGCTCCTGGGAACCAAATTATATTAACGTGCAAAAAATAAGCAGTTGAGTTTGTCTATCTCCAGCTTTAGGACTGACATAATGACAACACCCTTGGGGCAGTTTGTGCCTTCCTTCCTCCTCTCCCGTGATGCTCTTCTCAGTATCTTTAGCCTACTTAACTACCTATGCTCAATTTTCTTTCTCATTTCTTTTTTGGAGGAACTCACACTTTGCAAAGTTTCTGCTCATTCCACATAAATACACTCAGCCAGTGTTTACTTTATTGTGAAATTTGCTATCAAAGACAACCCTATAGCATTCAAAATTCAGAAGTCTCTTTCACACAGTTCTCCCTGTTAGGCACATAAAGGAGGCTTCGCACTATTACAGAGTGTGAAAAGAAACATAAAATATGTCCCTATGTCAGTAGCAAAACTGAAACAAAGTAAAAAAATACTACTGGGACTGCAGCTACTTCTTTGTAAGGCACTTCCCAAATGCTGTGTAGCAGTATAGCTTGCACTGTCTATGGATGGTGTTATAAATGGCAAAGTACACTACAGAAGCTTTGGATATGTGTTTCAGCAAAGATTTCAAGCACTCCAGTACTGCTCCAGACTAGCTAAGCTGGAAGCCAGCCCAAACACAAGCTTATCCTTGCTATTTAAAATTTCTGGATGATTCTTTGGTTATGTTTGGCCCAGAACTAACAAAATATATCCACTGAGATCTCGCACGCCACCTGGAATTCAGGGCTGAGCTGTACGAAGGTACAAAAGAGCGCAGAGGAAAGGCAAGCTAGATTTCAGATAGCCCCCAAAGAGCACTGGCTTGAGCTGTCTTTAAGTCATAGGAAAATGGTTTTGTCTGTCCCTTCTCAACCATGACCGTGTTTCTAACAACCACTCCTGTGCAAAGTAGCTTTATCGCTATCATGAAGAAGGCATACAGCTTAGATAATCTGAGCGCTGTGTTTGTAAATAAAAATCCAAACTCGGCAGTAGCGCTGTTCCATAAATGGGCAGCACCTATCACCTTAAATTGCCATAACGATATAGCAGAATGGTATTGTTGAATTATGCTTATGGTCCTCACATTATGCTTCAATTCAATTGACAAAATTTCTGAGGGAAATTACTAAAACCAACTAAACAGATCTGTAAACTCAAAACCATCTGAAGTTAGACTTGATCTTCCAAACCCCATGGTTCCGATTTACTTTTCTTGGTCCAGTGCTCTACCCTTCAAATTGCCTTTACACTTATCTCCATGCCTACACTGGGAATTGCATCAACATAATTAAATAGTTTTTTCAATTTGGTTTCAAATTGCTCAAGTAAAGTTAGCATAAAAATCATATGTAGACATGTAGCTTGGTTTTTATTATCCACTAATTGTCAATGAATAAATTATGAAAATGTTACCAAATGTCTTATGTCAAACACAAAAGGCTCATTGAAGAAACTAAAAGGCTGCATCGAGTTTGATGCAAAAGGATGAGAAATCTAGGGAAACTGTCGTATCTTATTACTAAAATCAGTACTCTAAAGAACAAAAAAGGTTCTTTTATGTAATTTAAAAAAGAAGAAAGGTGACAGGATTCAAAAGAACTTCAACACCTACAGCAATTAAAAAGCCTAAAACCTCAATAGGAATCTGTCCTTTCTTTAAAAATCAATTTACATGACAAAATGGTGACAACATGAAATAAAAATATTTTGACCAGATTCACTAAAATCTTAAAAAGAAGAAAAATGGTATAACCAAAAGAATATTAAAGGTCTAGAATTCAATGCCATGGCTTCTAATGTTTTCAAATAATTGTAGTGATCATAGTCCAGTTTTAAAATTTGTTTAAACAACGATGCAGGTCAAAATCAGTCTCATCATTGCTATTTGTAATGCAGTTGTAAGTGTAGCAGTGCTATAGCTGTGAGGAACTAAGGATATGAGAAAGACAGGCTGAAGGCAGATAAAACATTTCTATTAGACCAGTTGGGTATAAATGGGAAAAACTTGCAAGCTTTGAGGCATACAAACCTCTCCTCAGGCTAAAAGCTTTTGAGTGCAAGGTGGGGGTTTTTTCCTGTTTTATCAGTTGATCAAATGTTCTTTCTCCCTTTCCTGTTTATTAGTCTCAGATAAAGGATATATAAAATAACAAATATACAAGACAGAACCAAACAATGCTTGTCTTCAACAAAAGAATATTTTCAAGTTTAAGGCACCTGCTCAGAACTGGCAGTCTCTTCTTGACAGTCTCCTGTGTTCATCAGCACCTTTGGTAGCTCAGAACTTTGAACCTCTGTTTCTTATCACAGTCCTTATCCAAAAAGAAAGATAAAACACAAGTTTTGAAATATATTTTCGTTTATGTCAAACAAAAAAGCTCAAAGCAGTCATAGCTACTGGCCAGTACCACAGAAAGCCGTGTGTGGGCAGATTAGAGACTAAAAGGATGGGATCACTTGAGAGGAGGGTAAGAGAAGCCAGTCACATGCAGATGATGAAAGACTGATCAGCAGTGGAAGAGAGGGGAAGGGGAACACAAGTGCTGATCAGTGAAGAAAGGAGGAAACAAGGAGCACATTGTGGGCTCAACTCAAAATGGTGCTGTTCATCGTTAGCTCCCATGGATGCTATAGTTCTGAGCCCCTTGGAAAAGGTAAACTCATGAACAAAGATGTGAATTGGCTGAAGAATTTTTGATGGGGTGTCCTGACAGTGGAAAATGCAGATTTATTAATATTGAGCATTCTGCAGTGTTCTCAAATAGGCTAAATAAACTTAAAAAGAAAAAAAAAGAAAAGTAATTTCGACTCCGTTCCAACATTATCAACACACAATATTTCTGAATTTAATTTTGAAATTACACTTGGTTTGCAATGTACTATATTTTGTCTATTCTAACATAGCAGCACATTTTGAAAATATAATTGAAATAACTCACTGATTTTTTTATCCGTATCATGAATTTATATCATATCAAGATTTAAAAAAAAATAATGCTCTAATGTGGAAAAAGAAAGTCAAAAATAATGACTTTTCATGTAGCATGTTTTCCCTGACATAGGAAATTTGATTAAAAGCATACACTGAAATTAGTTGGACACCCACTGATTTCAGTGGAGCAGCTCTACGAGGAGATCTTGAAGAATAGAAGGAAGAAACTAGTGACAACAAATTGAAGGAATTCCTTTTTAAACAATGCCTTACAAATATACACAATGATCGCTCAGTCCTGCCTTTGATGTACAACTCCCCAAAGCTTTGACTTTGCTACTACAGGAAAAGCAGAACTGGTCTCCCAAACCAGACAGGCACAAACCACATCTGTTCTCAGACACACTAGAATTAACTAATGAGATCCCGCTGACTGCAGTGTGCATTTGCATCTAGATAGGCAAGTCCATAGCAAAGTCCTGCACATGCAACACTAGTCAACGGAGACTCACTTCTGTGATTTGTCATATGGTCCTTCATGAAGTCAAAGCTTTGTGTTGTGCTTTTCTAGGAATATCCATTACATTTCACAAGTAAGACAAAGCTATTTGGAACAGTATTTATTAAGCTAAAATCTGATCTACCAAACCAGGACCTGTTTGTTTCACAAACCTGATCCTATATCTCTTCTGGATAAACATGTAAATATATAGAAAGCTCAAGCCGAACTTAGGCAATACATACTATTGTTAGGACAAAAAAAATGAAACCAGGTTAATATTAGCACCCAGGTTGATTTTAACTTGTAGTGTGCTGAAAAGAAAGCTATTGCAAGGAGAATGTTGATACAATCTTAACTGTAACAGCACAAACACTGCTACTGAAATACAGTTTTGAGTAAGCTCCATCAGGGAGTGTTTTGTAAATGAATAATGACTTTGCTTAAAGCCAATCAACATCAAGTGTGAAAAAAAAGATGAAATAGTGCTGGAAGGCAGTGGGAGGTAGAGGAGCCTCAAAGTGCAAACAGGTGCTGATCTCCCTTCAGGGGGGATTGAGTGGCACAGACCTTACAGGCCTGTCACTTCTGATCAAAGCAAGCTCCAAGACCACATAATCACCATCACCCACCTTTTAAAGGATGCCCTGATTTATCATCTGTCAGTGTTAATAACTTGGCTACTCTGTCTAAAATACTTAACAACATTACACAAGGATAACATTTCAATTTTTTTTAAAGAAATGTGTAAATGTTTTAAACTAAAATGCACTGAAGTTCCTCCTTTGAGGCCATCTGTTGTTGGAGACCACCTGTCATCAAAAGACCACCTGAGCACATAATATCCCATCATTACAGAAGTATCCCCTTGAAGCCATGGATTTTAAGTGTTAGAATAAGAAGGGTGTATGTTACAGACATTGTTGTTACTGGACTTCTATATAGTTTGAAGCCATGGGATGACAGCCATATGTGAATAATGGCTTCTTAATAACATACATATGAAATGCTACTTTGGGAAAATTCTGATAAGAGATCTGAACATTCCTTGACTGAGCTCCTCAATCTATGGTGCTTGCACTGTACTGTTTAAAGTGTCCTAACACATCATACCTAAAATGAAACCTTGAAACTACTGAGCTTAATTTTATTTCTCTTTATAAGAAGCATTGGCGTTTCACTGAGAAACAAGACTCATATTATTGTAAATAGAATTCTGTGGATTTTTTTCTGAATCTCATTTTTCCCTGCTGATCTCATACTCTTACCTCATTAATCTCTCCCGAGGAAACAAAAGTACTCTACCCAACTACCCTTGCCAAAAAAAAGCGCAACTTTCTGCCTTTCTTCCACCTGGCCCTAACATAGGAATCTCCACCTGAATGTTGAGGCATAATCTGCATCGTCACAATCGACACAGTTTGGGACAATTTCTACCCTATGTGTAATCGACAGCTCCAACAAGAGAGAACAGAGGATTCCTACACCAGCCTGTGGCAAACATCTGACTCTTGATTTACAGTGTATTATACATTACAGAACGATTTTTTTTGAGATATTTTTATCTGACAATTGCCACTGGACTGTGGTAAAATATCCTTTCCAGAAGGACATTCTGGACTTGCATTCCTTCCTCAACAAGTTTGCTATGGAGTGACTGAATTGTTAATATATCCACATACAGACACTTTTCTTAGAAGTCTACTGATAAGCAAATACCCAACAGCCCTTAACAGTACCTAGAGAAAAATCCTATAAAAGTCAACAAATAGAAATACAAACATGATTTTGCTAAAATATAAAATGATTGTGAAAAGTAAAGAAGTTTAATATGGTTTAATATTTTTGTAATATTTTCTTAATGACTTTTTGGTATTATTATTATCATCATTATCATTTAACTAATGTGCAGACTTCTAAGACAAGAATAAAGTTCTCTGTTAATAATGTTATATTAAATCTCAAAATTGTTGTGAAAGTAACTATAGCACTTTCCCTTAACAGTTGTAAGCTTCCAAATCCTTCAGTAGCAACTGAACTTCAATATTAAACTGCCAAGACTGTTAGGAGTTACAGGACAGTAAGAAGTACAATTTCTGAATTAATCACTTCTTAAGATGTCTTTGACAATCTTTATACTCTGCTGCATTTACAGTACACTAGTCCTGACGCAATGAAATCAGCTTCATTTTATACTTCAAGAATCTAGTTTGCTTACCAGTAAAAAAAATTTTAAAAAATTTAAATTCCTGAATAACTGCGAAGCTGAAATAAAATATGAATTATTAGCTTATAGTTTAGCAAGAATCTATTTGTAACATGATGCATCTAGCCAAGCATTCATATTTGGCGTTTTCATAGGAGAACTTGCAGTTCTGCTCTGGTGACAATGAAGGGCCTAAACTGACAACTCATTAAACTCAGGATGGCAGCAGGAATTCAGCCACTGCTGAACATCTTTCTTCATTTTCTTTCTCTTACAAAATCCTAGTTACAGACTGTAAAAATACAAGTTGAACAACGAAAGCAAATAATTTTCTATGTTCTACAAAAATAGTGAGATGTTTATTTCAGTGGCTAATGCATTTTACAGTGAAGCCTGAAACCATCCTCAAAACAAATCTGTGTTTAGTAAAACCAGCACTAACCTTCACATCAGAGATGAAATTTGTGTGAAGCAGGTATGTTACTGTCAAGGTGACACACATAATAACAAAACAGATATTTGAGGGATTCCTATAGCAATTTGTCATACACAGGTTATTTTTAAACTTCGTATTTCTTGAGATCTAATGTAATTGATCTTAACTAGAACATATACAGATGCAAAGGTATTAATTCAGTAGTTTCAGAAGTGGATTTGTTTAGTGCAATGTCCTACTTTGGCTCCAGCAGGATTAACTTCCAGGGCATCTAAAAGCTGCAATTCAAACAGCAGCACAAAGGAGGAAAAATATATTTCCTCTTCCCCCAAAAGATAAATTTTATATTGAAAGCTGCTTTGCATATATGCATTTTAGACATAAAATTATTAATAATACCTGCAACATCATTTTTGTCACTCAAGTTCCTAGTCATTGCTAGAAACATTTAAAAAGACTATAAGAAGAGAAAAATTCATCTGTAGCACTGCACAGATAAATTGAAAAACCAGACCACTAAAAAAGATCCTTTTGTTATAAAGTTCCTAGCCACAGGACGACTGTCACAGGGATCCTCACTCCACCAAAATCCTTTAAGGCCTCTCTTCTTTCTATGATGAGATACCTGATAAAGGGGTTTCTAGAACAGCCTGCGTGAGAAAGTGCGGTTGTATCACTATCACACAGGCTGTGATCAAACAGCCTCTTAGTCAACTGCATGGAAAACTTCAGGTTCATACAAAATCATGCTCCACTAGAAACTTTTTGAAAATGTATTTACAATTTTAACTGTGTCAGATAGCTCTCCTAAGCAGTATTCAAATTCTGTATTTATATTTCCCTCTTCTTTCTCCCGATCTTCCCGAAATCTTTTCCCAAATAATAGTGATACTTTCAGTAATGCTAAAGGGGAAAAAAAAAAAATTCCCAGAAGAGTAGAGACTGAATTGTATTCATTTTGTGCTGAAGTGAGCCAGCTATCTTTAACAGGCTGAACATACCCTATGCAAATTTTAAAGGGGTGTTAACCAAGGATCATTGTTGTAATCTCAGTGCTTTGTAAACATGGTACTACTCTACTTCACTGTAGCTTTTTTACATCACTAAAGCTTCTTCCCATTCAGTTTTCTCAGTTGCAGAGGATCACAGAAAACTGCAACTTTAAAATCCATTTATTTAATTCCAACTTCCAATTTCTTTTGAGTAAATTGATGTTCTATCTGCTTATACTTGCAGGCAAGTATAACAACAACTGTTATATTCAAAGTGTGCTTTTATCAAATAATGGAGAAAACAAGTTTATTAACCACAAAGCACATCAGAGAAAGTTTAGAACACACAAAATTATCAAACTAAAGAACATATTTTATTTTTAATAAAATAGTGGAGCATGAAAAATAATTGTATATTACAATTATATACAGCACAAAACTGTGCACCCCCAGCACAGTAAAGAGCATCACTCTATACAAAGCTTCCCTTTGCAGAATCTAGTGCTTCTTGATCTATTCATAGTGAGAATTTGTTTAACAATAGAAAGAGTCAATAAGCCCTTTGGGTCTCTTTGAATTGATCCCCCCC
>VXBO01007146.1:1116224-1153593 GCA_013400135.1 Rhinoptilus africanus
ACCCTTTTGGTTTTTTTTAATTTGCCCCCCCCCTTTTTTTTTTTTTTTTTTTTTTTTTTTGCACAAATCAGTCCAAACGTGTATAACATTGGCTTGATTTCCATTAAAAAGCCACAAAATGTAACACTAAAGGGTTTCTGAGGACTAGACCTCTTAGTTCTTTTGTTAAGAGATTTCTTTTGTTGTCTTTATGTACAGCAAAATACTTGTTTCTCTTTTCATGTCATGGTAAGAAAAAAAATGTATTGCACATTATTCTTATTCACAAAGTTTGTGTCTGGTGCAGGAAGTTTCTCTTTTAGTGAAAGAATATTGGTGAGCATTATAGATTGAACCTATTTTTAGGCACTCCAAACCCACTAGGCTGAGATGAGTTGTAAAGAATCTCTCTTTTCTTTTTTTCTTTTTTTTTTTTTTTAAAAAAGTTAGCACGGAAGTTGCTTTCCCAGATAGCATACTTACTGAGGATAGGCCTCTTTGGGACCTTAGTTTCCCTAAAGAGACAATGCTCGCTTGAGCACTTTTAAAATAAAATCATTGCTCCATAAAACTTGACTATACCTCGTTACTTAGAAACCTGTAGGAAATCCAGCTCAGCTACAAGAAAACGTTAAATAGGGTGTTGGGGCTTTTAAAATAAAATAAAATAAAACCTGGGGGCTGGGCCAAGTACTTAACTACAAATTAGTAACAGAAGAGACTGGTTTAGTTCACAATATTTCTTTCACTGAAAACCTTTCCATAAGTACATTTACCTTCAGTTTTTCACCAGGTCCTGAATTCAGCGTGATACATTTTTTGCCTCAAGATATTAAACAGTTCTCTGACAAAAAACAGCACCATTTATTTTTTAATTTCTGACTTCTACTGTGGACATTTGTAAGTCTGTAAGGTGAGATATAGTCTTTTCTAAAACCCGGTCACACACAAGTTGGTGGTTGTAAAGTTGATTCATATTTTGCAAGGTGAGTTTTCTGTGGATGTTGAGGTTTTTTGTAGATTCCACTACTTGTAATAACACTTGCAGGTTTTCTCCTACTTCTCTTCTTTAATCTTCGACTACAAACGTTTTGCCAGGACTGAAGAGTCTTGGAAGTCCAGATCCACATACCACTAGTAATGCCCACAACTAATAACATAAAAATTTTGACCATAAAGATTTCTACTGCTGGAATAGAGTTATTCATCATGCAGTCTAAATTTTTTGTCTGATTGTTCATCTTGCATTTCTGTTGAGTTGCCACAATTTTCCAATAATCCATATTAAGTCTTTCGTAAAAATAGCAAGCTATCACACAAGTTGCAGGCACTGTATACAAGACTGAGAAGACACCAATCCTGACCATAAGTTTCTCCAACTTGTCAGTATTTTCTCCACCTGTTTTCATCACCCTCCTGATATGAAAAAGGGCCACAAACCCAGAAAGAATAAAAGAAGTGCCAATGATTAGATAACAAGCCAAAGGAATGAGTACAAACCCCGTCAAGGCATTCACATCCATGCTTCCAACATAGCACAACCCTGTCAGCTCATCTCCAGCCACCCTTCTCATAACTAGGATCATTATGGTCTTCACAGCTGGAATGGCCCATGCTGCCAAATGAAAGTAGCTACTGTTTGCTTCAATTGCTTCATGCCCCCATTTTTTCCCAGCTGCTAGAAACCAAGTTAAAGTCAAGATTACCCACCACAAGGAACTTGCCATACCAAAGTAATACAGAACCAGGAACACAATGGTGCAGCCAGTGCTCTCCAGTCCTTCCTGGATGACATAGAGTTGGCCGCTGTCCCTATCACAGGCAATACTTTCAGCACCTGAAAAGAGGCGAATAATGTACCCCACTGAGTAGACACAGTAGCACATTGAGAGGAAGATAATGGGCCTCTCGGGGTACTTGAAACGCTGAGGATCTATCAGAAAAGTGAGTACAGTAAAAGCACTGGAGAAGAAGCACAGAATGGACCAGATGGCAATCCAAATGACAGCAAATTGTTTGTCATCCTTGCTCCAGTAAACATCAACCCCTGGAGTGCAGAGCGGTGCGCAGGAAGCGCTCTTTTCCACATGGTGGAACTTGCCAGGATTTTCACAGGAGGTTCTGCTGAGGCTGTCCTTATGCTGCTGCAGATCGTGGCCACTGCTGGGCCGCTGTGGACGAAACATGGGTGGCAGCATGCTGGATCCTCTGGGGGGCTCATCTGATCCATTGTTGGGGGCTTCCATGCACAGGTAATTGGGGTCATTCTTGTTGGGCAGTTTGCTGCAGTCTAAGGAGTCTGGCCATTTAAAATTGAACTGCTCCATAATGGGGGAGCATTTCAGCCTCGCCTGCTCACACATAACCCTGCAGGCTGGGATCGGTGTAGAAACCTGCTCTGTGCACATAGGGGCATAGAGGGAGCAGAGGAAAAATTTCAGATGGCTGTGGCAACCGTACTCCACCAAGGGGGCAAACTCGTGCAGCTGAATGGCAGCTTCCCTTTGGTTTTCGTGTCCCATCAGGTTCGGCATCCTCGTCATGTTGTACCCTATATCCTTGCACATGGGGATTTCTATGGGCTGGCACCTCCCGTCACCGGGGCGGTCAATGTCTATGGAGCTTATCCCGGCGCAGAGGCGGGTCAGCCAGCAGAGCGGCAGGAGCGTCCGCACGAACTTCCCGGCCGCCGGTCCCATCGCGGCGGCGGCGGCGCAGGCGGCGGGGCGCGGGGCCGGAGCGCGGCTCCCCCCCTCCCTCACCCCCTCCCGCCGGCGCTGGGGGCGGGCGGGGCGGGGAGCGGGGGGAGGCGGCGGTCACTTCAGCGGCCGCACGGCTCCTGCCTGGGACAGCATCGTCCCCGACCTCGGCGAGGGCGCTGGGCGGCGGAGGACGGCGGCAGACAGGTCAGCATAGCCCGGGCCGCCCCGCATCGGCCCCGCCGGCAGCGCAGGGAGGCGGGCAGGCAACTTCGCAAACAGCCAGGAAAAGGAAAAGTACCCCCAGATCCACAGATGCGCCAAACTTACTGCGGGGGGCCCGGCAACTTTNTTCCCGCCGCCCTCTGGTCTGGGTTTGCAATAGGTCGGCTCCGCTGCGCTTTGCGGAGCGGGGCTGGCTCCTGCGGGCTTGTCTCTGTGCCTGCTCGGCTCCCCCCGCATCAGCAGGAACTCCTGGGGCTGGAGCAGCTGGGGCTTTTAGGGGGCGGCTGAGTCCAAGCATAAAATAAAAAAAAAAAAAAAAACAACCACCAACAAAAAACCTGTGCAGGATCCGCCTTCCATACGACATCCACTTTGCATGAGAAAGGTGAAGCTGACACGGTGATTACTTTCCAATCACTCGGAACGCCTTGAAACCTCCTTAAGGACCCCTACAGGTTTTCCTTGATCAGCACAGATTAGAGAAAGCCCCGTTTGTTTCTCTCTCCTTCTGTCTTTCCTTCCTTTCTCCTTTCCCTCCCGTTGCCCTCCCTTGAAAGTTTAACAAGATCTTTTCTCTAGAAGGCGTCAGCCTCACCTCCCTCGCTCAGGTAGGAAGCCAGGGAGAGCGAGCGCTGCAGACTTCGTGTCTCCTAATAAGAGGGTTGAAGGTGGTGCCTCCTCGCCTGCCTTTATTGGAGGGGGGGCAATGCTTTAGCAGGGAGGATGTGGGGAGGAGGATGCGTTTTATGGCGAGTGCTATAAACTCTTCGCTGCCAGGGTCATAAAATATGGTTGCTTTCAGCCCGGAATCTCAGCTGTTTTCAAATGTCGCGCTTTGTCTCGAATTCCTAAATGAGCAGGACAGGCAGGATTGCTGAAAAACTACCTGATTATGTTTTTAATCACAGTACGGCATCACTCGAAAAGTAGCTTGCTTCCTTTTTTTTTTTTCTTCTCTCCTTCTTTTCTTCTTTTCCTTAAATAAGAATCCCTCAGNAGCGCGGGCGGAGCGGTGCCGGCGCGGTTGGGGTCCGGGCAGATCGGGCGGTCACTGCTGCAACTCGCACATGTCCCGGGCGGCTTTTTGGCGCAGCGGGTTTCTCCAGGGATTTTCCTCTTCCTAGAACAGGTCACAGCTCCGTACTTTCTTGCCGAGAGGTGGGGATTGGTTTATCCGAGTGTAGAATAAAGGAGGAGGAGGAAATATCTAAGCCATTGAAGAGGGGGGCCTGAAAANGCAGGATCCGCCTTCCATACGACATCCACTTTGCATGAGAAAGGTGAAGCTGACACGGTGATTACTTTCCAATCACTCGGAACGCCTTGAAACCTCCTTAAGGACCCCTACAGGTTTTCCTTGATCAGCACAGATTAGAGAAAGCCCCGTTTGTTTCTCTCTCCTTCTGTCTTTCCTTCCTTTCTCCTTTCCCTCCCGTTGCCCTCCCTTGAAAGTTTAACAAGATCTTTTCTCTAGAAGGCGTCAGCCTCACCTCCCTCGCTCAGGTAGGAAGCCAGGGAGAGCGAGCGCTGCAGACTTCGTGTCTCCTAATAAGAGGGTTGAAGGTGGTGCCTCCTCGCCTGCCTTTATTGGAGGGGGGGCAATGCTTTAGCAGGGAGGATGTGGGGAGGAGGATGCGTTTTATGGCGAGTGCTATAAACTCTTCGCTGCCAGGGTCATAAAATATGGTTGCTTTCAGCCCGGAATCTCAGCTGTTTTCAAATGTCGCGCTTTGTCTCGAATTCCTAAATGAGCAGGACAGGCAGGATTGCTGAAAAACTACCTGATTATGTTTTTAATCACAGTACGGCATCACTCGAAAAGTAGCTTGCTTCCTTTTTTTTTTTTCTTCTCTCCTTCTTTTCTTCTTTTCCTTAAATAAGAATCCCTCAGAGGACTAGAGACATACCCTCGGGAAAGTTATTTCATCCACTATAGAAAAGATACTTACAGATTTTGGAGATGGAGATCATTCTGAAGTGAGTTGTGTTTACTTTTTAAGTTAAGCTTTGAGGTTTATTTTGCTTATTGGTCTATCAGAGCCAGAAGGAGGAAGTAAAATCCCAAGCCAAACTATAACTCACAATTTTACAGACTGAAAAGGAGCACTGTGATCAGAAGTCAAAAGATTAGCTCTACTTTTTTTTTTTTTCCCTTTTCCTCCTTTGAGCTTAGTTTTAGCGAACATATTAATGAAGAAGGAAAATCTGTCTTTCTCTTCATCCACGCTCGCCCACACAAACCGGGCTCCTCTCCATTAGTGCCTGTTTCTTATCGAAATGAACACGGATTCTCCTGGAAACTACCAAATCCCGCAGGGTCAGAGTTAATACCCCACCAGGCTCTAGAAAGGAAACTGTTGGCTTCCTCAATTGTGATAAGGGTGAAATGGATCCAAGCAAGGACAACAAACCAGGGATAATGCTTGTCTTTGAAAACCCTGAAGATGTGGCTAGTTTTTGCCTAGAAGTAAAAGCCGTCATAAAAATGTTTTAAAACAGTAGTCCTTCTTTTTGTGGCTTTTCAGTGGATCGAGGAGATTAAACTTATAAAAGTATTGGTCTTAGAGGCTGACCTTTCCTTGGGCATTTTTAGATTCCTTAGGGAATGTTACAAAAGCTGGCAGTGTTATGTTCAAAAAAAGCTTTATTTATTTTAGTGTGTCTCTGTGTATGGATGAGTGTGAGAGAGAGTGTGTGTTGGGGCATTTCCATTCTTCATTAATCTGAGCCTGTTTTCTTAGTATTTGTATGCATCCTGATTCCTCTTCTAGAGAGCTCAGCTGGGGGTAGTAGGGAAGCGTGGGGAAAGCTTTTATAAGGGACAAGTAAATTCCACTTTAAAAAGTAGAATTTAAATAATAATAAAAAGTAGAATTTTAATAATACATAAAGTGAACATATTCAGTATTTGTTTTGTGCAACTTGATTGTTTGGGAGCTTGTTGTTTTTTGGGGGTTTTTTACAAGTATTTTTGAAAAGCATATTGTATCAGCACTCACATTAATCTAGAAAAAATACATGAAACAAAACATGGCCTGTTTTCTTCTATAGCACTGATAGCAACCTTTTTCTCCTAAGAGGCAAAAAGAAATAAAAATGAAAGTGAGGGGGGAAAAACAGGGGGGAAGCCCCAACCTTTGCAGTTATGTCTCTCTTAATTGATCTTTCATGTGCCAATTTAAACCAGCCTTGTTTTTCTAGCCATTATTTCAGCCAATGCGTCCCACTTTAGATCATTTATTTCACTTTCTATATTTTTAAAGAGCTATCTAGGAGTATCTCCCATTCAAGGAGCCTGAGTCAGTGAAACTAACAAATAGAACATTATTGTAGAAAAATGGGAGCGCTGAGAAATCAGCAACTGGAAGATACCTCTGTAACTAATAAATGAAAAGAGCCTTTTGATGGCTCCAGCTGAAAAGATATTTTATTTTATTTTTTTCTCCTGTGTGTGGGATTTGAGATGTGTGATTCTATGGAGCAGCCAGGCACCCCTGCTGCTAGGCCCTGGCTAGGAGTTGGCCCCCCTCTGGCAAATGTTATGGAGAATTGGGAGGAATTTTATGGCTGTCTTTTCCCTCAGCTCTTTTTTCTTTTGTCTTCTTTGAAGAATGACTTTAGACATTTTATTTACATATTTAACCATGGATGAAAGAGGAAAAAGAAAGCATTTGGGCCGTTGTGGGAATAGTGATATGTTTAAATTAATGGAAATCTTATTAGGCTTCTAAAATTTTAAGCAAAAGATTTTTAATGAAACTTTATAATTAAACATGATTTCAAATAATGTGCCAACTCACAGGAAAGATGCATTTTTCCCTCTAGCTATCCATCCCCCCACCTCCCAAAAATGTGCAGAGGAATCATCTGTATCTTAAAGTCCAGCTTTTCTTCTGTCCCGTAAGCAAAAGATTAAAAACCTGAATACTTAATAAGGCATGTCATAATTCAAACCATAACTAAATATTTTGTTGTAGGTAAAGCAAAGCATAAACAAGACAAGAAAAAAAACACTACCACCCCTCATCCCTGCAATGGCAAAGTTTAATGCTGTGTAATCTATCGCAGTGGCAGTGTAATAAAATACTTTGATATGGGTAATGGTGAAAATCAAAGTTGCATCTATTCTATACATGCTAGAGTCAATGGAAATTACAGTGCTAGGCAAGGTTTTCTGAAATGGGATTAAAGAAAACTCCAATAATCCATTTGAGATAAAATGTTCTGACACTTGAGCAATAAAGAGAAATGAAATGATAGGCTTGGGGAGTTGAAGAGTTAATTAATACATTAAAGATTTTTAGTAAAAAAGTCTAAATTACTTATTATTAACAATAGTGTGTTATGACAAAACATGAACTGATATTTACAGTCTTATGTTTAAGAAGCCTGTTCTATAACTGGTTTTCAGGTTTAATATTTTTGGCCAGCTGTTTATTACACAAAAAAATAGAGATCAGTTTAATGTCAGTCTCACTCAGTAATCCTACCCCATCTATATTTGTATTCATTCATTCAGATACTTTTTAATTGCTTACATCTGATACATGTTTCATTTCGGTAACAAATTCTAACATATATATATTTAAAAAACCCAAACAAACCCACGTTAGCCGTACAGAAGGTATCATCGGTAAAAGAAAAAGATCACACATAGAAAAAGAAGGCTGATAACTATTTTTAGCAATTTTATAAGCCTGCCCTTCTTACTGAACGGCCATTAGATATTCATAAAATTAAATGTCACTTAGAAAAATGTTTACTTTCTAAACCAAATGGGCTTATTTTTTCCTGGTCACAAAATCTTTGTAGCAGTTTTCCTCCAATATTTAAATAAACATGTCTGCCTAATAGGATAGGCATACTGAGAAATATTCCCATGCAAGTGCAAATATTCACAATGCACAAAAGTTTTAATTACCTTAGAAAGCCACCAACAACAACAGTTAAAAGAATTAAAACCAAAAACAAATCATAAATGGATGAGTGGGTTGTATAGTATTGCTCTAATACAATTTAGCTGGCTATTTTAAGGGCACTTCCCTTGAAATGTGGTTTGAAATATTACCAAAGGTTCGACGGGGTGCATTAGTGTGAATTGCAAATCAGAACATTTCTTTAATCCCCTTTTCATGGCCTGGCTTCGGATCAGTGGCATCTAAGGGACTCCCCACTGATTCTGGCTCAGGAGGAACCATTCACTGGGGCAGCTTCCCTCCTCTATTCCCACAGTCCAGAAAACAACACCACAGACAGACACCCTCCAACTAAATTAGATTAAACTCCTTCTCTTCCACAGCACATTAGCCTTTTCACTGCCCAAGATTCATTATTCAGCTACTCCTAATTTAAAGATACAGTATTTTTCTCCTCTTACGAACAAAAACAACAAACAAAACTAAAGCCAAAGCAGAATAAAAAAGATTCCCTGTCAGAAATAAACACAGTAATTCTAAAATTACATAAAGGTAGGAGAATATAATTTTCACTTACACTGTAACAGTACTGGGATATTATCATTTTAAGGCACAGGCCACAGCAGAAATTTCTACAGATTCTAAAACCAAGGACAGGCCTAGTAAAAAAGAAAATGCACACAGATTTTCTTTTCTTACACACACCATTCCACAAACTTCATTCATCATTCTTTTTGCATGCACTGTTTGCATATCTTGCAGCCAAATCTAGACTCGTAAAGGCATAAACATAGTGAAAACTGCCTATGATAGCAAGGATTAATTAGTTCCTTCTAGTCATTTCCTCCCCTATTCGCCATCCATAAGTTCTCCCCTCTTACTTTTCAAGATAAACCCAAGCTCTTTAAAACCCTCTCATTAAGGTATGAAGTATGTACTTTTTCACAAAGACAAATGCAGGCAGCTGAAAATAGGCAGGAGCAGTAAGATCCCTGGCAAGCTGTCTCCAGGATGTAGATGGCTATTGCTGCCCTTGCAGCATCAGGTATTGCAGGCACATGGGCCAGTTCTTAGCAACTCCCCATTCTGGGCACTATTTTGTACAACATACATTACTTGTGTACCACCTGGATGGTACAAAGGAGGAAAGTGACAATCTCTGGCCCTTAATCTTCCTTGGTTTAAGAGAAAAATGAACTGCCCTGCTACAGAAGAATCTTTGCTCCTCCTGCTGTTTTGTAAAGCATCACTAAAGTATCTTTTCAATAAAATTCCAGTACAAGTATTTGCAGCATCTAGCTTGCAGACAATGGGTAAAATAATTTTAGTTTTGTTCTTCTGGAAGATCCTGAAAGACAGTCTCAGTGCCTGCAGCTCCCAGTTGCAGTTTCAGTGCCTTTCTAAATTAGCATCTAGATTATGGAAAGATGACGGGGTAGATGAAAGCAATCTGAAGTACATGGCAGTATTTCTGACATACGGATGTTATCCTATTTTATTTGAGCTTGCAGCAGATGGAGGATGCTGTGTTTGGCTTTCCTCAGTCCACCAAGAGCCTTCATACCTAGGCAATAATCTTGTGGAAATCTCCCTTCTCTGCTAGTAAACTTTTGCAACACTGAAGTCTTCCTGCTGGCCGTGCATCTGATCTCCTGAATATCATTCAGTTCAGGTTTCTCACTTATATTGTATCTTTTAATTGCCTATGCAATGCCTTAAGCATTTTGGCACCTCTGGTTCAGGCAGGGACTTTCATGAGTTAAACGATGGTAATAAATGCATTTATTACTGCCATAGTAGAGTACAGCAAGATATATTCCCCTAATAATAAATATCATTCATGAACTTCCAAGGAAATATACAGAAGCCCGTCTATTTGAGAGTTACTCGACTGCTCATGAGAAAACTTGACGAGAAATGTTGTGAAATTAGGCTGTCTTGTGAAGGTTGCAGGACAGACTTATATTTTTCTGGCACAAAATCTCTAAATAAAAGGGTAATGTAGCTATAGGATGGGTCTGAGGATTGAGATTGTTGGAGGCTGTCTTTTTTCCTTTCATACTTGTTCACTACTTGGTTTGGTGGTGGAATAAATGGCCTATGGGCATTGATGTAAAAGACAATTTCCAACTGCCTATAACTACTGAAGTAGTCTCACCCCAGCTTTGATACCCATCCTGCAATATTCAGAACAGACTGGGGACAGGCCAGAAGTAAAAGGTTTAGAATATGCGATTAGAAAGACAATAAGGTTAACCAGAGAATTACCTAAGTAATTTTTTTTCAGTATCCTAATTTTGTCCTTGTCTTTGACACTTCACTAGGTGAGCCAGAGGCCTAGGCCAGCTCCTTTGCCCACTGCAGGGGATATCAAGATTCTTACATGTTGGTTAAGTAAATGATAAAGATCTCTCAGGCCCTTTTATCCAGCAGAGTTCCTCTATAGCACCACATGTTACATTGTATCGCACTTCACAGTAAAGGTGGTGGCGGCCACAGTAACACCCTTTTGTCAAGTTCTGAATAAAGGTTTTCAAACCATTTTTCAGAAGATGGGTAAGAGACATTTCCTTTCCTAATACTAAACTGATTTTCTTTGATTTATCACATAATCTCCTTGGAAAGTTTTTACTCTAACTTGATTATTTTTTTTTTTAATTGGAAAAAAAGTCAGTTTGGAAACCAGACCACTGTAATAAAAATCTAGCCTGATGTATCAGCCGCCTTAGCATGTAGAACACAATCCTAGCATAAGTTGCCTTCCTGTCTCAAGTTCAATTCTCTTCATAAGAACCTTTTAAAAGTGACTATCATAGAGACATGTGTCTCTCAGTGTTTTGCAAAAGTGAATTAATTCATGCTTTTAAAATCCTTGTGTGGTATTGTAGGTAAGTACTTTTATAATCAACATAAAGGAGGATAAAATGTGATACAAAATATGTACCCAGAAACTGAAAGAAGAGCAAAAAAAGAAATTAAATTCTGGCATTCTAATTCAAACCCTGCTCCTTCTCCTAGATTAATCTTTTTCTTTCTCAGATGTTACCAACACCTGTCATTCACTGGACAACCCTCCGAAGCCAGGTCTGAAAGGCACATATGGCACGCATGGTACATACAGAACTGGCTGTCTTGTCTCCTTGCAACAGTGGATTCTTTGTTGATGATGGAAAAAGGGAGAGTATACCCTGGTAACTGCACATGAATTTAGTGCTGGACAGTTGCTAGTGTGCTGCCTGGTGTGTGCTTCTTGCTAAGCAAAGTGGAGAAAGCAGAGTGTGCTACTGAAAGCCACTGAATGCCAATGTTAGGGAACAGCTTTTTTTCACAATGAAGGATTCCTCCAACTACTGCAGCCACACAGCAAATTCACATGCATTCTGCATCAGTGGAGTACAGGTGTGTACCAAGCAAGTCTCCTAATTTACTACTGCATACATTTGCCCTGCAAACTCAGCAAATAGCCTTCAGCATATAGAGCAAGATTCAGGTATTTTGGTTAAGCATGCTTAAAAAGAAATCAGTGTAAATGGGGAGCTGCCTGAGCACACTAAAGCTTTGCAGCAGTGCAGCTGTAAAAGTGCAGGTCTTCAACAGTGACACTGTGAACTTTGCTGGCCAGTTTGGGTTTTTTGGTTTTGTTTGGTTTTTTTGCCAGCTGAATTGGCCAATGTAAAGCAGGCCAGAGCACATACACTTTTGCAGTATGAAATGGCATGATGTTATCATTTTCAGGTGGATAACTACCACTGTAAGGGCCAAACGCTGGTATTATTGGAAGCA
The DNA here is from genome assembly GCA_013400135.1 of Rhinoptilus africanus. Classification (NCBI taxonomy): domain Eukaryota; kingdom Metazoa; phylum Chordata; class Aves; order Charadriiformes; family Glareolidae; genus Rhinoptilus; species Rhinoptilus africanus. Next base: position 1,127,827 of record VXBO01007146.1, read on the forward strand.
AAGGCTTTACTGTGCTGTTCAGTGGAAGCAGTCATCTTTCCATCTACATAACTCTTCAAAACTATTGCTATTGTAATCCATTCCTATCATGGCAGTGGCTCACACTAGGATGGGTTTGTCTGGGCTTTGCTCCTGCTTCTTGTTTTATGTAAATTCTGTTTTCAACTATATTTTTCCTTGGTTTTCACCTCTAGTGTTCTGTGATAATTCTTCAGAATATGGGCAGAGAATTCAAGAGAATTACTGCATAATTTGTCTCAGGCCTAAATTTTATCCTCACCTATACCAGAAAAAAACAACATCTACTTGAATTTCACTAGTGCTAGAAGGAGTACCCAGCAGTTTGGGCCAAAAGAAATGTAACTTTCATGATACAGTTATGCTTCTGTGATGGATCTGAACTAAAATCTAGTAATTCAGTTTCCTATATGTACATGATAGATATATGATATTCCCCATAGGTATATGTCATTCCCCAATATATAGTATGATATATTGAGGAAGTACCAATTCCACAATAGCTTTGTGTTCTCCCATTCTTACACTTTTCCCTGGGCATCTGCTGGAGGGCACTGTCAAAGACAGGATATTGTGCTAGATGGACTTTTGGCCTGACCTGCATTTTTATAGTCTTAGGTACCATGAATATATGATATAGGTTTAATCACTGCTGTATGTTGCTCTTGGACTTTCTCCATCTGGCATTTGAATTTTAACAGTGTGATGGCAATCACACGTTCTCTGAAGCAAGCATGAAAAGTGAGAAATTTAAATACCATTGTTTGGAATGCTATTTATTATTTCCAGATCACAAAAAAGAGACGCTTTGTATATCTCACAAGCAAGAGGCACAAGAGAGACTGATCCAGTAGTTAAGGAAGGCATGCCAAATTTCACAAAAGGAGTGTAAAGGTCACATATAGAAGTTGGTACTGTCCAAAAGCCACAGCTAGTGTGTTTGTAGTACAGACTTTCTCTCATCTGATGACACTAAAAACTAATTGTAGCTGGTTGGCAGAATCTCTAATCTAGGATATCAGACTGCAAGGAGACCTGCATCAGACAAGAGAGACCTGTTAAGGCTGTGTTTTAGGCCAGAGTGTGTGTGGGCTATTTGAGCCCCACATTCACTCACAGCCTAAACCACAGCCCATCCTCACATTACAAAATCCAATCTCTTCTTTTGTCCTGGAACCCAGTGCATCATACATAACCTGACAAGGTTTCCCACGTCAAAGGAGGAATTTGATAGAAATGCTAAAGCACTAGACTAAGAATCCATCTGGCTCAAATCCACAAACTGCCAGCATGGTACAGAGTAAGACACACAAAGCTTTCCTATACAGTGGAGTTATACCGGTATATGAAATACAGTGAGGAAGTGTTACATTTAGATCACTCACAGATGTTCAGATTTTTTTTCCTATATAGCTTCTTTATTATTATTATTAATATTATTATTATTATTAGATTTAAAAAAGGTGGGAGAAAAGGCCCGCTTAGTCCGAAATACTTGTATCTGCATAGGGAAGTGCACAGACAACAGCAATGGTTTAAGTATAACGATACAGTATTACTGGAAAATGCCTCTGTGGACACAAGCCCATTGTCTAACTTTGTGTTTCCCCTGTTGGTAAATGAAGAATGTTCTGCCTGATGTTAGTGAATGGGAAGTGCTCAGACAGTGTTTGAATACACTATTACTTCATGAGAGAATGATCAGAAAATTCAGACATTTGGGAAGATACAGATAGACCTTTTTAGATCGACTGCAAGTTCAGTACACATCATATTCCAGTTTTGGCAATCTCATGTTCAAGAGCACAGAAACAGTGTTACATGTTGCACACATTAGGCAACCAAGTATACAGAATCAATTCAAAGCAGCTGTTGAAGATCAGAAAATTTAGGGGAGCTATAGGGTGAATTCTTCCATCTATACGTCTTTTTTTGGAAGAGGGAATGCAAAGGAGGAGGGAATGAAAAATTGATACTGCTCTGTGCTCCAGATGAAAGAACAAACATAATTTTATTTTCTTTAATGACTGCACTGGATTCTGAAATTAAACCCAGCGGGTAAAAAGATCCTGTGCAGATTTCAAAAGAGATCATGTAGTCTGTCCATGTGCTAAGGCAGGCACATTTTTTAAGCCCTGCCATGTTCTGTAAAACTGAAAAAGGGTTATCCTTGTAAGCATTCTGCTTTTCAAAGCCATCTATCTCTCTCCACCTACCCCAAGTCAGTGGATATTACAAAATAAATGCCATCCTAACTTTAAATGTCATTTTGTGGTTCCTCCCTCTAACTTTAGAAGGAGAATTCCTGTATACTCTGGATTAAACATGATTAGAGCTCAACATACAGACAGCACTCCTTTTTCTTTTTTTTTAACGTCTCAGCAGAGACAGACAAAAAAAAAAAAGGCCAAAAAACAAGAAAAAACCCCAGCCATATAAATAACTGAACATAATCCCCAGTACAGGTTTTAAACCAATTGAACTGAGAATAGCTAACCTTCACTCTGAACTCAGTCCAGCTACAGGTTAATGCAGTTAATTGCAGAGCACCTGGTCTAAGCCTCAGGTATATGAATCATCCCCACAGCACACCTTTCAATCTTTCATTCTTATGTGAAGCCCTGGGGCAGCTGACAGTGCCTGTTTAAGCTTTGTTCCTAGTGGGTGTGCCAATACGCTGTCAGAATTCCCTTATTATATGCAAAAGAAAGGTTGTACTTTAAAGCGTATGTACGTATCTCCAAGGCTGTGGTTTGAGGATACGCTGTCTCCAGTAGCAATACTGACTAAACATGTACCTGCCTTCCCTCCAAAGGAGCCTCTGCTGTGTCTTGCTGCTCCCAGGCACGGTGCGCATTCCACCAGTTTCGCTAACACAGCTGTTTGTGGGGTCGTGTTGTGAACTGGATCAGGAAATTGAGTCATCTTCAAGATCAACCCTAGCAAAATTTACAGATTTTTAACAGCCAAACAGTGTGTAACATAAGCTAGTATTGCTTCTGGAATCAGAACATTCTCAAATGGTGGCCTGTGAGTGTGGATACATAAAGCAATATGTACATATTGATGTGTATATGTGTGTGCTTTTATTTGCATGTATTTGTAAGAAATATTTCTCCCCATCTATGTACATACACGTTACTTCAGATACTCATACAATACATCCTTTTAAAACCATAGCTAGTCCTCTTTAGTTTGGTAAGTTCTTTTTTTAACTCTGTAAGTGAACTGCATAGCCTTTATCATGGAAAGCCTGTTCTTAGACACAGATTTATTTATAACATCAATAGTAAAAAGGCAAACAGAATTAACTGTTTACCTAAACACTATAATGCATATGCATATAACATATGTACAGCCATGTGTGTTTTATAAATTAATATCTAAGTGCACATGTATTGGGGACTGAAATGCCTACAGGGTCTTTTGGTATGGGTGAACTACTTGTAGATACTTGTAAGTTCTTGCTAGTCTGGGATTGATTATGTCCTGCTTATTAAAGTGGTTTGCAGCTTTACACTGGTAAATATCATTTAAAAAGGGTGGGACAGTGTTTGGAAAATAGTTGGTCACTGCCTTATCTTGCACAGACATAACTATGAAAGTACAATCTTACCTATCTTACCATATATTAACTGAATCACATTTCTCTATATAGGTTTAATGCACGTGTCACATGACATCCTTCAGTTACAGGTGATACATAGATAAAGAACATGAAACTGAGGGATATAAAGAAGGTTAGTGGAGAAAAAGTTGTGAAGAGAGGGCAAATGAGCTGCTTTTAACATGTACTTTATACAAAAAATTAATGATAGCTTGTACAAGAATTGTCTTACAAGAATGACAGTCTGGAAATTATAAAACTGCCCTCTGTTTGGCAATACTGATTTCTTGTTTCTTTGATGTGTGTTAGCACAGAAGATTAGGTTACTCCTTAAATTACACACAAATAACAATCAGACATTGTCACAACAATCTTGATGTTGTCATCTTTTGCATTATGCCATTCCACTACATTCGCTGGCAAACTACCACTCAAATACCAAAGTACACACTTATAATGATTATGATTTCAAGCTACTTATTTTCAGTCTGCCTGATACTCATTTTTTTCCTCTTGCTTCATTAAGTGTCTCCATATATAATGAGTATGTTGCATGTGTAAAATACTAAATTCGTGATTTCATAGTATTTGATGTTCCTTTGACCAAGCATAATAAAGGGAAGCGTTTACCTACATACTGTAAGCTTCCACAGGTAGAAGCCTTGTGAGAAACTGAGATGCTAGCCTTTCAGACAGAAGAGGCCAACTCTGCTTTCATGGAAATCAACATCAAAACTCCTTCTGACTTACATGGAGTCAGGACTTTGTAGCTGGATAGGTCACGTTCAAATGCAGCTTTGGAGCCTATAGTGAGACCACACCTCAAAGGTGAGTGACGGATGCAAAAGAGCAGAGCATTCAGCTACCCTTACAGGCTACAGATGAGTTTCATTATATAGAAGCAAAATTTTCCACCTATGATGCTTGGTTTAGGATAGATAGTTATCTTTGATGACTCATAGAAAGATTAGTGACTTTATCTTAAACTATGTATAAGATTTAAATAGTCCAAATAGTTTCCTTAGTTGCACTCTATTTATCATCACAGGGCATTAATCCAATCAATATTTAGACAATCTGAGGTTATTACGGTATATCTTCCCCCTTTGTAATCAGCATTGGCTCATTCAATTGAGTGGGATACTTCATCATATATTGCAATGACACAGATGTGCATCTATCTTGATCTGACAGGAGAATCCAAATCATGCAATTTATTATCTAAAATAGTTTGAGTTCAGGCATAACTCATCTACTATAAATCACGATCATCTTTCTGTAAGGGCCTGAACAGGGTCTGTCCATCACCTAACCTCTTTCAGTAATGAGAAAGTGATCCACAGTGGAGAATTTCACCTTGAGAAATGGGGTCCCTCTTATATTCTGTCTCTGAATCTGAATACATTAAAAAGTCAGCAAAGTCCATGATGTAAGTGTGAAATTGTTCCAGCAACTCTAATTTTGTTCAGTTATGGGCTCAGAATTTATGAAAGCTTATGTTTTTAATGTCTTCACTGTCCTTGCCTTTAGTTTTATTAAAAATTCAACTTGAAATTCAATTAGATTATACTTTATGTTATTGAAGTAATTATAATTTAATCATCAGTTTGGTTATTTACTTCCCATTTTGCTTTTCCATGTCAAAACAGTGAAATAATATAGTTACCATAATCTCCCTATTTCTACTGGTCCCAGGTACTCCTGCAGAATCTTTTTTCCAGTTCTAGAACAAGTGTTTATAAAAACGCTCTGTCAAGGGTAAAGCAGAGAATAGACACATCCCTTGATTGTTATGATGAATGCTTGCTGACATAGGTCATAAACTTGTCCTGGTTTGACACAAAACTTCATAGTGTTTATTACAAACAAAACCATGCTATTATGTAGTGGGGGTTATCTGTAACAGGGGAAAGAAAAGAAGAATGCTTTCTCTTGTTTCTATAGTTAAGTTTGATTTTATTACTATTTAGCTGATATTACAGTCATTTTAAAAAGAAAAAAAAAGAGGGGAAGAACAAAAGTGTGGACTTCATTTTGTTTAGCTTCTAATCTCATGACAAATGAATTAGCTAGAAACATTTTATACTGACAAAATACAGTCTAAGCTGCAGCAGTTCTGACTCATCTGTTGCTGTCCGGTTTCCCTGGAGAATTAGGTTACTGTAGCCAAGGAAAGTTTTGGTCCACATCTATTAATCTTCCTTATTAGTGGAGATATTTCTTTGAGCCTGGGATCTCACTGCCTTATGAAATGGTAGCACAGGAGAAACCCACCCAAGTTTATGGGCTAAGACAAGTAATCAATCAAAGCAAACAGTGCCATGCAGACAAGATTTAATAAGAAGAATGAATGGAACCAGCTAAGCCCCCAGGGACAGATGAACCTACTTCTCATTTTCTGTTTATTAAAACCATTCATATCAATTTGTCATGTGTAAGCATTTAGTTCATTCAAGCACAAGTATAATTTAAAAATCCTATTAATAATACTTCAAAATACAGACTGTCAAATTCTTTACAGACAGGTGATAAGGGAACCAGAGTGGCAACTTAGAGATATCTAATTTCAGTATCGGTGCAAGATTTACTAAACAATGGGTCAAATTACTTTTTCTATAACTTCTCTGAAACTAATATAGTTAGAGAAGGCATGAACATAGGAAAACACATCCATTCATTGCCCTCCAAAGGCCAGATACAAACTTCTCTGAAGTTGCTAAATTTTTTTTCCATCATTTTTCTGAGATTTATCTTTCCATTTGCTCTAGCTGGCTGTGAACTGAATTCAAGAAACTTGTAAGAGTTCCTAGAAAACTGAAAAAGGTCTTTTTTTTGGTCAGCAGGAAGAACACCTTGCAAGCCCTTCCGTTTTGCATACTCACTGCAGGTCTCCTTACTCATGCCCTTAAAAGGGACCAAAACACAAACCTGCTGCACTGGACAGAACTAAGCCAGGCCATTAGCAGCCTGCAGTCATTGCTCTTGAGATAATGTGCTTTGCAATACATTTAATGGGAAAATTTATTCAAAAAAGGTAAATTGCTAGAGAGCTATCCCTGTCACCCTGTTTCTCCACATCAGTCCTTGTGCAAATGTATATATTTTTATGAATTGGAAAGATCACATTTGACTCAGTGTTCTACCTGTCTCTGCAGTGAATTGTGCTTCTAGGCTTGATCCAAAGCCTGCTGAAATGACAGTCTCTTAACTTACTTGAACTACCTGTAATTCAGACCCTATATATATCAATTTAAGAATACGACAAATGTCTGTTTGTGACCTTGGGAGTGTAATTGCCAAAGAGCAAGTTGAGACACAAACCAGAAGTCTTCACGGTGTGGCCTTGGCTTTGCCTTACCTTCTTAGATGCACCACCAATAAGCCAGACACTTAGCCCTAGTGTAACATCCATCTTCACATATATAATTAGTATCACACCTACAGGCTCTGTTTCTTTTAATAATCCTTTGATGAATGCTAGAGATACTAAGCATATTATTAGAAGGAGACAGTGCTTAGAAGAAGCAAAAATTGCTATGCTTCTTGATTGCTTTGTTCTGAATTATTGCATGGTAGAAAAAGAAAACAAAACCTTTTATCTCTTCCAAAAGGATATACAGAATGCTGCTACAGATTTGCCAGAATTGTTTAAGGTTCAAGTAGTTACTAATAATCTAAGGCAGGAAGGAGAGGAAAGGCAACCTCAAACTCTCAAAATATTCAGTAAACTCATGGTTCAGGAATAGCTTAATACATAACAGCCTATAAACCTCAAGGCTGGGAACTGAAACAACAGCTTGGTACGAAGTGACCAGACCACACTTCCCTCCTTAAACTACAAGACTACAGTCCCTGGTGAAGTTTTATAGCCCTAACAAGATCTTTAACAAATTAAAGCCACTGAAACTACGACTTTGTTCTTTCTTTTCAAGCTGCCTACCTTCCCATTCCTATCCAGCAATGCTACTGCCTAACGGATGGTTTTAATTCAGGTCCCAGAACAGTACAAAGCTTGGTATTCATACAATAAATCTTTCAAAGAGGAATTTAGATTTATTGGAGTTCTTTAATTGTTGTAGAAGCTCCACTATAATAAATAAAGACTTCTGTCATTTTTGTCTCTTTGTTATAATTGACTAAATCTATTAGAATATATTCATAACTGAGGGAAGACTGTGACTACACTTATACTTACATTATTTATGTAGCAACAAGAACTAGATAAGGCAAAGAAATAAGATCCTTGATCATCATCTCCTTTGATCATCTCCCCCTTCCCCCACCACTTATGCAGAGCATACTATAGAGGCATTTTCATTCATAACTGGAGTTCCACCTATCAGTTCCAGGAATACTACACCAAAATTTACCCAACATTTGAAGGTACATGGGTTTGCTATGTTCTGAGGCTTTACTGTTGGATTATCTTTTTGACTATGACAATATTAGTACCCCATATAATGGCCTGCGAATTGCTGAGCATACACACCTACATTATAAAATATCCTGTCTTGCCTTCCTGCCCAGTAAACAGGTAATCAACATGCAGTGCAAGCATAAGAAGGGAACACAAATGATGCAAATACTTCACCAGAAATCAATCTAAACTGTTCCCGTAGAAAAGATCTAGACCAGCAGCAGTTCACTTTACTCTCAAAGCTACACCAGCTATCAGCACAGAATCCAGGTTCTATCTGCTTTTGCTGTCCCAGCTAGGCAGATGTGCCTGGGCAACACTTCCTATAGTGCTGTGATCTTCAGTAATTTTATTTCTATCCTTCCTCTAAGAACTTTCTGTTTTCTGTGGCTTGTTTAAATTCCCAGCTAAAGAAAGATGCCCATCAGAATGCAGGCAATGGTCCAAGGATGGCCCTTTGCGTACAAATATGAGACAGACACAGCAAGCATTTTCCTTCACTTTCATTTCAAGTTTCAGTTTTAAATCACATTCCATAAACTGTCTTTCCATTTTGTTCAGGGTAGCTCCTGGTTTTAGCATGAGGCTACCAGAAAGTAGCACATTAGTACCAAGACTTTGCATATGTAAAGGAAAGGAAAAGCACATTCATACACGTAATAGGATGTAAACCATGTCAGTGAGCAGAAAGAAAATGCTAGGAAAATCCTTTCCTATTACATGTATGGAGATCTGGGTTTAGTTCTAGATAGTTTGCATTTTGAATTCATTGTCAGGTTTGGCATGTGCCCTTCAATTGCTTACACGGGAGCCTAAGAATCAAACAGAAATCCTGAGGATGTTGCACTTGAAATCAGATCCGCATTTGTTAGGGAGCTTTCATGGTCCAGGTGTAAAATCTCCAATAAACATTAGACATAACTCAAAGAGAGAAAACCACCCCCTAGTTTGACAAGCTGCTAACCACAAGGCCACAAAGTACAAAGAAGCAGCTTCTGACATCAAGACACATGGTATTCTTAACTGACACCTATAAAACTAAAATTAGTCAAAACACATTCTTCACCAAGGCTTGAAGCTGTGTTTACTGCACACTGAATAAAAATCCCCACAAAAGAAAAAGTTCCAGTTGTTGATACTAAACTTGGAAAACAAATTCCTGAAATATACCCACTACAGGTTTAAATCTTATTTAATGCACTTTGGAAAGCTCTTCACTGACTTTTGTGATCATTCTCAAAAAAAGTAAAACAAGCTTTTATCCCTAAAAAACCGTAGACAATAACACTACTCAGGACAAAAAAAAAAAAAAAAGTGTTGCTTCTCATTAAAACTGTAGGACTTACAGATAAGTTTACTAGAATATGTAGTGAAAGTCTATACTAATACTACACCACTTCCAATTCGCTTAATGTTTCTTCATGATGACTAGGAAAACACATTTTCCTATGACAAGTTGTTTCCACATTTTCCATAATACATCCCAACCATAAATGACATTTTGCTATGAGATGCTAAAGGTCTTATGCAAGGTCTTTTTTACACTACAGCTGATTTCCTGGAGTGTAATGTTTTGCATTTCATGACTTGTCAGTTTAACAGACTTTCTTTTCTGAGAGAAATTAATATAAACATTATGGAATCTTTTACATCCAATTGTCTCTAATTCCTTCCACAATATTGTGTGTTTCTTTTGATGACCACAATAGTAAAGGAACATGTCTGCCAAACCCTAAATGTTTATATTACCACTGAAAATTGTGTTATGATGCTGGAAAAGTAGAAATAGAAAATCAAAGCTTAAAGAGGCAAAAAATTAGAAGCCAGGAGAACCTGGGAAGGAAAAGAGTGTGGAGCCCCAGCCAACATTTTCACATAGTGCAGACAAGTGTAGTGATTGACTCCTCTTTACTACCTGACGTACTCCTAAAATCCATTTCCATTGACTTTACTGGGCTTTGGATCAAGCTGCTACCAGAGAAGCGCTGTAAGTAAATGCATCTCTCTGTCAAAAAATCTTCATAGCATGATGGTGGATGACACAATATTCTTGAAGATAATAACTGTCATAATCAGTGACTTCTCTGGCTACTGTGAAGTTCTGTTTCTGTATTGTGAGTCCCTAACACCCAAAATGGAGCAGACAACGTGCATGCAGCAGACTGCATTGTGGAAGTACATACACTCTTTTACATTCAAGTTCAAATTATAAGCAGTGAACGACCAATGTGTTAATGCATTGCAGTTACTGATTACTGAATGTAAGAGTTTCGTCTGGTGGTTTATAATCAGAGCTTATTAATGTCTACAAGGAATCTTTTTATTTGTTGGCCCTCCCCTGCAATTTCCAAGCTCTGAAATAGAAGTGCTGTGCAGCAGGCTATCTTGATGACTCAGTGAGAAAAAAGTCTTATTACTTGAAATTTCACTAGGAGAACCAGAATTGAAAAAAATTCTCTTTACATCCATATAACAATATTGACACAGGTAAGACTTCAAAAAACATCAACCATGTCTTCAGATCCAAAATGATGATTTTTCTTTTCATATACCTTACCAAGTGGTTTAATTTCATTGCATTTTCATTTCATGATTCTACTGTACTTGATTACACTAGTCCAAAGGATAAAGGAAGAAAGAATATCTTGAAGTCAACTATGATATTACAGTGATGGTGAGAAATACGGAAATAATGTTATTTGCAAATAGCAATGTTATAACATTTGTACAATTAGTTGTATATATAAAAAAATAAAATATGACCACACTTCTTGAATTGCATCCTTTTGCATTTATGTTATTTGAAATTTGCATATGTTTTTTTCAGTGCTGGATACTTTATTCTATCTGAATGGTAGCCCATAGACCTTTTTTCACTTGTTCAGATAGTTGAGCTTGAGTGTTTGTTCTTACTTGTTCCTACTCTACCATCGTATTCCAGCTTAAAGAAATGATTAATCTCATATCACCCTATAGCAGTGGTTTTGTCCATAAGCAGCACAGTGCCACAAGCACCCAAAAAGAATATTTCCCACTTAGAGGGTTTCATCAAGAGGTGCAGCTGACTGTACACAGTTGTAGGAGATCCAGATACATGTGACCTATTAGAAGTCATCCAGAAATCATGGATAGTGGTGGTCATATACACAAAAGCAACAGTTTTGCTGGGGCACAAGTTAATGCAGTCAGTGAGACAGTTGACATCTTTTCAGAAGCTGACTCAGCTTCTGCAAGTCACAGAACCAAGGAAACACACTGCCCGCTGTCAGCCCTTACACTTGCTTCGACACCAACACAGGGAAGAAGGGAACACAAAATATGCAAAACAGTGGGTAAAACCATGACTTCAAAATTACGTTCAATTCATCCCTAGCTTTTAGTGTCTGTACCTCTGTGCCATAAGCACAAACAGAACCTTGTAAAGCAATTTTGTGTTGGTACTTGGGCTTGATTCTTTTTACACCTGTATAGCTGTGATTGTACAGAAGAATCCTTCTAAACACAGGGTCGTATATCAGGGACTGATTGATATTTGATAGATAGTTGATAGTTGACCTGTTGATAGTCAGACCTCATACTGTTGCAAAGAAGAAGAATCACATCAGTCCTGCAATGTCTTCCTCACTTGAATAACCTCAGGGCTTTACCGGAGATACACACATGGGCTATAAAATCATAACTTTCCAAGATAAAGCATCATGCCAGAAGTTTCAATTTGGTTCACAGTAACTGCTGTGCAAAGTCTGAGATCTGCTCAGCTTCCACTGAGTAGGTGACAGTGCAAAGGCCCATGGTCTATATTCAAAGAGAAGACTAGTGCAGTTCAGACCCTCATATTAGTATCTTGACACCATTAAGCTAAATTCAAATCTTGTGATAGCAGCATAAGGTTTTATAACACTTAGAAAAAGGTCTTCATTTTCTTACAAACTCCCTTGATACCAAATTTGGTAAGGTAAAAGCTGGAGGGGTGAAGCAGCGTGCCAGTAAAAGTTTGTTTTCTTCTGCCAAGGAAACTGCTGTTTTCAAGGCAGATTCAATTAAAGGGAATGGATGTTACCTTGAGGAGCTACTTTGTTTACATTTCAAAGTCCTAGTCCTCTTGTTAGACTGATACTGTTTCATGCAGCTCCTTAATGAAAAGCATTTGTTTGGTATTATACCTCAACAGCAAATTAGATTCTCCCAAGACAGTTTGACTATGTGAGAAAGCCTTTGTGACTGCCCAGACTTGTATGGTGTCATTAAGATAACGACCCTCACATCTGCTCTTTCACATTCTGTTCTCAAAGAAAGCGTAAAAATTATTCAGATCTATTACAAATGTAGAGGGGTTATCACCCAAAATGGATTTAGATAAATTATTTTCCCCTAAATTGCTGAACTCAACTTGAAATAAATTACAATAGTGAACATTTTATAAGTTTTTCTTATCCATTAACTTTAACCAGTGTCTCTTTCACCGTCTGACAGTGTCCCATTACAGCAAGTAGCAATGGCAGCTTTTTTTCCAAGGGTTTTAGAAGGGTTCTTCCTATAGCGTGAAACAAAAATGATGGAAAAGTGGAAAGGAAAATGACTGCAACCATGTTAGATATTTCCTGCCTCTTGCTTCTCTTGTATTGTCACTAAAAAAAAAAAAAAANAAAAAAAAAAAAAAGGTGCTCTCTGCCTCTACTGGATATTTCCACTACCAATGGCTAGAGATGAAAGTAAAAGTCTACTTCTAAGTTACATTCAAAGAATCTTTATGGTAACTTCCAGAGAAAGCTACAAGAACTCTACTTAGTTTGAGGAGCAAACTCTGCTGTAATGTAAAATACCTGTAAAATAGCTATAAAATGGCTATAGCAGTCAAGTTTGGAGTGCTCCCTGAACAAAGCATGGAGGATTCATCTCAAAACTACAAATATATTTAGAAGAAAACACCATAATTAAGATGTATTTATATTCAAACCTGAAAATCACTTCGTAATTGTTTGTCATATACAGAAACAGAGCACATGCGAGTCACTTGCCAACTTTACTTCAGCCACTGGGCCTGCTAAACAAGGTAATTTTCACTTTGCCCAAGAAAGCTAGAAACACTACATCCTCGACCAGAACAGCTTGAATGACAAGTGACTCATATTAGGAATTCTTTGTGTTCAATCAGCTACCCTTGATGTGAGATAAAGAGAGTTGATGAAAACAGACAGAACCCAGTTTCAGTCTTCTCTTGGGAAGAGTGAAGACCTTTTTTACATAGGGACAAATTCATTCCTGGCAAAAGGCTTTTCACATTAGTGGAATTATACCAAGGATGAAAACAGGTCATCTTGTTTTGTACTACATGCTTCACATCAACGATGAAATAAACTGTGTCTCAAAGGAGAGGTGATAAAAAGTCAGCACTCATGCTTTGTTGTGATTTCTTTTAAGCTATAAAACCTTCTAATGCCTAGTTTTAAAAATATATTAGTTTGATTTATCATTGACTTATGCAACACTTGGTGCGATGACAACTAAAAGCTTTTCATGGAAAAAAAAGCACTGCTTTTTGAAATCATCTAGACCCAGCAAAGCATATGTATCATAAGCCTCACAATGAAATCAGATATTATTTGCCTTAAGTATCCAACGGGAANACTTTCTAATTATTCTGGATATCTCCATTTTTGTATGCTTGATTTGTGATGCTTTAATGAATCTTGATTCTCAAAAAAATTGCTGGGTACCTGTTTACTGAGAATTAGGCATATTGTACTAGGCATTCAAACAAAGACAGTTTATGGGAAGATTCAAGGAGAGCAAGCCTAGCTGAATATTTACTTTATTTTATAATTCTATCCTGGTCTGAAATACAGTTTTTATAACCTCAACATCTCTTTTGTACCATTCTGAATATATCTCTAGTACTCTCTAGTAATGGTTGCAAACGCTGCAGTCACACCATCATGCAGAGTCGGCTATGTTGCTTTGATCAGCTATTATTTGGGTTATTTTACGACAGTTTTAAATGGCTGAGAACTGCACAGAGATGACTCAATTGTATCATTAACCATGAATAGGAACTACATGTTAACAACCTGTAACTACCCCTGAGCAACGTAAACAGGAAGCCTGGTGCTGGAAATTCATTTTGAGGATTTCCACTGTTCTTGCAGATAATGTTTCAATGCTCCTAGGTCACAAATAGAGTCAGAAATGAAAAATTGTCTTCACGAATTGTCAGCTACTTTTAACTGTTGTTAGACCAAAAGAACAGACATTTTAAGCAGTTCTTAAAGAGATTTTACATCACTTCCTTCAACAGAACTATATGAAAAATATCACAGCATTTTAGTTTAATTATATCATAATAAACGCCCAGTGATATGTCTGACATAATGTGTTTTATACCTGTGATGCATTTTTATGATCAAAAAGAAAATATCTACTAAATGTTAACAAGAGTATTATGTAAATTAAAATGAACCTTAGACCTCAAAAATGATCCTCTACAAATAAAGGCAGTGATGAGCTATTCTTGTAGTAACCACAGATCTACTAGAACGTTTTCATGATACTGTGGGGATTGGCCATAATTTACTACTGAGCTAGTCAGAATTTCAAAATGTGAAGAGAAATTGAGATAATTAGGGCTTACATTACATATATTAAGAAAAAGATGAAAGTTTTATTGGATGGGAAAGTAGTTTGAAATCCAATCCAGAACCAAAGTGTGTGGATTTGATCATGGCTCTTTTGTGCATATACAAAACACTCTAAAATGCTCCCTGGTTTCTTGATCATCCAGAACTAAAGAGCATGTACCACAGCTTCCTCCAAGCATTTGCTGGGAATTCATGGAAAATGGGTCATGGGGTGAGGGGACAGCAAGTGACCTAAACCTGCTGCGTGCCCAAGGCCTTGGGAGATGGCTGGAATGCCCCTGTTGTGACAAACTGTGACAAACATTCAAATTAATTCACAGGAAGTAAAAATAAGGTAATAGGAAAAGAAAATATGTGCAAAATACTTCAAAATCTTAAATACTTTATTGAATGTGGTTATAAATGTAAAAATGTTGGTTCTATATTTCCATGACTTCAGAGCAAAGTGACTGTGTGACTGAAATGCTGCCAGAAGAATCCTCTCCATTACTCAGTTTATGCAGCAGACTAAGGATATGCCCTAAGCTGTTCTATAATAAGGATATTCTGGAAAAAAAATTACAGAATCTAAATCTCACATTCTGAATATTTATGCAATGTTTTAAAATGCTATGTGTTGCAGGTTTGGGGGCTTTGGTTCATTTGGGGTTTTTTTGTTTGTTTCTTTTGTTACTGTTTTGGTTTATCCCAAAAATCTTCACAAAAAGTTCCTGGGAACTAACCTATTTAAAGTAATCTTCAGAAACTCCCATGACATCATCTAAGATCAAGCTTTTCTACTTGGATAAGAAATATCTGAAACCCATATCAGAAGAGTATGAATTTATAACTGCAGAGTCCATCCAGTGCATTTTGTGGAATATGGAAGGGGATAGGGACACAAGTCATACTGATGGCAGCAAGATATCACTGAGGAAAAAACCACCACCTTGTATTTCAAGAGTCGCTCTAAAAAGGTATTATATTTTCAATACAGTGTCAAAATATTGCATGTTAATGTCTGGAAATTGGTCTTCAAATATATATAAATATTATCATTTTACGGTATCTTTGCATTTTTCTTTATTTAGTGAATTTTCCAGACACTTAGTGCCTCAAAAGACAGCAGTCCAAAAAGGAATCAATATCACTTCAATGTCAGACCAACAGAAGAAGTGCTTTGACCAGTGCTCTGGCTCTCAGAGGCTCTTCCATATTGGGAAAAGGAAGTATCCCACTCCTGTAATAGATCACAAACTGCCAGGGTTACTGTTGCTGAAGGCTTTTTCACAGGGCTTGCTTCTCATATCAGAGAGCAACAGTCAGCCTTATCTAACAAGTTCATTGATACCTCTCTGTTCAAAATCCTGCAGACCCCTAATCTCCCCCAGATCTGCCTGGTTCCACCCACAAAAATCTTTCCTCAAACCTAACTGATCCTTCAAGGTTCCCACTTAATTTATTTTTGGGCATCACCTGCACCTTTCACAGCTCCCTCAGACCTCTACTGCCCTTTTCCAGCTTCCTTGCCTGACCCCTCCCAGATCTCCTTTCTGTCCCCTACGATGTAATTTGCCACTGCCAAAAACTAAAACTGCATTTATTTTGCTGAGAAGTTTTGAGTCAGTTAGATACATTTAGATCCATTTCCAAATACCGCATTTGGAGGTTCTGTAATCTCAGTGAGACATCTGTTTAAAGGTCTTGGTATGTCTATTGACTTAATGGACTTTGGATCGGAGTTTTAGTGACCAAAAACAACTAAGAGAACCAATTTTCTACTGTATGTTCCAGACAGTTTGATATAATCTATAGAGCAGAACAAATTGTGTCAATAATTATATTGGATTTTACTGAAAAGCAACCTCTATATAAACAACAGAACAAATCAAATGAAAACACAGTAATCTGAAGAAATGTTTTCAGTACTAGAAAGTGTAAGGTGAGCAAATTGCTGCCCTAAGGACAAGGTGAAAATCCCTAGCCCTCCTTTCCAAAGCAAACAAATAGTAGTGAAATGTAATTTGATGCTCATTTCCACCAAGGGAAAACATTTTGTCAGCCACCTTTTTTTTTTGAGGTTGCCTTAACATTGTTTTCTTGTAATCTGATACTAACAAGCGCTCTCAGTAACTATCTTAATGGCTCTCAGGGGAAAGCAGTTGATGAGCAAGTGTACTAACAAGGCGGAATTATGCTGTACATGTCAGTGCTCACCTCACTCAAAGATTCTCAAACAACTTAATAAATATTGAATTAGATACATTTTACTGCTCTTTGGCCACAACAACCATTTTACATATGGATCAAATGTGGTATTTTTCGAAAGCATCAGTTTCAAAACCAGCAGAAGTCTTTAAGAACTCTGCAGAAGCTACAGGTTTTCAGTGACTGAAGATGTTGCATCTCAGATACCTCAAATTTTAAAGCACAAAAAACTGAGGATTTTTTTAAAAGCTGGATATAATTGATTTCTTGAAAATCACATAGAAATCAGTAATATAACTAGAAGAAAAATCCAGAAATTTTAAAATTTAGTACTTTGTACTACCTAGGTTAGCAGTGACCAACTGAGACAGATTGCAAATTTGTGTGTTGAGGACTGACTATGATATGGATTTATTTTTAAGCAGGCTTACAAACAAAGGAAAGCACCACCAAAGCTGTACTAAAGTTATGGGGTTTTATGCTTTGATGAATAAACTTGGATTTCAGAGTTTCTTTACAGCTTTTGAGTGACAAGCAGCCCTTTACATTATTAATAAATGTTTTGAATTTAAAGTCTTCATACTAAGAAGTTTTTTGGGAGGAGCTTTGAAAAACCTAGAAATAAAGCAGCTCATCATAGCACTTATAAGACAAAGCTTTTTTGCACGCTGAACTTTGGTTTAATATATCAGTCATGATTTTAATCATAAATTCTCTCTAATGTTGAAATAAATGCCAAGGAGCTCTGTTTCTATAAATCTCCCATCAGATAAAATGGGAAGGCGAAATTCACAAGTGTGTGCCAGGAGAGATCACTTCATCGTCTCTGAACAAAATTCAGTCCTGTACAGAGGGTAAGTCCAGAGCTTTTACACTGAGCAGTGGAGAGGAATAGCAAACTTCAGCCTAAGAAGCTCCTGCTCTGCTTCATGGCTGAGAGCGGCCTATTTTCCACCAGTGATTACTGGAAGCACTGGAGGAATACCAATCTTCCACGCTAAAATTAACCTTTGAAAAATAGCCACTTAAGACCCTGGTCCAGTGTCCAGCACCAGTGGAAAAGCTCTTCTTAAACTGCACAGAAGCAAATTACTGTACAAGGACTGAGCAATGATGCATCTGGCCCTAGGGAGTTCCTCTAGATCTCCTGCTATTTTCTTTTATTGATCTGAATTCCTTTACTCATTAAGTAGACAGGCTTAGTGCAGGGAAGAGTTTTCTCTTCCCCCTAGGTCACAAAGTGGCCCTAGATCTACTTCTGTTGTGGCCTCTGAACACAGCACAAAATCCAAGCAGCTGTAGTGGTTTAGAATTAAGGTTCACTAGCCCAGTATCCCACCCAGCTCTGTGTGACTGTCCCTAGGCACAGCCAACAGTATATACAGACAGAAACTGATCTGCAAGCAAAGCAGATTACATTAAAAAACAAAACAGAATTCTGTGGTCCAGAGGTAAAGCATACCATATTGTTAATGAAGCAATACACATTTACAGTGGAAATGTCTTCAGGAGAGTAGGAAAGCTGAGAAGGTTAGCCAGCTCAACTAACCAGCTGAGGGCTGGATGAAGTGGTAATAGGAGGCAGCGCTATGAAGCAAAATGAGAGAACGGAGGGAAGAAATTAAAGCCTGGGGTGAGAAGCGGAGTTTTGGAAAAGTTAAATAAGAAGTGTTTCAAATGTCTTTGTGTAGGTGAATGGAGAGATAACTGAAGTCCACCTCAAAGCAGCCCCCCCTTCCATACTCCTGACTGCTGCCATCTAATGCCTTACTGAGAAGGAAAGAGAAAGGAAGGGGATGAGCCCACTTCTGCCTCAAGGAAGAAGAGGGTGTGAGGCAGAACCAAAAGCCCTTGCTAGTGGTGTTTTTACTCCTGCAGCTGCTAAAATATGGAGCTGACAGCTGTTACTGCTGCTGCAGAGATGGCCTCCCGATCAGTCTCCTCCCCAAACTTTATCTGCTCCTCTCGATACACCGAACTTAACAGCTCCTTTGGTTGCAGCAAAAGTAATAGGAAGGAAACAAATGGTGCTGGAGCAGCTGGTCTCCTCTTACCCAAGGGAGACAATCTGTCACCTGCCACTCTCTGTTCTGTATATGCCTAAAGCATCCTCCTGCATTCAGACACTGATTCATGGGAACGTCATGCTTGATAGAAGCATGCAGACAAATATACATGTAAAATGAACAGAGATGCCTTAAGTGTCATGAAGAAAAGATTTTAAAAAACTGTATGACATAACATACAAAGCTTAGATCATCGATCAAAACAGCAATGAACTTTGGAAGAGGACCCACATTTCCCAAATACTCTAGTTTCACAGTTAAGGGAAGCATTACAAATCACCCTTGCTTATCACACACTGTGTGATCATTCAGTATGATACTCCATCAGTGAAGTTCACAAACATTTTCTGTTTTCAGAGGAGATTTCTACTTGAAAAACAGCTGCAGGCTGTCATTCTCATTTATAGTCTCACCTTGAAACTTCTTACCTATGTGTAGCAAAGTTTTTAAGTCATTTGCATGCCAGTAGAAGTGTGAACAGCGACCAAATGTCACAGTCCACTGCAAAGTGCTTTGCAATGATTATCAGATAAAGTCAAGTTTCTTGATTTCACTCAAGCAATACATAGCAGGCACAGCATCATTCATGTTAGAACCACAGCTCACATTTAGGTTCAGGGTTGGCATTTGACATACATGAAGTTTACATTTTGGTCATATAAAATCTTAATGTATGGGAATAAATATACTGGAATGGATTTCATCATTTATTTTGTTTCATCATAAATTGACAGGAACCAGTGAATTAAAGAGACCTCTCTACCTCTTTTCACATGATAACTCTCTTAATAGTTACAGAGTATTTCACCTTTCATAACATAAGGGTTTTTTAAAGTGCATTTTAACTTAAAAGAGCTTCAGTATTTATGCAGGGTTTATACAGATTGATCTGCAGTAATCTATCTAGAGTTCTTTGCCTTGATGAGAGATATTTGAAGTGGTCCTTACTGTATTCTGATGCTTCACCCATTGCATAAAGAGCTACTTCTGAAAAAGCCCATGATGTACTGGGTAAAACATCAAGAGCAATTAGATTTAGCAAAATTATTCAGAAGAGGCCCAAGATCAAATAAACATTGCTTTTCCACAGCAGAGGGGAACACTCTCTTACTTTTTGCCTAACAACAAGGTACTGACAGCGGTGTTTCAAGTGGGATGGGGCCAGACTTTGATCTCAGCAGGGGGGCTTGTGTTAACCACAACTGCAAGCTGTCTTAAAACTCACAGGTCAAGCAGGTATTTTTAGTTGTATTTTGAAGACGTAGAAACATACTTTCTCTCATTTCAACAGCAGGACTATTTATTTTGGGGCAGGAAGGGAGGGGGAACTGCAGATAGATATACTGTTGAGATAAATCAAAACAAAAGAGACATTCAATATTTATCCATTAAGAAAAAACAGAATACTTCCTGTGTGACAGAATCCCTCCCACCCATTTTAATGGCTATGTCCCTCGTAAAAATTAATAGGTAAGAACGCTACCATAACACTTTAAATTGTAGCATTTTGGAAAATTGTTGGAGAACGTTTCAAGTGTTATGGAAAGAAATTAAACAGGTTACTTCAAAATTTGAAATATTGCCAGGGTCGGGGGGAGTTCTTGTTTAATCCAACGCACAAAGATAAAGAAAAGATGTGAATGGAAAACCATAAATTCTTAGAAGTATCAGGCTTTTGCTGCAGGTAAGCATGATTCAGGTTTATTAAGGCAGCTCCTAATAACCAAAAAAGAATTGACTCCACTGCCCTAAGTAGTGTTTGGTTGCTCCTGTTCTTTCAGTCTTACAGTCAAAGTAGATAGAACATATAGATTATGAAAACGCATATATCATTTAAGTGTTATCACCATGTGATGCAGCAGAGAGCAAGTTAGATTTTCAAGGTTTTCTGATGTGGTCAATTTATAGAGAATAAAATAGAAGGAATGGCAAAGGAAAGCAGAGGAAAACTATAGAGCAGAAGGAAGACTGGAAAAGCTGTTTGAAGCTCAAGTGACAAAACAATGAAGGAGAAAAGGTGGGCCGAGGGTAGCACAAACAGACAGCCACCGCCAGGCAGACGAAATCCTGCCATGACAGCAGAAGTCTTTCAGAATATTCAAAAATCCCTGCAGCATGGACTGGCTGGACTATATGCTTGTCTTCTCTCTGTACTTTTACCCCAAGGCCAAATAGCAGTGGGAGACAGAGAGGCACCACCTGTTTCTTCAGTTTCTCCCTTGCAAAGGTCTGAATGTAAAGAATGCTGGTGAAAGCTGTACTGGAAATAGCCTGCATGTGGTTATGGCCCTGAGCCTGCAAAACTTGCACACATGAGATTCCCACCGACTTGGATGGGAATTTTGTGCATAATCATTTCAGCGTCTGACCACAAAAGCCATAATTGGAATTAAAACATCAACTGAATTGTTAAATATCCAGAAGCTTGGCACCAAGATAATACGTTTTCACTTTAGACTAAATACATGACATTTACATCTATATATTATCTTATGTGATCCTGGGCATTTTAGTAGATTTTCACTTACTGCACAGAAAGAATAAAAGTTGCCCTATATGGTGGTAGTAAGGATATTACAAACACTTATTTTAAATCAAAGCAATTTGCCCCCCCAACACCCACTCACCCATGAAAATTATTTTTAAAAGTACAGTGCAAACCACAACCTTTCCCTTGTATTTATTATAAAAGCTTTCTTTCCCTTAATGTTTGATCTATGTATAAAAGGCAGAAATGTTTTGTTAGTAAGCCTCAACCTTTGGCAGCCAACAAAGTGACTAAATTTCTTACAAATAATTTCAGTTACTCTTTTGTTTACCAATGCGCTTGTTTCCCATAACCCCCATGGGAAGACATAATGTCCCTGTGCAGATGTTCAATGTTATAATTGGGCAGCATTCAGCAGAAATGTCATCAGTGACACAACACTTTAACAATAAAAGAAAATGAAATAGACATCACAGGGGACTCCCATTTCAAAGCAAACCTTCAAGGATCTGAACGGCAAACATATTTTCCATTACAAGCTCTCATTTAAATTACAAAAGTACATTGACATTTATTTCCTGAACAGATGAGTTTATCACTAGTTTATAGTAATGAGTATCAATGGCAACTAAAATTACAGTTCCTTTCATACTGAGTTTCTTTTGATAAGTGCCTTGCCTTTACTTACATTCTCATACAGATTTCTTTTATTCTGATTGTAACATTCAATATTTTGCATAAATATGACTTTTCATTTTATTAAAAATAGATTCTGCAATAACACGTTTTTGCAGGACAGCATGAACAATGCGTTTCAGTCTGGAGTTGTGCCATACGCTACTTTCCAGTTAGTCCAGCTGCAATTGAGTACCTGATCTCATGGGCTAAGAGACCAAAGGGAAATAGCAATAGTGGCTGCTCTATTCCCATGTTTGCAATTGGCTACAGAAGCTGACACGCTAACAAGATTAGTCCCAGTGCACCCAGACTCAGGGAAACTGTGCTGAAATGTTTTTCTGTGCTTCAACAATTCTGTTCACATAAGTGGAAAGATGTCAGCAGGACATACAGGAACCTTCTTCTCATGAACCACCATCTCACTAATAACCAGCCACATGGAGACCTAATGTAAGAAGTACTGTATAAGATGGTAAAAGCAATCCCGCAAACTTAGTGAAGGAAAAGATCTAGAGGTACGTCTAAGAAGTTATTAATCCAAATTCTGTTCTCAGGTACACACAGGGTAAATCCTACTGCCTTTATGCAGGTAAGAATAAGGAGAAATTATGTGGGTAAGAATTCAGAGAAATTCAGAAACAGAGAAAAAATAATCTATATACCATCAGCTTCATCCAGACGACAAGTAAAACTGGCTTTTCTGCATTCTCCCTCCAAACCTGTATGATTGTGATCCCTGCCCAACTCACTAGCAGATTAGCCAGAAGTGTATTTAATTAGTTACCACAGGTATTCTACAGGGAAGCTTTGGGGCACCATAAAGGTAGATGCTGCAACTGAGGATACTCACGCCTTGCACAGCGTAATCCTTTGCCATTTGAGACTGACAGGATACACAGAATAAGTAACTCAATATTGAAAAAAATAATACCCAGGTTTTGCCAGATGCCAAGCAAAAACAGTATATAACAGTCTTTTGCACTGTCTCACCTCTTATTGCCCATGTACAGAAGTGCACAATTTCAGATTTCCAGCAGAAGGTTCAGGAGCATGATCCTGAGTTAAACTCACCTCGGCTGGAGTTGGTTTTGCATTTGGCTGCAGAACAAACAAAAAAATCTAGTGTAGTGTGCAAAAGAAAACTTTGAAGTAAATGTCTGATGCAGTCTGGGGTACTATGTGCTAAAGAAGTCTCAAATGAAGAATTGCAGGAGTCCATACCTGAGGGGGAATGGAGGAAATATAAATTGGAGCAAGGAATTCACATAGCACATTTTCCTTCAAAGCATTATGTACATTTGCAAGCCTTGAAGCTATAATTTGCAGTCGTGTCATAAACATTTTGGTAACGTAGTGGAAAAATTCCAGTATCCAGTCTATATCCCAGCTACCATGATTAGCTGTATTGACTGAACTGTGGCTATGAAGCCTGTTACCCAAAATGAAGCCTCCAGCATGACAAAAAAGTTTCCACAGAATATTCTTAGGTAACACAATACACCCCGCAATTACCACCACCTCAACAGTACTTCTCAGCTGCTATAACAATTTGCTACAGAAACAGAAGAATTTCCTTAGAATTTCTGTAACTTCTTCGAACCCTATCTATGTTTTGCCATTCTGGAAGTAGACAACCAAGCAAAATGCTAATAAAAATTACATATTTATCAGATGAAGCATGACAGGAGGAAGAACTCTTTTAATCTCCAGAATTTCAGTCACCAAATTAACACCCTTTATGCTGCTGCATTCCTACAGAGTAACAATAGAAGTAAAAAATCTAAACCAGATTCTTATCCTGTATTTCCCCAGCAGAGTTTTGACCTCCCAAAGGAGACATTGCTGAGATTTTAAGAAGTCCAGCAGGAACTTGTTTTTGTTACTGATTTTATATGGAAGTCATACAAATGCTACTAGCCAAGGATGGTGGTTTGAAAAAGCTCTAAAAGAAACGGTTACATACACACACATGACCTCTAATGACAGGGAAGGAATAAATACAGTACTGTAGCCACCTCCTCTGCCCTCCTGAACTCAAGCCACCTTGAGATTTTGTTGCTTTCTTAAGCTCCTGCTGTTATGACTGTGTCTTTTCCCACCTTCTCCAATCCTTTCATTCAATTGCATTTTCCTCTGCACTAAAATCAACTACTTGTTCAAGGGTCTGTGTAGGTGAGGGCAAGATTACATCTCTTACTTCATTTTTTCTTCCCCTCCTCAATCCTCTCCTGAAGGTTCCCTTAATCTCAACCCAGTCTCCATGCCTTCTCTCCTGCCAAGTTCTTATGCTGAACAATAAGGTCAGAGTTTTGCCATCTCTCATTCCTCTTTCTTGTACAAAAACAATCTACAGACTCTGCAGTGATCTCCACATCCAGTGACCATATTTTCCCCTCCTTTTAACTATTGGCATAGTTTCATAGACTATGTATTTAGTGGCAGAAGCCTATTTCAGCACAAACAACTGTATGCTTCCGATTCCTCCATTTGGGACTAGAAACTGCTAATTCAGCCATATTGGTGTGTGCCATTTGTGTGACAGTGGGTCAGAGCTCATTGCTGAGGAGGAAATTATTCCATGTGGAACAAAACTAATCATACAAATCCAAAATGCTGAGAGGAAAGGAAACAAACCAAAGGAAAACAGCAGTGGGAAAAGGTGAAAAATTATAAACAGGAGAAATGGATCAATTTTGTATGAAGCAGATCCTACATCCATTACCTATTCTTAACTAAAAGAGCTGACCTTAACACTGGCAATCTTGAATTCTGAAATAAAAAGTGATCAAAAGGGGAAAATGGGACAATACTTTCAGGAAAGCAGTTATAAAACTGTGTCTTTCCCAGGCAACACTTGTATGTATGAGATACTGAGCTGTACTCTGAATTTAACAGTTCCAAAATCAGTGAACACTTTTTAGAAGTTAGGTTGCATTGCCTGTTTTGTAATCAATCAGATCTCAGTTTGTTCATGTACTTCAGTATCTCAACAGAAATACAGCATCTGAAATAACGAATTCAAGAGCCTACCCCATTGATTCTTCTGCTATAATTCTCAAACTCAGATTCTGCATTTAGATCCTTTAAAATAAACTATCAAAGCCAGGGGAAGGTGTTGAAAACAGCTTCAAAAAGTTACCTTAAATCCTCTAACATACTACAATGTATGTACATCTGTGCTGGCTCCAGCAAATGTTGGAAAGTTTGCTTTTTTATTTTTTTTTAAGTGAAAAAGAGACAACCAGGCCTCTAACTGACCCTCTTTGATCTCACCTGGGAGGAAAGTTATAATCTGTCCCTGAGAGTCTCTACAGTTCAGGCTTAAAAGACAAAAGAGAGGAGAATGTGAAAAGAACAGGAAGCAGCACATAAAATAAAGCAAATGGGCTTTGAAACGCAGCCTGGTTCCCGGGAATGGCACTGTGTCTAGTTATGTCCTTGGAAGGTTGTTTTTTTTTAAAAAAGCTGCCTCAGAGATGTGCCAAACCACTTGCTTTTGATTTGGGTGGCAGCAAATGGAACACGACAAGTAGAGAAGAGCATAGTTGTTGCACTGCCCACGGCAAAGAAAGTACCACTTAGAGGATAGCAAGAAAAGGAAAGGTGATAACCCCTGAAATTGCCCATCCACAAGAGAAAGTTTAAAGAAAACAATGCCTAGAAAGCTGTAT
>VXBO01007147.1:3684-23891 GCA_013400135.1 Rhinoptilus africanus
ATACCCTAATCCCTGATACAGCGGTGTTCCCCATAGCTTTTCTGTGTTACATAGTTCTGCCAGGCTGCTGTCATCATTCACAATCTTTTCCCTATCCCTCATGGATGTTTGGAAGAATCCTCATTATGCAGTACAGAAGTAAATTTCATGCTTGAAGTTTACAATGCCTAAGCAGAGGCGGAGGACAGAGATACAGTCTTAAAGTTACCTTTAAAATGTTCAGATGTATAATGACAGTGTATTTTGGTTTGATAGTCAAGGAAAAATATCTTTCACTCTTNATGACATTTTTCTTTCAAAGTGAGTAGTAAATTTCTCAAACAAGTGATACTTAAGTGTGAAGTGTTAAATGAAAAAAACTTAGCATAGCACATGAATCACTGACTTGGGAGGAAGACACCAGAGAGAGCTTACTTCAAAAAAAAAAAAACCACAACACCCGACCAGCCAACCCAAAAAACCACACCCCCAAACCTCAACAAAAACCTGCCTTA
Organism: Rhinoptilus africanus; assembly: GCA_013400135.1. Classification (NCBI taxonomy): domain Eukaryota; kingdom Metazoa; phylum Chordata; class Aves; order Charadriiformes; family Glareolidae; genus Rhinoptilus; species Rhinoptilus africanus. The sequence continues at coordinate 4,179 of VXBO01007147.1, forward strand.
TTTTGGTCGAGAAAAAGGAAGGCTTTTATTAATGAATGCTTTTAAAGCAAAGTACTTTGAAAGATAAAGAAACTGTTTTAATTGCTTGGAGGTATGCAGTGTATGTTCATGCTTTTATGCTTCCTGGAGACAACTTGTTGAACATGGATCGTGACTTAGCAAGAACTGCTGCTTTTAAAACAGTTTTAAAATATCTTGAGGCTTCCTAGAAAGCATAGCCATACAAAGTTTGCATTTTAAAAATACTGCGTACTTTAAAGAAACTGCAGGATTGTTTGCATGTTGTAGTGTTAAGCAGGAGACATCATAATGCCTTTCTGTCATTTCAACAAAAAATTAAAAGGAAACAAATAAATCTCTCTTGTGTTCTTTCTCTTGCTAAACTCTTGACTATAAGGCTAGTAATATGCATTATTAATTGAACTAAGAACTGGTTTTTATGTGGTGGCTATGCTGTATTTTCTCCACTGCAGACATATCCTGCTATCTATGGGGGATATTTTGGAAAAGTGTAAAAATTAGTCATATAACAGAGTGGAATATTTTTTCCATTAAGAATTAGTGTAAGAAAGAAGAGATGTGTAGCCTTGTGAATTACAGAATGACTGACCTTTACCCTTTTTCACTTGTTCATCTCTTACTGATGTGATTTATCTTATTGATCTATCAGATCATGTCAAATATATCACTCCATTGATGATGACAGTGTTAACATACCTGTTCATAAGAAGGCAACAAAAATGCTAGGGGTAGAGGTATACTGAGTGCTCAGTTTCAAAGATGAAACAGCTGAGATCTTCTGGAACAGTGGTACATTCTCAAAAGCAAACATCACTGAGAAATCTGGTGGTCCTGCTGATCCTGGTTCTGCATCTCCATGTCATATGTATCTCCATCTCTATTAAAATGTGTTTGTTTCTGAAGTTCCTGTGTGTTTCTCGCTACCGCTTCCTCCTCCTATTATATTAACTCTTCCAGGAAAAATTCCTCACTCTCTGTCAAACTTAGCCATTTCAGTTGCAAAACCGAGAATGATTAGTAGAGCAGGATATTAAACATTTGGTTATGCAGGTGTAAAACAGTGGATAGAGAGAAGATGGATGGCAGGATATTCTTGTAGGGTTGGTTTTGTTTTGTGCAGGTTTTTTTGCTGCTGTTGAATTGTATTGGACAGCTATGGAAGGTCCTGTATTGGGTGTTTACTAGTTCCAGTAGCTACACCAAAGCTGTTCTGTGGACCATTAAGTCTGTATTGACATTGTGTAACTCATATATGTGCCGTTGGTCAGCTGAAAGCAAAAACTGTTCCTGCCCCAGCTGATTGTTTAGGAGAGACTTTCATTACTCATTTTCAGGATTTTGGGGGCAGAATATTTCAGTATGCATTTATCCTTCAAGTTCTAAAAATCTGTTGTAGTACATTGCTGTACTCTAACAGTCATTTAATCATGAATTTATGATCTGATAGTTCTTAAAATTAAAGCATGTGAAAGAACACTAAAAAATTGCAGATTTAAATGCACCTATGTGACCTTTTAATTCTTAACTCCTTTACTTCAGTAATGTGTAACATTTGTTTTTCTAGATTAATAATGAATTAAAGCAGCACTATTAGCTTTTAACTCATTTAATTGGTCATCTTAGTTGTATGGAACAAGCATATTGCGCTTCCTCACTGCATTTCACTTTTTACCTAAGTGGTTACCTCTGCAAAGGCTTATCTACAGACGCCCTCTCTGAATATACTAAATTTCTCCTCATGGTTATAACTTTATTTATTTTGGCCTTCTTCTTTCTTTGCTTTGTAAAATTAGATTTCCCAATAGAAAGCAGTATTTCAGGTTAGGAGACAATTAATGCATCATATGGTTTCCTAAGATGGAGTACACACTAAGAACCTTCGTGGATACATTAGTTATGAATTTATATTTTTGTGATGGTTTTTTTGGTGGTCCTAGTAAAGGCCCTGCTTTTGCTGACCGCTAATTTCTATCAGTGAATTGATACATATTATATAAAACTGTGCTCCTAAAACAACATGTTGAACTAGGGAATTGTGTCTTTTTTTATAGATAAAAGCTTAAGTGTAGACTGAACCAGTAATCAGAGGAAAAGGGATTACTTTCTGACTGCCTGCTCTTTTTCTTTTTTTGAACACTGTAGTGATGGATCTCTCTTCCCTAGTTGTATTCATTTGTACGAGTTAAATACACACTAGGAAGTTCTGCACTCTTTAGCAGTGGACTGTGAAAGAGGGAAACTGTCGGATTTTAGCAATGAAGGATATGCTATTTCTCCCTCATTTTAACCCCTGATCATTAGTTTATAGAAGTAACTTAGAGTCCTCCTAATTTTTATTTTTATTGTTCTTTTGTATTGATCTCCAGTGCTCATTCTGCTAGCTTTCTAGTTCTGGAAAGACATGTAATATTGAATGATGTGGCTAAAGCAAGGTGAGAAAACGATGTGTGGTGGATTTTGATAATCCCTTTGAAAGTATTTCTGAGTTCCTGTTAAGTGTCTCTGATAAGCTTTGATCATTTACTCCTCTTCAGGTTTTTTTATGCCTTACTCAGGTTTAAATTTATTTGCCTCCCTCTGCTTGGTCACTAGTTTCTGTTACAAAGTATCTTACATGTTATTCTAGAAAAATCAGTTGTATATTATTTATATTTTCATATAAAACATCTGTTGTCATACTTCTCATGATTACATAATTCTTGCAGTTAAAATGCCGTAACTTGGAATCTTCATGAGTTTTGAGTTTGGTTTCTGAGTATCATAGTTGCATGTTTGGTAGTTCTATATTTTAAGCTCCTTTTTCAGATACTGACAGTAGGACTTGGTGGTATAAAAATCACAAGGTCTTTCAGTGCCTTTTGAAAAATCTATTCAGTTTTGACCACTGTGCATCCCTTGGGAGACTGTTGCATTTTTCAGTTTGTTCTTTGATCTTCAGTCCTTTCAAAACTGTCAGATGAATGCCACCAAATCCTTGTCATTAATCACACTGCTTGAAGCAGCTCCTGTATTTTGGATAGACTCCTGTATTTGACAATAAAATGTGCCAAGAAGTGGGAAACTGTCTTACAGGTCTTGTCAAGACTCTAATAATGGTGTGAAATTCAGATAGTCGTCTGTCATCTGATAGTCAATTCTTGTATCTGCAAATGGTTTTGTTTTCTGGGTGTTTTTGTATAGGACTTAGCAGTGCTGCTGTTATCTAAAGGCTAAATGTATTTATATGTTTTATATTGTTCATAGAATTGGGGATTTAATTCAACTGCCTGCTTCTTCTTCAACACCAGTTTCTATTACAAAGTCTCTTACAGGTCATTCTAGATACAATTTGAAATCTGTTGGAAGTTACGTACTCCAAAGCACCATCTGTATTATTACTTTTCATGTTTACAAAATTCTTGCATTTAAAAAGTCAGGAAGAAGCACCAGCTGAAGCCTCACATTTGCAGGCTCTGGTCCTCACAGAGGACTTGAACCACCATAGTATCTGCTGGAGCGACACTGTAGTAGAGCCAATTAATTCAGGAGGTTTCTAGAGTTTGACAACAACTTCCTGACACTGGTGACTGAGTGGCTGACAAGGGAGATGCTGTGCTGGAACTCATCTTTACAAACAAGGAATAACTGTCTGGGGATACAGGCTAGGGCAGCCTCAACTGCAGCAATATGAGGCGGTGGAGTTCAGGATCCTGAGAGCAGGGAGCAAGGCAAATAGCAGGATGATAACCATGGATTTAAGAAAAGCAGGATTTGGCCTATACAGGGATCTGCTTGGAGGAATCTCTTGGGATAGATCTCTGGAGAGAAGAGGGATCCCAGAAAGCTGCTTAATTTTTTAAGGATCACCTTCTCACAGCTAAAAAATGGTCCATCCTGACGTGCAAGAAGTCAAGCAAAGGTAGCAGGAGGTCTGCATGGAAGACCAAAGAGCTCCTCACAAAACTCATGTAGAAAGGAAATGCAGAAGTGTAAGCAGGATGAGGTGGCCCAGGAGCATGCAAGGCTGTCTGAGCACGCAGGGATGGGATTAGAGAAGTCACACCCCATCTGGAGCTGTGTGCTGTGGAAATGTGATGGGCAACAGAATAGTTTCTACCAATAAATCAGCAGCAAAAGGAAGACTAGGGAAAATGAGTTACCTGCTGCTGAATGGGAATAGGGACCTGGTGACAAAGAACATGAAAAAGTGTGATGTACTCAATGTTTTCTTTGCCTTGATCTTAACTTGTAAGACTGGCCTGCAGGAATCCCAGGCACTGAAGGCAGTGGGAAAGTCCGAAGCAATAAAGATTTACCCTTGGTAGTGGAGGATTTTAGTAGGGGATAGTTAAACAAACTGGATATGCACAAGTCTATGGAACCTGGTGAGATGCATCCCAGAGTGCTGAGTGAGCTGGCCAATGTCATTGTTAGACCACTCTAAATAATCTTTGAAAGGTTATGGTGATCCGGGGAAGTACCAGAGGACTGAAAGAAAGCAAATGTCACACGCATCTTCAAGGAGGGCAAGAGTCAGGAATCTGTAAAATTAAAGGCCAGTCAACCTTACCTCGATCCCTGGGAAGTTGATGCAACAACTATTCCTGCAAACTACTTCCAAACACACAAAGCACAGGAGTAGTCAGCATAGATTTATGGAGGGGAGGTGATGCTTAATAAGCCAGTTACCTTCTATGATGACATGACTAGCAGCATGGATGAGGGCATGTTCATTTTTTACTTCAGTAAGGTTTTTGGCACTGTGTCTCATAATGTCCTTGGTAGGAAATTAATGAAGTACAGACTAGATAAGCAGACAGTGAGGTGGATCAAAAACTGGGTGAACTGCTGCACTCAAAGCATTGCGAACAGTGGCATAAAGTGCAGCTGCAAGCCAGCCATCAATGGTGTACTCCAGGGGTTGACACTGGGGCTAGTACTGTTCAGGATCTTCATTAACGACCTGGGTGATGGGACACAATGCACTGTCAGACAGTTTTCAGAAAAAACGGGGCTGACACCAAATCAGTGTGCTGCTATTTAGAGGGACCTCAACATGCTGGAGAACTGGGCAAACAAAGACTTCAGTCAGTTCAACAAAGGGAGGTGCCAAGTTCTTCAACTGGGAGTGGATAGCCCCATGCAACAGTGCAGGCTGAGGGCCACCCGTCTGAGAAGCAGGTTGGCAGAAAAGGGCCTGGAGGTCCTGGTGGATAGCGTTGAGCATAAGCCAGTGATGTTCCCTATGGCAATAAGGGCAAACAGTATCCTATGCTTCATTAAGAAGAGTGTTGCCAGAAGGTCAAGGGAAGTGATTCCTCCACTCTACTCATCAGTGGTCAGAAACATCTGAAGTGCTGGGGTCAGTTCTGGGCTCCCCAGCACAAGAATGACTTGGACTTAGTGAAGTGAGTCTAGTAAAGGGCCATAAAGATAGTTAAGTGATTGAAGCGTCTCGTTTTTGAGGAGAATTTGAGAGAGCTAGGGCTGTTAAGACTGAAGAAAAGAAGGTTCATGGGGATGTTATCAGATGTTGCTAAGCTTTGTGATGAAGCCAGACTCTTTTCGGTGATGGCTGGACAGGCTGGAGAGTTGGGCAGGGCGCAACCTGATGAGGTTCAACAAGGGCAAGTGTAGAGATTTGCCTTTGGGGAAGAAAAACACAATGTACCAGTACAGGTTGGGGGCTGACCTGCTGGAGAGCAGTGTAGGTGAAAGGGACCTGGGGGTCCTGGTAGACAGGAGGATGACCATGAGCCAGCAATGTGCCCTTGTGGCTAAGAAGGCCAATGGCATCCTGGGCTGCATTAGAAAGGGTGTGGTGAGTCGGTCAAGAGAGGTTCTCCTCCCCCTCTATTCTGCATTGGTGAGGCCACATCTGGAGTATTGTGTCCAGTTCTGGGCCCCTCAGTTCAAGAAGGACAGGGAACTGCTTGAGAGAGTCCAGCGCAGAGCCACAAAGATGATTAAGGGAGTGGAACATCTCCCTTATGAGGAAAGGCTGAGGGAGCTGGGTCTCTTTAGTCTGGAGAAAAGGGGACCGAGGGGTGACCACATCAATGTCTTCAAATACATAAAGGGGGAGTGTCAGGAAGATGGAGAGAAGTTGTTTTCAGTGATGACCAGTGATAGGACAAGGAGTAATGGATGCAAATTGGAGCATAGGAGATTCAAGAGGAACATCATGAAGAATTTTTTTACTGTGAGAGTGACAGAGCACTGGAACAGGCTGCCCAGAGAGGTTGTGGAGTCTCCTTCACTGGAGACATTCAAAACCCGCCTGGACGCGTTCCTGGGTGATGTGCTCTAGGTGACCCTGCTCTGGCAGGGGGGTTGGACTAGATGATCTTTCGAGGTCCCTTCCAACCCTATGATTCTATGATTCTATGATTCTATGTCCAGTGGCAGAACAAGAGACAATGGGCAGAAAGTGAAAGACAAGACAATCCATTTAGAGGAGAACCTCTTTGACTTAAGGGTGATCAAACATTGGAATACGGGTCGTTGTGCAGTGTCTGTCCTTGAAGTTACTCAAACCCTGACAAGACGCAGCCCTAAGCAACCTGCTGTAGCTGATCCTAGGGACATTGGACTAGATGGCCTCTAGAGGTCCCCTCCAACTTTAAACATTACAGGATTCTATGATTATTTTTTTCAATACATAGTTCCCTTAAGACAGAAAAGCATACTCGCATTGTGCAAATCATGACAGCTGTTAAGTGCCAGCTATTCTTTTATAGCATTACTTACTAATTTCAGTAACTTATCTTTCACATATATTTTACTGCCAGGAAATGCAAAATCTGCTTCTTGTCCCATGTAAATTTCAGAAGTGGCAAATTTGCCCAGATACTTATAAACTTTTAACTTCTAAGGCTCTTGCATTAGCATATATAGGAAACTTTATGGGATGTGGTGATTTTTAATAAATATGTCCGTTCATGTATGCTAGTTTTACTAATTAAAAAAATCTTTTCCACTCCTATTATTTTTCCTTGGAAAGCCATTAAGCATTCAATAAGTTACACGGGGCAACTTTAAAGTTCTTAGCTGGTGGAAATTGTGATGTCAGCTTTCTGCCACAGAGGAGAAACAGTGCTTTTAGCTTAAAGGCTACGTCCTGCAGTCCTGATGTATGTGGTCTGCATTGATACTTCATTCTAAGGAATAAATATGATAACAAGAAACTGGATTTAGATTTATGCCTGATTTCACTGTAAAAGAAGATATATTAATTCTAAAAGGAAAACACATAGTTGTAGAAGGTGGTATTGGTAACTCATTAAAACTGAAGAAAGTTGCAAAGTGTTTCTTGTGAGCAGTGCAGAAAAAAAGTTGCTATTGAACTGTTGAAATTTATCATAGGTTTTGTTATGTTTCATTGCAGCTTAACATATGATAAAACTTTTGCTTTATAAGTAGTTATACTCTTTTAATTTTTGTACTTACTGATATAGTAAGCATAGTCATTCTTGATTTGGGAAAAAAAGATAATCTAGGTCTCTGAAATGCTTTTCAAAGTAGAGCTATGCCCTAAATGACTACAGAGGGAATTGTCACTTTAAAGACTGGTAATATGAACCTTTCCAGTTTCCTCAAATTGTTATTTTAAATTCATTTCCAGATAGAATTTATTCTTTTATGGTACACAGTGGAATTCAGCTTTCCTTTAATATTAGAAATCTTTTTTGTCCGTTATGTATTAATAAGCAGTGAGGTCTTTCTTACTAAATTTACTTCAAAAGAAGTAGAAAAACATAATGGAAATTTTATGGGAGTGATTGACTGCTTACAGCTTTTCAAGATTGCCCATCTCATATAATATCCTGGACATTTAAATAACACTTGTATTAGATTTTGCATGCTTTGTGAAGCCTAGATACCAAAATTGCCTTCTGAACTGAGAACTTGGAATCAGCTCTAGAGCTATAGCAGTTGCAGTCTTTTTTCCATCTAGTTTTAAAACTTGTGGTGAGGAGTGATTCTGAAGGACTTCCATTTTTCCATTAGGAACTAAGGTCTAGTAAAGCCATTTCTAAGAACCAATATGTTCAGATACTGGCTTTGTGGGATTTTGTGTGTGTGTGTGTGTGGTTGCTGTGTTTGTTGTTTGTTTTTTTAGATTTTTTTTTTTTTTTTAACCTAGAATGCAATTTTCAGTATCATTCAAGCTTTGAATGATATGCTGTCAAGTTTTGTGACAGGTAACAGTAAGATCCCTTGGGAGAGGGGACTCACTCACAAAGCCCTGCTGGAAGACTGAGTTGAATTGAGGGAAGTCAGTAGAGAGAAGCCAGACGGTCATTACAAGGAGCCACATACATTTCTACAACAGTTGCGAAGGCTGTGAACAGGGCTTTGAACCCAGCGAAAAAGTTTCAGGTTATCACATGCAGTAAAAGTTACTTTGGATGAATCGAGCAATTGACCGAAATGTTTTGTTGCCTTTTGCTTGGGAATCTATCTGTATGTGGATTGTTAATAATGGTTACTTCAGCAGATCAAAGGCACTGTATTTAGTGATCTAAGAGAAGGGTTACTGGAAAAGGAGAAATCTTAGGAACAGGCAGATTTTCGTCTTTATCCTACAGTGCGCCTTACTGGAAATGGCTCAATCTCATTGGAGCTCTTCAGTTTTCTTACCCATTGTAGCAAAGTGGCATGCACTGTAGTTAAGTTTTTACTCTTTTTATTATAATTTCCTATTTGCAAACTGTATTGCATATTCTCCAAGAGAAATGGGAAGCAAGCACAGTGGAAGTAGCAGATGAAGAAGCTTTGATTAGACAGTGATTGGTAACATCTTGTAATGGGAATGTCATGTTTTGTTTTAAGGCTCAGCTATGTAATGCATTATGTACTATTCAGAGTAGTTTATCATCAGTAAAACTCTGCAGGTGTAGTAAATGAAAGTTCAGCAAAAGTGAGTGAAAGGTTTATATCTAAACTGTTGTAATGCAGACTGACAATGTAGGATAGTACACAACTATTTTACTACTTTTTTTCCCCCTCCACTTAGAAAAGGCGTGGCTCTGCTGGTTCAAGATGTGTTCTTTGTGGGTCAACATACCTATTTTTCATCCTGGTTGGATAACTATTGGGGTTGTAGTCAACTACAGCTACAGTCTAATTGAGGTAGAAAAGTTAAGTCTTTGGATGCGTTTCCAGTTCATCCATTTCATCTGGTTGCAGAGAGCTTATTTAACCAAACATCTTCATATTTGTCAATGCAAAAGTAGGGAGCCTCTTGCTCATATTGAGTGTTGCCACTTAAAGCTGGAAGCTGAATATTTTCCCCTTCCATGAATCTGTGAATAGAATAGTGAAGACTTTGTGGCATCCACTAATCACATAGGAAAAAGTGCCTCTGTCATTATGGATATTTCTAATTTTCATAGAACAATAGGGTCTGGGTTGGAAGAAACCTGAACGGTCATCTTGCTCCAACCCCCCTGCCTCAGGCAGGGGCATCTTCCACTACACACAGATGCTCAAAGCCCCATCCAGCCTGGCCTTGAACGCTTCCAGGGAAGGGGCATCCACAGCTTCCCTGGGCACCTGTTCCAGTGTCTCACCACCCTCACAGTAAAGAATTTAATCCTCGTATCTAATCTAAATCTGCACTCTTTCACTTTAAAACCATTACCCCTTACTGTATTGCTACACTTCCTCATAAAGAATCCCTCCCCATCTTTCCTGTAGGCCCCCTTTGAGTACTAAAAGACTGCTGTAAGGTCTCCCCGGAGCCTTCTCCAGGCTGAACAACCACAAATCTTTCGTCCTGGCCTCATAGGAGAGGTGCTCCAGCCCTCTGATCATCCTCGTGGCCTCCTCTGGACTCAGCCAGCCATGTCTGAGTCTTTCCTGTGCTGAGGCCTCCAGAGCTGGACACAGCACTCCAGGTGGGGTCTCACCAGAGTGGAGTAGAGGGGCAAAATCACCTCCCTCAACCTGCTGGCCACACTTCTTTTGATGCAGACCATTTTGTTTAAATGCAGCACAGTTTGTTTAAAAAGACCATTCCATTTGGAGATGTTGAGATACCCATTATTTTTTGCAAAGTGGATTTAAGAAGACTGTGGTGATTTTTGTTGGGTTGGTTTTTGGCTTGTTGTTCTTCTTACTTACAGTAAAAGGGATATTTTTCTTTAAATATGACGGTTCAGTCTACATGTCAGCTCTCTTCAACCAAGTAGCTTAATTTCTGCTTTCCATCAAAGTAACACGCAAATAAGATTAAAAGCAAAAAGTAAAAAATTACAACATGGAATATCTTTGGGAAACAAGCAAACTTAAGTGTAGACTTAATTCTTTGTAGAACTTAGTGAACTTTCTGGATTACTGATTCTCTTTTACCTTGTGATGATTTTTTTAGCTGTATGTACTCTTGTTGTGTGGTTATGTGTGCAATTAGAACTTGCTTGGTCTAAAGAGGTTAATATGGTGAACTTCAGGGAAAGTTTTTTCTTTGTTACTGCCAATGTCAAGATCAGAAATGTTGGATGCAACTTTCCTTGTGGCCTTTGTAATCTAAAAGTCTCACTGCTTTTCCTTAAAATGAAAATGGAGAAAATGCCTCTTTTTAGAGGAGTTGAAAAAATACAGTATTCTGCAATTGTTGAAAATATTAATTTTGTTAATGTTGCTGTAGATTGTTTACACTTTCATTTTTTGAATAGGGAGCCTTAGATTTTGAGTAATGCTTTCTTCCTCAGGTTAATAAAATATGTTATCTAAATGGTTGAATTGTCTTTGGATTTATTTTCTTGTAGAGCAAGTAGGATAGTTATATGCCAGGTATAATAAAGATTACTCCTAAAGAAAATAAAATACGTAGTCAGTTGGAGTACATACTTTTTCTTTTTTCAATGGTTTTTTTTATCCACCCCCACCAGTTTCTGGGCAGCCTGCTCTTGGTGTCCTTGCTTGATCAGGAGGTTGGACAAGATAACCTCCAGAGGTCACTTCCCAGCTCAACCATTCTGTGATTTTGGGGACAAAAATAGTGAGAAATGCAAAATCATGGATTGCATGAGCACAGTAGGTAGTCCTCTGTTCCTTCCTTCTCCCTCAAAGGGTGGGGAGTAGAGGGGAAGAGAGAAAGGAAAATGAACATATGCAATGTCTCTAGTGCTTGTTGTCATAGACTGTCTACCTCATTGTTACTAAAAGGCAGTGTTCAATGCAGCCTAGGGTAGTTGCCGTGTTAGCTTGATGGTAATTTTTAGTCCTGTCAAATTGTGACTTGTTTTCTGCTGTTCTTTGTGTGGCATACTGAAAAGGAGAGCTCTAGAGAACTATCTGTATGGGTAGACCATGTTTTATGGCAGAATGAGATTAATACATAAATCATGGATGTGAGGAAAATGATAAGCATTTGGGGCAGGAGAAAGGCATGTCAGGAAACAGTAAGTTTGTGTGTTGTGCCTTCAGTCAGCTAAAAGCTATGTATGTAAAAGTTTTGGGAAATGTAACTGTCTTTCTTCTTACTCATTCATCTTTGTGCTGTCCTGTGAGTCATCATTCCTTAAGAGGATGGGAATCCCAGCTGTAGTTACTGATTCTTTTAACTAAAGACTAAACTCATTCTTCCACCTTCTTCCCCTGTTTCTATACATATGCATGTTTGTATCTGTGTGCAGGCATGTTATGTATGCCCACCTGTCTGAGGCGCTGAGCTGCAGCCTTCTGACTTGGTGTCTCAGCCTCATCCTTGGGAATTGTGAAAGACAGAGACAGCTGGCAAAACATTGACCAAAAAGAGTAGAACAAAGCCAGACATGACATTTCTTTTTTTAAATCTTGGATATGGGGAAAAGGGCAGCAAGGGATAACTTGTTTGATTGGTAATCACGTTTCCTTTCATAGACTGTTTTGTAAGCTCTTTGGCCTTCCTTGTCACCTCTAGCCTTTGCCTTCTGGAGTTGCTGTGGAAGGAGGAGGTACCCATTATAGAAGGTCTGTGTTCTGTGCTTTTCAAAATAGCCTGCAAATTAATTGAAATTTTTAGCACGGTTCCTCAGTAGGAAAGTTTCTCAGCTTTTTGTGTCATGTATTATGATCCTGCTTTGCTTCTTAAAGTGAAAGTAAACCCTATTGATTATTGATCTAATCTCTTTATATGACCTGCAGTGTTTTAACTTGGGCTCCAGTGGTATGACTTGGTTTTGACATTTTTCTCCCTCTACATTGACAATGGTTCAATCTTAAAATGTCATAGCGAATCTTCTGTTTTCTTTTATTTGTTCTACCCACTTTTGTTCTAATTAATAAATTTGTACCAGAAGTTATGATCACAGAATCATTTTAATTTCAGAAAATTTGAAGGTTGGGAAGTTTAAACTTGATTGAAGCTCTAAGCTTGACCAAACCTGTGAGCAGCTTTGGAAACCAATTGCTGCAGTTCCTAGGTAGCTTTGAGTTAGATTTGTAACATCTGCAGGCTGTTGAGGGTAGGATATGGAAGATGTTTAGTAAGGTGAAAGAGGCACTGCTTTAGAGAGATGCTTTTCTTGTAACTGCGTGCCTCCTTTCAGCATGGTTTGTGAGCTTGAGAAATTGCTGTTGTGTTTGTGCTGCAGACTTGGGAGAACTATCAACAGCAGCAGAAGTTCAGGATGACATAGGGCAGTTTTCTAGGTAACTGTATGAATCCATTCTCAGACCCACAAAGACCATACGCCAATACAGTATTTTTCCTAGCTATTGAGAGATAAATAATTCTTACCATCTAGCCCCCATTGCTCATGGTGACTTGGCCATCATTTGCGCTTAGCTGATTGACAGTAATTCCAACACAGTACCTCTAGATGTTGTGTGCTGTATGCTTCAGGGCTTATTAATAACTTTGAATATGTGTGATTTTTTTCCAGCTGTAGTCCCCATTTGTTTCCTGTGCTGTATTTGAGTTAATTGTGCTCCAAAAGTTTAGCTGACTATAATGTTCATAGGAAGAAAAGACACAAATATAGACAAAAATGCTGCATTTATTTTTTGTAAGTTACTTTTACTTTTGTTTTCAGTCTTGCCAAACAATGTGTTTTTATAAGATGTTAGTAATCTGAATGAAAAAGTTAAATTGCATTTATTATTTTGGGTTTTTTTGACTTTTAAAAGTTAGCATACTTTCCTTAGGAGAGAGTGTATCTTACCTGTATGTTGCATAAGCAGTATAAACTACCTCTTGTAAAATGAATCAAACGGAACAAATTTTGAGTAGTGAATGCTATAAAATTACACAAATAATTGCATTACCAGTAATTGTGCAGATGCGTACAGTAGGACAGTACAACCAAAATGCTTTGTGTTTCTGCATATAGTCGTAAAAACACTGATTTTAAAAATGTTTTTCTGCCTAATGATCATGGCACTTGGCACTTGTTTATCTGTAAGTCCTTCAGTCTAATAATTTTGGAAAGCATCAGCCAATTTCAGTTATATTTTACAGGGGATTGGAAGTCTCAAGACAGTTCAGTTTGTGAAAATGGGTTGTTGGGTAGAGGAGATACTCGTGTCCCCATTGAGGAAGAGGCTGCAGCATGTGCTGTCATTCTTCTAGCAGCCGAGAGGTGTGGAGCTGGATTTGATTTGAGGAGAGGAAACCGGGTGTGTTAGAGAGCAGTTGTACAGCCTTTGGATGGAGGAATTGCATTGTTGTGCTGAGGGGAGGGGGTGAAATAATACACCAATCCATCTTAACCACCTGCAGTGTGCTATACAGTCACTCTTAAATGTGCATGGAGCTTAAGTTGAAAAATGAGCAGCAAGATGAATATTAGGGAAAAGGGAACAACCTATTACATGTCAGTATTAATTCCAATATAAAAAGGCTATGAGGCACTTTTGAAGTGCAACACAGTGAACCTGTTTATACAGAATTTTACATTGGAGTTTTCTGTGGATCTCTAAAGAAATGTTATACTTGTGCATCTGTTTTCCTAATGTGTATTAGGGAAGCTTGGAAGGATTTTAATGGATTTTCAAAGTCAAAAAAGAGGCAAAAATTGTGTGACTGGAAGACTTGTGCATAATCTGCTGCCTCAACAGGTTTATTTCTTCCTAGTTTTGTTTTATAAAGGTTATAAATCATCTTAGAGATTTCAAGGACAGAAATGCAAAATTAAAAATTGGAAAAGACTACTGAATTAGTTTTGGGTTCAGCTAATACACTAAGTTTTTAGCCTGTTTAAGATCCAACCTACTCGAAGAATGAAAAATCTTTAAAATACAAGTAAATGTCAGTACACAACTGTTCTTAGAAAAGGCAGCACTACTACCAGCTAACATAAATGGGACATTCAAGAAAAAGTTGAAAAAAACCAAGCTGCTACTTCCTTTCATATACCTGTCACAACTATTTTGTTAACAAAGATGAGTGTTGCAACCTAAAGTGTTCTCCACTTGATAGAGCTGACCTAATGAAACCTTTTAATTGCTCTTCCTCTTCCACACATCTCTTAGCTATTTTTTTTTCAATAAAATGAAATGTATCTAATATCAGCTGCCATGTGTGTGCCCAAGCAAGCAGAAGGGCTGTGCTCACAAAAAAGAACACAGTTACAGATGTACTTTCTTTGTTGAAATAAAAGTTGCATGTGGAATATGTAGTGCAGATGGGAAATAAATCTATGAACTACTGAAGTAGCTTGGGTTTTTCCCTTTATGTTTGAATTTCTCAACTATGCTTAATACCATGACTTCTGCCAAGCAAAGTTAGATTTTTACAGTTTAATTCTACATTTGCTTTTGCAGGACCAAAAGAATTCCATAGCTCTCAGTAGTGTTAAATCTTTGACATGGAAGGAGACTCTCATAAAGAGGCTATTTATTGCTTACAAAGATGGAAAGGGAGCACTAATAAATTCCCTGAATAACTGGATTTTCCCTGACAGAAGTTTTAGCTGCTTTATTTTGCAGAACTGGTGAACATAACTACCCTACTAAGGTATTTCATGTCTTATAGCTATCAATGTAATTGTGCCTGCAAAAATAAATGTGTATTATATATAGGTTAACTTTTAAAAACATAGCAGTTCTTTGGTTTAGGTTTTGCTACCTTATCTGTAGGACTTGGTCTTGCATCACTTCTCTATCTTCTTTTGGAATTGGATGCAAGATTTGTGTTCCATTCACTTAAATTTAATCGCCATGTTTTAAGAAGACAACTGAGCTGCCTAACATTAAAGCTCTTTAAACAGATTCTCTTTTGCATTACTTCTCTAATGAAATAGCAGGAAATACACTTCCATGTAGAACAGTATTCTTATTTATAAAGCCCTATTGATGCATTATTTTTCATGACAATTAGTAATTCTAAGATTTAAATTTTTTCTCTTTTACTGAAATAAGCTACACTTGTTGATCATGACAACACTTCGTAACTATAATTCTTTTTTCTGCAAATTTTTTGGTCAGGTTATGTTACCTGAAAGAAAAGGTTTTTACTTGGTGCTGATTTGTGTACGAAGGAGTTGATGTGGGCTCGGTTTAAAGAGTTCTTCATGATAAAGCATCTGGATTAAATACTTGAGATGTAATTTTAAGTGCAGAACACTGTCTATAATTTTATTTTTTATATAAAATAAAATGAAGAAAAGGAAAAGTTTTCTGTGCTTGAAAGAAGGAAATTACTTTAGCAGACAAAAGTCCTAATGCTGCTGGACACCTGCTTCTCTTCTCAGGAAATGGTGTTCTAATGAATTTTCACCCTTTGTAATTGCAAGGTAGCAAGAAAGGTTGTTTTCTGCTGGACGCAGTGTAGATCAGGGAAAGTGCATAGGTATCTGCTTTCTGCATGTGGCTTAGCCTGTTGTCTGTGGGGTTTTTAAAATTTTTTATTATTCTTTTTTTGTGGTCCTGTTATTTTAATTCTCCTCCTCTCTTCCCCGGGAAAAGTTATTCCAGACGCAAAGCATAATTTATGCTTTATGTTAGTTTAACTCAGCAGAAATGCGTGTGCTCCTGCATTAGGGGGCGTTTTTCCTTGCTCTGCAGACCTCTCATAGTGTCTGTGCACCAACCACCTTTAACTGGGGTTACCCTTGTCACTCACCGTGGTGTTAGTGCCACTGTTAGTGCCACTACTTTCACATGGGCAGCAGAGGCATCAGCGTCATTGTTATCAAGTGGAACAGCAGAGACCAAACGCATGTGGCAGTAGCTGCAGAGGAAGAAGTGGGTTGCTCTGATTTTTTTTTAAAGGTTGCTTTATATTCAGAGGCAACTTAAAATTGGCCCAGTACAGTACTTTTCACTAAGGTTTCTTTTCTTACAGTGGTGTAGTTTGTAGTGATTTGAGCACCTGCTATTGGAGTAGTTTCAGAAAAACACATTATGATAATATTGGCTTAGAAATTTTACTATTTAATTTTTATCTCAAGCTTTAACTTTTCACTTGCTTTGTCAGCATCACTGATTTCTGTGGCTGATGGCTTTATGATCCAAATGTATGGATTTCACTAGTACACTAAATATTCTCTGGTTTTGTGCTTCTAGATAACTGTATCTGTATTTTCGAACTTAATTTTTTGTAGCCAGTATTGTAGAAGGTGAAACTATTACGTACATACTGTGAACTTCCTGGTTTTGTAAATGCTGATGTGTATTCATGGGCTTTTATTGTTAATAGTGAGCCTTCTGAATTTCTGACACTCCCTCATCCCCCTTTCTCTTCACGTCCCCAAGCATGCTGCAACCATCACCCCCTTTGGTTGTTCAATGTTAGAGTCATACCAGGTTGTTACAGTTTCTTGCATTACTATTTTAATCTTTTGACAGCTGCATCAGTGATTAATTACTGTTCACTTCCCAATACTGACTTGATTGAATTAGTGTTAAGGTGCTTTATATTGTGCTGTGTGTGCTTTATTCCGCCCCGCCCCTCCCAGGTGTTAGACTATGTTTTGGCAACCGTATCTCCTTCCTCAGTATTTTTTAAGTACTTTTGTAAGCATTTAGTTCTGTAAACTTGCTGTCATTTTACCATCAAACTGTAGCTCTGGTACGGAAACGAGACATCTGCCCTCTTGTGGGTAAATCTGTGTGATGCACTGCAGTCACGGTATCTTACTTGAACGAAAACTAGAGGATATTTCATCTTTCACGTTCTGCCTCTCTCTCTCATTCTTTAAGTGTGGGTTGTTTTTTTTTTTTTTAAAGAAAGTTCATGGACTAACTAGCAGAGATTCACGTAGTAATGAACAAGAAAAGTAGTTTATTGCAAAATATGGAAGTTTAGAACTGGCTATGAGGAAGGCTTCTTAAATTTCTAATAGCACGTTTTCTGATTTAAAAAAAAAAAAAGGAAAGTCCATGGCTCACCTAAATTATAAAATAACTAATACATGAGTTGTACTGGTTTACTTTGAGTGTGCAGCTGCAGAAATCAACTTTGATCATGATGCTGCAGTTATATCAATATGATGCTACTCAACATACAAGAAATGAAAACCACTTTTTAAAGTGTTTTCATTCTAAATAAAGATTTAATAATCTAAACTAAATAAAACATAACTGTGTTTAAAGTATTCTACTTAATAGAATGCTTTTTAAAAAGAAGAGACCTAATACCATAGTCCTTTTTTAAAATTTAATTTTAATCCACCTAATGTCTCTAATCATCTTCTCAGAAATATATTACATCCATCATATGTATGTTATTTTTTAAATCCAGAGATATAATAAGTGAAAGAATACCCTGGAGTATGGGGAATGAAACCTTTAAACATACATAGGAAATTTCGGAATCCTGAGGTTGTTACTTATCTTTATATTACTACTGAGCCTGTGTTTTATTCCACATAAACAAATTTTTCTGTTTATTTTGTTTTCCACTGTTCTCATGCATGCACATAGCTAAGCTGCAGAAGAACTGGTATTTTTGTGCAGGAAAAAAGAACAAGAGGAACATTTCATAAATGCAGAGTAGGAAAAAAAAAACACAAAACACCAAAACCCAACAACCCATAACATTTTAAATATAACATTCTGATAGGATTTTTCTTTGGAATATTAAGTTACAGGTAAAGGAGAACATACATAAGTGACAAAAAAAGAGAAGACGATGATAACATACATAAGCAATACTTACTATCCATAGCAAAACTTTTTAAATATTAAATTCCTTGATGGCTTGGCTTCACTTTATTATTGTGTATTATGAGGATCGATTTTTTTCATATATTATTCTCAATATATGCTGCCATTTCACTGTTTTCTTTTCACTGAGGGGTTCTTTGTGTGACTTCCTTTGTGCGCTGTAGTTTCTTCCTCCCTGAAACATCTTTTATATCCATTCCTCCTTCTAAAGAAGGAAGAGGCTGAATACATCTACACTGAATATGTGATTCATTTGTATATATGTAAATTTGACTTCTTCTGTGTTTGAACTGCACTCTACACTCTGATGCTTTACAATGCAGCAGTTCTTTGATTTCCTTAATTCAGCTAATATTACCAACAGTTTCATTTTTTTCAGTCTAGAGGTAGAAATGCTGTACTACTGGTAACAGCTACTGTACAAAGCCTAAAATGTAGAATTTTCTAAATACTGAAAAATGTTGATTCTTCTTGACTAATTGGGAGCTGCTGCTTTGAACTCTTGTTACAGTTGAGCATGGAAAAAAACAACAAACAACCACAACAAAACTTGTTTGTAAGTCAAGCCATTAATTATTGCATGATGTTCTGATGTTTTGTATGAAAAGACTTATCTCATCTTGATTTTCCTCTAACTGCTTGATATTTAAAATTCCTTAGACGAGTGAGTTTACTAGTGTTCAATGTTCTTGGTGACATCAAATTTGAGTTCTAGTTTCAGTGGATCTCAGTCTCTAGTTCTGGAATTGAATCCCACCTTGTTTGCCAGTTGTGTAACAGATGCAATATTGCTCTCAACACAACAGATGTAATATTTGGACCTAGATATTCCTATGTGGTTTCTTCATATTGTGTTTGTTGTATAAACTAATCCCATCACTTAATCCCATCAATTGTGCTTTGTCTTCTCTTTAGTCTCATCTGTTTAATCACATCATCATATTAAAAACTTCTTTAGTGTAAGAGGCAGACTTCTTGAACCGCAGTGCTTAGTTCCCAAGGCGTGCAGGCAACCACGTCCTGTCCCTTCTGTAACACCTGTATGATCCAACTTTAAAGTAATACTGTTGCTTATCTATGGTATTCCTAATGGAAGGCTGTTCCACAAAGTGGCAGCTCTGATGGTGAGGAGCTCTGTTCTGATATTAATTCTTGTTTGCATTCTTGCCCCCATTAATTGTTGCGTTAGCATTGCCCTGTAGCATTCTGCCTTAGAGAGAGCAACCACATGCCCTCTTGACCTTTGTTTTGTTAGCTAAACAAACCAACCCCTTCTACTCTACTCATACATAGAAAGTTTACTCTTCTCCTGACCATCCTTGCTCGCCGCACTTGCTCCACTCTTAGGTCTGGATCTTGACAGTTCAGGTTTCTTATCATGTATCTGTGGGGGTTTCTAATTTAAATGTCTGGTTTTGGAGGAATTTTTCCCATTGAATGTCTCCATAATTTAATTATTGTGGCAGTAATACCAAGAAAGAACTTGAATTAGTAGTGACAGCTTCTGATGTCTACAGCTTTCCCAGGTGATCAGGATGGCAAAGTGAACAGATTTTGTTTGTTTGTTTGTTTTTGTTTGTTTGTGTGGTGGTGGGTTTTGTGGTAGTGGTGGTGGTT
>VXBO01007148.1:0-12574 GCA_013400135.1 Rhinoptilus africanus
ACAGCATGCAATTTACAGGCTGGCTTAAATAAGAATATATTTTATTTAATTTTAAGTCCATTTTAATCAATCAAAAGTGTGACACAAACAAGAGTTTATCAGACACAGTTGCTATGGGTAAACAGATAACTAACTGCGAGATGAGCGGTATGGGGATGCTGTAAAAGCTCACCACTAAGTTATTTTTAGTGTGGAGTACAAGGGTTATCGATATGGTTTTGCACCCATTACTTCTCCAGTGTAACCCAGGGAAGCTGTGGATTCCACAGCCTTAATCACTGCTGTTTCTACCAGCGCTCTGAGTTCTTAAGTGGAAGGTTGTAGTTCAAGATGGGGCTGCATATTATGGTAAATTCTCACAGAGCAGATCTGGCGAGTTTCACAATTCTCTTATTTAATGGGAAAAGATAGCTTCCTTCCATGGCCGTTAATGGAGACTTTGGAGATGTTTTATATTTCCTGTGAGTCTTCAATTCTAGATATATCTTCTATTTCCTTTGCTAATTAAGTCATGGACATTTGTAAGTACATGCTGTACAATATTATGTAAAAAAAAAAGTGTACTTTTCAGTGAAATGCTGAACTGTTTATCAGGTAGAGATGCTTCAGGAATTTATTTTTTAATGTATTTTGCATAATGCTACGATAAAATCCTGCAGAAAATACTTTAAAATGTCATTTACAATTGCAAACTTTGTGGCATTGATCAGACTGTGAAGCACATTAATTTCAACTCAGATGATTTCTCTCACCACTCAAAGAACACAGCTACATCAGAACTGCCCATGCTTAAGGACAATAGGAGGGACAAAAGAAGTGAATTCCTAAGAACATGTCTAGGAAAAAAAGGGGGTACTGTAGGATCTTGCCAATAAAGGTTTTTGTCAAAAATATCCTTCTTTTTTCCCTATATCATGGAATAAAGAGACAATAATTCCAGGAAGCCCATTAGGTGACCCTGCTAAATCACTCCTGTAGTTTGGTCTAATCTAACTACAGTTCATAAGTTTAATTTGTAAATTGTACATATATTCTTGCTATCCATTTGTTTTTGTAAGAGCAATTAACTGTCAAACTATATTTCTGGTCAATTATTTATTTCTTTATTTCTAGCCCTTGCCCCGTGTAATCACTTACTTTTTCAATTATCTCTACATTTTTATGTATGGCTGAGGTTCTCTTTGCTATTTTCTTATTCTACTTGCACTATGGTTAGAAAAAGGACATTTGTGTTTACAAACAGCAACTGTCCATAATTATATTCAACTTTGAAAGCATTTTTCTATTTTAGTGCACAAGTTTTACTCTTTCAGTTTACTTTTTCTGAGAATCTGACCCACTCCTTCTTTAATAACTGACTTAATATTGCTTACTGCCAAATCTGCCACCTCAAGACACATTCATATGCTAAATGACCTCATAATGCAGAGGGTTAATTGTTTAAGTTCACTTTAAAAATTTTCCCTAATCAAATAAGATTAATATCTAATTCTCTTTGGTAAAAACAAAATTTCCTATTCTAATATGAGTTGGGATTGTTTACAGTTGGGTCTTCAGAGATAAATATTTTCATTAATAAAGACAGAATAAGCATGGGAAAAAATTCATGAGTAAATTAAACATTTAATGGAGGATAATTTTTTTTTTAACAAGGCTATTAAATACTAATTTCACAAGCGTGTTTGTATAACCTGTCCAATAATTTGACAATATATCATGAATTTCCTGTTCTGTACTTGTGTTCTTAAACTGCTGCAACAAGTTTGGTAGTTTATGTTGTCAAGTTCAGGCAATTTGAGTAAACATTTTTAATTCAGAATTTTTGGCCTAGATAATGTCACATAAGTGCTGTACTGCACATGCTACTAGGTCACCTAATTCTTGTTTGACTAGACTGCTCACCAACCAAAAAGAAATCAGATCAATTTAGAGAGAATAATTTTTTTTACTAGTTTTTACTGATTTCATTCCAATAGGAATAAATTATATAAATTCCTGGATAAAAAGCAGAATATTTTAATATAAATTCTTCAAAATTAGAAACTGGTTATTCAGAAGAAGTGTCAAAAAAACCCCACAAACTCGTTCTTAAATAGAAACCGACAAAAAAAAAAAAAGTATCTTTAAAAAGATTTCAAACCAGAATTCTGACACGATGTAAAAGGTTTGATCTTGTGGAACTGAACTTATGTAATTTAAAAAATATACTATGCCTTTACAATGGATTTTCCTAATTTCTGGGTTTTCACTAAAATATTTTTTCTTTTTTTTAAATCTTAAATTGAAACATTGAATGACAGAAAGATCTTTTCAATGAAATTGTGTCTAACCCATGAAAAGGGATATGAGCACGTCTAGGTAGTTTTCTGAAGACAAGTGTGCATGTTTATATATATTGTCTTTTTTCCCGTTGAAAGAAAATTGAGCAAACAAGATTTTAACTTTTGCTTTAGGAAGCAATATTTGATTCTTAGCTTGGAGCAGGCAGTTGCAGAAAAAAACCCAAAACTGTTCCTTAAACATTGTGTCTATTTTTTTCAATACAGTGTTGTCAAAGTTTGCACATTTTTACTAGAATAAAACTGATCCATTCTAAGATCATTGAAGTTAAAATGGTAAATCATTTATTTAATCAGAAGTAGGTAAAGACTTAAATGCAGTCAATGATATCCTCGTAAGAGTTATTAACAAAAAAGCCCCCGACTATATTTTAGATGACACTTAGGCATGGTTGGTCTAGTATGGATGTCTCTTAGACCATGATTTAGACTATAATTTGTATTAACGGGTCCATAGAAATTAAAGGAAGAGCTGTTTAGCTGCCAACCATTATTCCAAAATGGTTCTTTCCTGCTTGTACTAACAATAGAGCTATGAATTTAGAGAAAAAAAAATAATGCTTTATAATGGATCAGAGTTTTTACCATTCCATGTCCACCAAGCTGACTATTCATGAAACTCACGAACAAGGTCTATCTCAAGACAAAATGCCTGCCATCTAGCCCAAGGGGCACCAATTCCTCACTAAAAGAACTCATCAAAAAGAATCATATAACTGGCTTTATGTCAGAATACCTTTGATTCACAAATTTTCCCAAGTTTTGGCTGTATATAATGACAAATCTTCTGTGTGATGCTGAACAAGACTTGAAATTGGTTTGGGAGAGAGGAAGGTTCAATTAAAAACAAACTGTCTTATCCACTCCATCATTACAACCCATGAATCCTAAAAGAAATACACAAGAGTTATCGCTGTTTTTTCTAGCAGGCTTATAGTAGTACACTTATAGCCTGGTTACATATAACTTTTGCTTGCCTCGGTACAACTTGATTAAGAAAAACACATTTTGATTTGCTTTATTAATAAACACATCCTGTTTAACATTGTTAATTATCTGGATAATGGTACAGAGTGTACCCTCAGCAAGTTTGCTGATGACACAAAACTGGGAGAAGAGGCCAATACACCAGAGGGTAGTGCGGCCATCGAGAGAGACCTCAACAGACTGTAGAAATGGGCTGACAGGAGCCTCATAAAGTTCAACAAGTGGGGTGCAAAGTCCTGCACCTGTAGAGGAACAACCCCATGTACCAGTATATGCCAGAGGTTGACCAGCTGAAAAAGCAGATTGGCAGAAGATGACCTGGGGTCCTTGTGGACAACAAGTTGAACATGAGGCAGCAATGTATCCTTGTGGCAAAGAAGGGCAGTAGCATCCTGAGATACATTAGGAGTGTTGTCAGCAGATCAAGGAAGGTGATCCTTCCCCTCTACTCAGCACAGTTGGGGCTGAGTACTGTGTCCAATCCTGGGCTCCCAGCACGAGAGAGATGTGGACATACTGATGAAAGTCCAATGACAGACTACGAAGATGATAATTTCCTCTTTTCTATGAGGAAAGGCAGACAGAACTGGGACTGTTCAGCCTGGAGCAGAGAAGGTTCAGGGGGATCTTATCTATTTATATAAATACCTGAAGGACAGGTGCAAAAAAGACAGAGACAGGCTCTTTCCAGTGCTACCCAGTGACAGGACAAGAGGCAATGGGCACAAACTGAAACACAGGAGGTTCCTGCTGAACAGCAGGACACCTTTTTTTACTGTGAGAGTGGCCACGCACTGGCACAGGTTGCCCAGAGAGGCTGTAGATTCTCCATCCTTGGAGATAGGCAAAAGCCATCTGGTCACTGTCCTCAGCACTGCTCTAGGCGGCCCCCCTGGAGCAAGGGTTTGGAGAAGATGACTTCCAGAGGTCCCTTCCAACCTCAAACCTTCTGTGATTTAGTGAAAAGTCGGGAACTGATTCTAAGGAACATTACAAATCATTCAAAGTGCAGTCCTGTTAGACACTTAGAGAACATCTGGAGAAAAACCTGCACAAAGACTGGAGAGTGCTGATGCACACAGCATGTTGATACACATGGGTACAGCAGGAAAAGAAAGAGAATCGAGGCTTCTTGCTTCCTACTTCCAATCCCTATCTATAGATCATACAGCTTCTCACAACTGTTCTTCAGATCTGAAGTAAACCTATTCAGGATGGAAGTGGAAAAGTTTCACCATCTCTATAGCACCTGGGTGCTGTTAAACTTGAAATTTTTTTGGAAAATATACTGTATGATCCATTTTCATATCAGTTTTGAACTAATGTCTCCGAGAAAATTGCTTCATTTAAATTTATTTTTAAAATCTGTTCACCATTTTACTTGTTTGATGATTATTAACAATATTTTTTCTTTTATATTTCTCAGTATTCTTGCAAATCTGACCAGTTGATAAAGTTTGGAATCATGCAGGTGAGTTGGTTCTGTCTAATATTTTAATATATAAACATATTATATCTTTACTGCATTTATACGTGGCACCACAGATGCCTTGGAAATCCAACTTCTCATAACAAAATGACTGAAATATTGTGACTGGAAAAGCTTTTGATTCAAATGCATGGTTATCTATTCTGAAGTTAATGGAAAATTTACATTTTGCAGATAAAATTCAATTTGTTAGGCTCAGCGAGCACATAATAAGGATTATTTCCAGCATGTTTTAAGGATTTGAACTTGGAAAATATATAACACAGTGAGGATCTTCATTGGTCACTAAAGCAACTGCACCCAGAGTTGCTCTCACAAATTACAGGTTATACTTACCGAGAATTACTCTCCCAGAATCAAGAAAAGCAATTAATTAAAATGACTTTGCCTCTTTGCAAAAACTCTTTTTTCCAGAACAAAAGGGATTCCAAAGAACTTAAAACTAAAAGGATATTTTAGTTGGATATGAGCACATAATGTAACATACAAAACCGAGGACACATTCATACTGGCTCTTCAGTTTCTTGCTTTTTTCAGTGGCAAGTCTGGCAGGAATACCCTTTGCTGAAGGCTGATCCTGAACAACTCCCCCAACTGATGCCAACCTGATTTCACCCAAGGAGAGCAAACTAGAGGACAGAACACTACAGGGAATTGTTACATCCTCTTTTCCAGTGTGAGAAACATTTCCTGTCTTCTGTTCCATTGTCTTAGAAGGCTGGGTCTTGGAATGCACAGAAGTCACTGCTCTACGGAAGGCATTCTTCATACCAATATTGAATGTAAATAACAACTGTATAAATCTGGAGGTAGCCAGTAAAGACCACAAGCCATAAGCCGTGCCAAAGTTTGAAAAGAGACAAAACTCAGCTTGTACTCACCAAATGAGAGAATTGCTGTAATTCAGGCAGAATTCTCGCAATGTAAAACAGGTGATGGAGAGGCTAAGGATATACTGTGTAAGTCAAAAGATGTCCATTTTCATCAGAGAGTTGTTTTTGCCAAGTTGCAGTGTGCTTTTAACAGGAATTAATATTTCAAAGAATATTTTTGTCTCTCAGACATTATTTCAAAATTTGACATCTACCCAGTGACTTACTCCAGTATTTGCTGGAATCTGGACTTTCACTCCCCATATCTGAATACTGCAAAAGTGCATATGTGCAGTCAAGAGTAATGTTAGGGACTGCAGGAACTATCATGTAAATACTTGATGTTCTTGCTTAAATTGCAAAGTAAACCCATTGGTTACAAAATGATGCAAGAATCAAATGGAGGTTGGATAGTTAGGTACTGCATCTAGCACCTTTTTGGACAAGGACAAGAAAGGCAGATTGCTTTTGGAGCTGCTTCACTGCGTGAACTCCATTCTACAGATTATCCTTTAGTGCTAATATCTCCTCGAGCCAAGGGTGAGTCTGATGTCCAGTTATTAGCTATCCCCTCTCCCCAGTGGTAATGGAGGGGTGTGGTAGCCTTTGCCATCTGAGACATTCCCTTTTTCAGTGGGCTAATGTTACAGAGGTCTCTTGCTATTGCCAGTGGCAAGGTAGGCAGGAAGTGTAATGGATAACGAACTCCTTGGATCCTGGCTTAATTCTTCCCCATTAGGAACCCATATCCTAATTGCAGAGAAATGTCCCAACCACCTTTTCACTTTTAAGTCTGCCTGCATTCTGTTCATTAATACGTGACTACCCTAAAGGAAGCAGCACTTCAATTGCTCTTAAAAATTCCTCTAAATTGAGCTTCTTTGTGTCCAGATCTCTCTTCAGTGCCTGAAATACTATTTAAAGCATGGATATATTTTCCAAAGGCTTACCTAGTAATTACTGCTGACCATCTCTGTAACCTTTCCAGTGGCATTACTTGTCCCTTTCCTAAGAGCAGCTTCACACAGTTGCAACCACTCCATTCAGCTGGCAAAATTTCTTTCTTGTGTAAGTGGGACACTCCTCTTCAGGCTGTAACTAATAATAAGGCCTGAGGCATTAACGTATAAAATACTCAAAACTTTTCATCTTCAAAAAGTACTATATGTTCAAAGGAACACCAGTGAAACGTGGAATTTTAATTTAGTTTTCAAGTGAGATTTCCTCATATCAGCTTTCTGGAACAAATCATATGGAAACAAATTATATAAATAGTTTTCAGAAGGTCTATGAAGCAAATTTCTCCTTCTGTATCTAAAGGAAGAATGCATTTTTTTTCTAATGCTAATAATATCTACAATATGGGTACAATCAGGAGGAACAGTGTGATGACAAAGGCAATACAAATATTAAACTAATAAATCTTGTGAAGAAAACCAAAGACAATAGACAGTATGTAATCCTATGTTGGCATTCTATGCAAAATTTGACTTTTTGGTTGGTGATACATATCTTCTTGATGGTTATTTTATTTGAAGAAGCAATCTAATTAAAAAGTTTTAATGAAGATCTTGGCTTTTCAGATCACACAGTATCACTGGACATTTTTTATTTTTATTACAATATCATTATGCATGTTAGCCAAATTGATTTAAAGAAGGCTTTAGTGGTTTGACAAGACATTAAGGTGCTTGGATACAATCTGAAGCTCTATGCCAAAACCACAAATCTCAAGCAAAGGAATACAGTGCAGAACTGATCCTTTTTCCTGGTGTTCCCAGCATCTTTCTCAGCTGTATCACAGGTGCTAATAGACATTTTCTTCAGCTTGTGCTACAGATTCCCGCACACAGCTAGCCAGACTATCAGAGTCAGTAGTGTCATCTGGAAATTATCAGTGCTAACAAGACATGTGGAGATGTGCCTGGTTTTAACAGAAGTGGATTTCAGTCTCTGTGTTGTCATTCATGACCAAAAACCATTGTGTTTTGGAGGAAGGTTTAATGTTCAGTGTGTCTCTATGTTCCTTGTCCAAACTGTAAGGCAAAGGAAGAGCTTCATACAAAAAGCTGTGTGTACATTTTAAAGACAATGGCATGTGTTTGTGTCTAAGGATATTTGTGTCAAATATTTGATTTGAAACATTTTCAGCTCCTCACTCTTTGTGAAGAAGGAACAAAACCCTAAAAGGAAAACTACCAGCAGCTTAGCAAGCCTTTCCTCCATAGGTCACTAGTTTAAATCCAGTTCAAGTTAGTGTAAAGCAGAATTTAATGCCTGATAATTGTTTAGCCACCTTCATGAAGTGCATTGAGCTGAGATCAGAGCCACAGAGGATGTGATATTCTTCCATCACAATCACCATTTCACAAGTCTCGTCAGTGAAGCAAAAAAACCCAAGAGGAGCTTTTAAGTGATTAATTTGATGAATAGTTTTCCAGTTGTTTTCACTTTTAAGAAGAAACTTCCTGGTCCTTGTTCTAAGGACTGTTAACATATTAACTGTGGAAAACAAACACATCTTACTCTGGTTTTGGTTGGGGCACAACTTAGCATGTGCACGCTGAGCATGTTTCCTGCCTCAAGCACCTTGAGACGGGGAGAGGAACAGCTGTTGTGGTATGGCTGCGTGGCACAGCCATGAGCTCTAGGCAACAGGCTGCTGGGGTACTGAGGTATTTTAGGGAATAAGCAGAAGCTGAACTTGATGTGCATGGGGAATTTGAGCATGGAGAGTCACGTTCAAGTTAGAACTCAGACTCCAGTTTTGAAATGCACTTCACAAAGCAATTAACTGGTGTCCCAAATAAGGATGTCTTTACGATCTGGAGATGGTATGAGGACACTACCGTTTGCCTTGGGCAGTTGGAGAAAATACCTGAATGGTTTGGAAATGAGAAAGCTGATGCTAGAAGTGAGAAGATCTCCAGAAACAGCTATCAACAAGTATTTTCTCTGTGACTGGCAAATATACCAGGTGGCTTTACTAAGAAGCAAAA
Source organism: Rhinoptilus africanus (assembly GCA_013400135.1). Classification (NCBI taxonomy): domain Eukaryota; kingdom Metazoa; phylum Chordata; class Aves; order Charadriiformes; family Glareolidae; genus Rhinoptilus; species Rhinoptilus africanus. The sequence continues at coordinate 8,687 of VXBO01007148.1, forward strand.
TGAATTTGCCTCACCATATCCTTTTTCCTTTCCTCAGATGCCTTTGTATTCAGAAAGAAAACTCCATATATTCTAGATAGCATTTATTCAATTTGTGATTCATAATCATATTAGGACAGAAGAGATGATTTATTTCCATTCTATGAGAGAAATACTAACAACAGTTTTGAATGGCCTATGTAAAGTGATTTACTACTTTTCCCCAGGCCATATTGTCATTGTTCCACGTTCTCTTGGGACTTTGAGGATGCAGGTTGTCTTTCCTCTATGCTACTGTTTAAGGCCAAGCTTTCCTAGGCAATGCTGATTACCATAATTCTTCCTTACATCTTGTGTTGTCATCTCCTGAGCTATCCTGAGGATCAGTGGAAGATGCCTCTTATTCCTCAGATGCCCTAGATAAATATGCAAGGTTCCAGCCTCTGAAAGTCTGGTCCAGGCCCCTAGTTGAAAAATGAGATGTCATACAGATGAAATGGTGGGATATTAAACAGCTAACTTAAAGTAAACACAGCCAAAGCAGAAAAAAAAAAAAAAAAAGGGTTAAAGCAAATAAAAGCCATTGGCTTTTAAAAAGAATCAAAATGGACAACATAGGTCCAAAGATTTACAGAGTCAAGTGACGTAAGTAAAATTCTATTCAATATAAGACCAAATTTTAACAGTGTCTCCCTCTCTGTATCCATTCAACAAGCTATTTAGAACATGTGGAGCGAGACACCTCATCTGTGTGCATATACTGTGTCTTCAAATTTAATTCAAAGCAGTAAACTTCAGTATGGAGAACCAGACTCGCTTCACTACCCCATTCCCCCTTCAAAAGTTCCCTGATGCGTAATTAAATTGTCATCTGATCATTAGCCCATTGTAAGTAAAGGGCTTTTTTCTTCATGGCTGGAGAATTTGACAGTCCACACTCAGACTTTCACAAAGCATATAACTTGACAGCCAAAGATTATTCAGTCATATAAATCTAATTAATACATTCAGCTCATTACTGCTTTTTGCTTGTGACCAGACAAAACAGCAGTTTATGATTTGGGGTTCTAATATAGGTTAGATTGTCTTCCCCTGTCTTCTGCATCACCCAGTTCCTCTGAACCTGAATTCTTACTGCTGGAAATCAATTTAGTTATTCCAGCATCCAGAAATATCAGAGTCTAATGTGGAAGATCATAATGAAAGGCTAAAATGGATTGTCTTCAGAGCTTTTTAATGGAGTACCCAAAATATTCTTACTTTTAAAAAATCAAGATAAAAGCATAATATCCTCTAGTTGTGTATAAAGACTACAAAATCCATGACAGGAAGTGGCAAGAACCAATAATTTCTGAATTCTGCCATGTTTTACACTAAAAACAGATCAGTGTGCTCCTTTGTAAAATAATCTGAGTCCATACCTCAAAAGCCCATTTCCTTGTACTCAGATTGACCTTTTTTTTCCGTCTCCTCCAGCATTGGTTCTACCAGATGAGTTGCAATGAGTCCTCCCTAACTTCTTTTCAGACATTGTTATGTTGTTGTTAGACTCAAAGAGTACCCCAGAGATCATCTTCAGTAATCGCACCCACTGAAACAAGATCACGCATGTTTTGGCTGTCCCTCACAGGTCTTACTGTAGCCTGATCTTAAATATCTCTGCTGAAAGCAGTTTCTCAGTATCTTCAGGCTATCCAGTCTGTGCTCCATCATCCTACCCAAGTTTTCTAAGCTTTTTCACCCAAAATTGTCTATGGGGAAAATCAAATTGGTTTCTCCTGGCCTTGGAAAACAATTGGTGAGCATTGATAATGTAACTACATATAATCAAATCATCCTTAACCACGTCTCAGCAAGCCAGTTTCCTCATAGCTTATGCTTTCTAAATCCTTCATCATTCAACTGCTGGCTTCTCTTTGTCTTCACCTTCACTTTGTCTTCACCTTAAAAATGCTGTTCCCAAACAGCGACAATATACCTTCCAAGATAACTACATGCATGCCATATTTCCTCAACTTAGGAGATTCTAATATTGGAAAAATGTCTAAAAACTTTATGAGTTAATTCATATCTATATCTACTGTTTTTCCTTTCTACACTAGGCTGCCGCCCTTCTCAAAGAAGGTAATCAGATTAATTTGATGTGACCTGTTGTTGACAGCTCCTTGTTGGCTTTTTTTACAACCTTTACATTTTGTAGGTAGTTCAATTGCTTCAATAATTTGTTCCACATTGTTTCCAGGAACTGAAACCAAACTGATTGATCTATAATTCCTCATCTCTTCTTAAAAAAAAAAAAAAAAAGTTTGTGGTTTGTTTTTCTCTACTGTTCTAGGATGTCTCCCGTCTGCATCTTCCCAGACATAACCACTGATCATTCAGAGATTACTTTGCCTCATTTCTTGGGGTGAATTTTATCAAACCCTGAGAACTTGAATGTACCAATCTTACATAAATATTCCTCGAACTGTTCTCTTCTCTCCTCCAGCCTGCATTCCAAACACCTTGTTAAAATTAATTTGTTAAAGTGTCCAGCACAACCTACCTTTCCCATGAAGATGAAATCAAACAATTCTGCCTTCTCTGATGAAAGAAAATGATTCTGTTTACTCTGTAGAGCCTCTTGTTCAATCTCTCTTCTCATTTTCCCTCTTATTTCTAATGTACTCAGTAGAACTTTGGTTGTTTGTTATGTCCCTTGCTACTTGGAACTCATTTAGAGTTTAAGTTTTATTTTATCCTTATATGCTTGTGTAATTCCTTTGCATTCATCCTTATTTATGAACCAGCTTGTCTTTATTAATTTAAATCCTGGGCCTTTTCTTACCCAGTTAGCTAGGAAAGCTTACTCAAGCAGCTCCATGAACAGGACTGGGCAGAGCATCACTTCTGATGATGAGACAACAGAGCAGCTCGTAAAACGTCCATGAGTAACCTCTTACTCTGAACAGCTATTTGCAGAGCCTGTGCTTCTCCATGTCCTGAGAGACTCATGGAACCAGGTAGGCTGCAGAAGGCACCCTGCCAGTGTGGTGGAAATGGTGGAAATAGAAACCCAAGCCGTAGGTTTTATTTGTTCCATGCTTTTAAGCTATTGTGCACCCACTGTATGTCCTCTGACAACTTCGGTAGTGATTTTTGAGTTTTTAGTCTTCTCTCCTTGTCCCTCTACTTCCCATTTCCTTCGTCTCCACAAAGTTTTTCCCATGGCACTGGCATTCTGGCTATTGCGGGAATCACCTGGTCACAGAAATCAACACTGACATCTTCCCGTTGTCCCCAGTGGGCACTTCTTTTTGCCCTCAGGTTGTAAAGGGGCAACAGGCCTTCAGACAGCAGGGGGAGGAAGGCAGGTGACACATACATGTTAGATGTGAAACATTACTCTTGTAATTTAGTTTTATTTTGGAATCGCGATCGTGGGATCTACAAAATCTGTAAGTGCTGATATTGATTCCTATGAATAGCTTGGTGTCTGTTTTGCAGTGGGAGAAACCCACTCTCCTCTTTTCCAGAGGGTAATTCTGAGACCACTGCCTCCCTCACTATGGTTATAACTATCTAAATCCACTGATTCATAAACTGAAAATATGGGTTTATACTAGACCATTTTTCTTGCAAGCAATTTCTGAAAGTGTTATGAAAAGATTTGCATTAAACATGGGAAGGTACTGATGGAAAATGGCAGTAATCGTGCACACTGTACAACATCATGATCACTATGTCTTATCAGAGAAATTTAGTTATGCTCAGCTCCTTCTGAAAAATAACATGAAGTCTTTAACTGATGTCTGTATAAACTTTTCAAAAAAAACATTTCTTCATTTTTATTTTTCTTTTAGCTTCTGTACATTACTTTAACCCACAAAGCTGTTACAAAGATGACTGCGTTAAAAAAAAAAAAAAAAA
>VXBO01007148.1:12602-132796 GCA_013400135.1 Rhinoptilus africanus
GGGGGGAAGTCTTTCGCAAAAAATGCCCCATAGAAGGAAAAGATGAAATCAAGAATTCAGATTTATTTTCAGTGTTTCCCTATCTCCATAAGCAGAACAGACACATTTTATGCTTCAGAGTAGCTTCCAGCAGGGTGTGTCTGCGTAGTGCAGCCAGACAGCACACCAAAAATGATTTAGCAATAATTAGTTGTGCACATTCACTTTTCTGGAGATGATAGATAAGGCATTGAACTAAGACGTAGGAAGTTTAGGTCCGATTTTTAGCTATGTTAAAGGTGGGTTTTAGTAGAAATCATTTTCCTGCTTTTACGTCTTGGTTTTTCTATAGTTAAGACTGTGCAGGGACGAAATTGCCTGTGAATGTGCATGGCAAGGCAGCCTAAGAAAAAGAGGATCCTCAAACCATCTGGGGCCTTTACTTTTTCTTGCAGTATCACACAACAAATAACCCATGATAAATTTCGCTTGCCCTCTACAAAACCTTTGCTGAGACAGATTTTGTTATGTATTATGAATGCAATGCAGACTTCATCGCTGCCTCTGCCAGTAGTTTTTTATTCTTCTGGGGTTTGAATGCCACATTGAGCTGCCTGGAGTCACTAGCATTGCTTTGTCCAACCATTAGCTGAAAATACAGCTTCCCGGAGCTGGCTTAATCTAATCTGTCCTGATTATATACCAAAATAAGAGAGGAAGAATTATAACAAATGTTGGTCACATACTCATTTAAACCACTAAAGAAAGCAGGGAATGATTTATGTGGTCATATGCATTCATCCCATCAAGGGGGAGCATTTTCACATCAATTTGACAGTCATCTAGCCAAGGAGAACAGGTTGTTCTCAATGCAGAGCTAATTCTGGCAAAAAGCAATAAATTCTGAGCAACATTCGTAGAAAAACAGTCTCATCAATGAAATGTATGTTTTAAGAAAGAAAGTAATGAACCTTTAAGTCCTGCAAAAATAAGCTTTTAGAAATGGGGAGGGAAGAGAATTTGAGGAGTTTTCACAGTCATCTATCCACATTTTTTTTTAAATTGATATACTAGAAAGCTATTCAAAAGGAAGGTTTCAGATACATTTATATACGTGAAACAGTTTACAAGAAAAAAAAAAAGAAATAAAGGAAAGAAAAATAGAGGAACTGAAGAGCTAAGGGACCTAAACAGCTATAAAAGGACAGTCCCATCACAGGGGTTCTTCTTCTCAGCAGGGAGGACTTTTCTCCAGGGCAACAACTCAGAAAGCATTTAACTACTTGGGGAATTAGAAGGGGTGGTCTTGACAGAGTTTTCTTCCCTCCTATGGCTTTTACCGTGGAAATTAGGCAATTTGGTTAACATCAAAGTTATTTTGTTAAATGAAAGTAGATGAATGTATATGTTAGGTCAGATTCATTCCAAGTACTCTGATCTTGGTTACGGCGTATAAATTGGGAGGACCTTAATGAAATAAAAAAAATCACTCAGGTTATCTGTCACGGTACAAAGGAATAGCTTCTAGACCAAGGAGTCTGACCTGTGCTTCGTTTTTCTCTGTGGCATAGGGGTAGTTATTCAAATAGATGATTATGTTTGTTCCCTTTTATAACTTATTGGGGCTTGATTAAATATTTTTTGCAGGCAGCCCTTGAAATATGTAAATTACTTTTCTTCTTCAGGAATATTGCCTTAATGGGTACCTACAAAAGCTCTGTCCCCTAGCAACAGCTCACTGCAAGCTCTACTTACAAATCGATGCCAGATAGGTGGCACACATAGAAGGGACAGGGATATTAAATGGGTTTTATTGGCCCAGGCCACTTATTTGTCCATGTAAAATCATGATTCATTAAATAATTCAGAAAAACAAACCAAAGTGAAACATTTACCATCTTCCTCTGGGTCTAATACTTACTGATTATCCACCAGTAGTATCGGAAGGTCTGAACAGTTTTGCAATAATGAAATGCTATAAAATATTATATTAAATGGCTACTTTGAAGACTTAATGATATCTGGGTGTCTCATTAGCAACATTAACAATGATAGATGATTGCAATAACTGTGCTTATCATAGAGAGTTGATGTCTATATGGTTTTCAAGGTCTAGTTCTACCTAGTCTGTTTTATCTGTATGTTTAGTTTCCAGAAACATTTAAGCAAATAATATATTTCAACCTGAACCCCAGTTATAAATGTAAGGATAGGTACACCTATTCTGCAAAATTTTGACTTAATTTAAATATCACAGATACAGATGTTGCATTCACGATGTGAGAATAATACATTTTCTCCTTGTCTTCCACACAATGCTCCTTCCCTAGGGTAAAAATTATTCTGATAAGAAAAAACAGGTACTGTAAAAGGAAAATCCATTTTGCCATTATGCAGATGAGAGAATTAAAAGATGGTTCAATAGACTAAGCAAGATCAATAAATATGTATAATACAGTTGTGTTATATCTCTGCAAATGGTGATTATCAACAGCTTTGGATGGATTTGCATAGTGAGAATGAAAGAAGCTGCTTAGCTTGACCCTGTTTAACTTCACATTTCTTATCTTAATACTTGAAAGACCACTGCTATTGAAAATAATTGGGAAAAACAACTTTTACTTTTCATTCTTAAAAGGAAAAAAACTTTTTTAATTAAACTCTCCAGAAAACCCCTAAGAAACATACCAAGAACAGAAAGTTTCAGCCCCCAGATGGTTAGGAAAAAACTGGTATAAATTCAAAGGTGACAGAAAGCATTGAGTAATATGCCTCAGTGCAGCACTGGATATAATTTAACACAGAATTTTTTTGGCCATCCATAAGTCATTTACACTTTGGAAATGTGAAAGAATGCAAAGATGGAAGAAGTCTGCCATGAAGGAAGGCAAAGTCCTGCTTCAGAAAGTGGCAGGAAATTTCCTAGCACCGTAAAGGGTCCCATTAACATCTCTATAATTTGATCTCATACCCAACACTGGCAGAAAGCTGATTACCCATTCTGCACTCCCTTCTGCTGTAAATATTTCAAACCTGACTGTTTTATGTCCCTTCCCCATAACAAAGTTACAATCTCTAAAATGTTTGTAACCTATACAGCTTGTTGTAAAGGCTTAATGTCCTTGGCCTGAGAAAGAAATTGTACTCAAGAAATCAGCTTTGTTCCATTTTGGCAGATTAAATTCAAAAGAAATACAGTATTAGTATCCAAGCAATGCAGTCTCTCAAAACAAAAGGAAGGCAAGAACTATTAGGGATGAAGTAATGGATAATAAAAGCCAAGGGACCAACTGGAAAGTAGCAGTGCTTAATATGAGCAACTTTCTGAGATAGGAAAAGCAAGTCTGAGATGGCCTTCATACACAGTCAGTGCCAAATGGCCACTTTTATGCCCCGTTTTGTTCATGGCACCACTAACAGGGACATTTTTCTGATGTAAAGTAGAGCCACAATAGCATTTTTAAGTGTTATACAAGCTCTGGACAGCCCCAGTGCTTCCACTCTGACAGTCACAAGAAGTCTTGTAGCCTTTTCACTGGGACTGCACATGATGACACAATCCCTCACATAGTGCTTTCATCTTGTTACAATGGAAAGTATTTCTCAAGGCATTAAAAAGCAATCCAAGAAGCTGTAAATTTCGTGACAGATTTGTTCATATTTCTGATAAATCTGGCTGTGATTGTGCATATATCGTAGTTTTCTTATAAACACAAGACAAAATCCAGCTCTGTTATAGCAATGCAACCAGGCTAGGGTTTCTAACCAAAAACTGTATCAAGAACAGAAAAAGTGGAGAGAAAATGCAAAAAAAGTGAACCTAAAGTACAAATGAGTTTCAGCAGAAAACAGCATTCTATTTAGAGCATACCTATCAACTACAGTTGTGCAGTGGTATCTTGAAAGCCTTCAAGGACAAGGATGCCACAGGCTCCCTTGACAACTTGTTCCTGTGGTTAACTATCCTCATAGTGAAAAAATTTACCTTATATCTAGTCAAAGCCTCCCCTGCTTCCGCTGTTCTCTCACTGTGCATCACCGCAAGGAGCCTGTCTCGATCTTCTCACAAACACCTCGTGGGCACTGGGGAGCTCCTGACCTATTTTTTTATGTGTTCATTTTGTGTTTGCTTTGTATACATTTGGAGAACTGGTGAACTATTAAGACAGTTCAGAGATGGGGCACTTTTCAGTATACTTTTTTTATTGTCTGTGTTTATCGTCTGTACTTACAGCCCTGCTCAGGCCTCATGAGACTGAGAACACATCAAAGCTGATTCCTGTCCGTGAAAGTCCAAAGTCTACAAAGAAGAGCCTGGAGAAAAAAGGGACAGTAAACTGCTGAGGAAGCACAAGGTTAACAGTGATCAGTTCAAATCATCATGAAGGTCTCTCACCCATTCTCATTTAGCTCATAGAAGAGTTCATATATTCTGCTATTGTTTGAGAAACAGTAATGTTTCTTCTTAATTTTACCCTTCTAATGGTAAGTTAATTCAGGTTGGCTGGCCAATAATTTTCCACACCCTTTTGATAGATACAGTAGCAGCAAACGCAAGATAAGGTCCTACATTTCCCACATCCATATGCCCTTCCATTTAGGGATTATTTTTAACCACAGGGAAGATAATCAGTGCCGAAGTCTATCAGTCCCTGCCTTCTCTGCAAAACAACCGCTTCTTAAGCCACCCAGTTTTGGTTTACTCTAGTTTAAGTGACATCCCCGTGTCTACTAATAGCTTGTAGTGAGATTTAAAGCATGTTATATAGATTAAGAGATGAAAGTTCAAATAAAGCTCTTCCAGCAGGACATTAGCTTGGTCATTTACTTTAGTCTGGAACTGTCTCTAAAATGCTAGCATTAAGCAAGTGGGCGCCACTTGACTCAAATTGCAACTAACCTGCTGGAGATCTTTTCTTCCACAGCCACCCTGACCTCAGGCAGGGCACAGTCCCCTTCTTGACAGTGTGAGCTATCCCCATGACTTGAGTAAAGACATCTTTAGGCAGGTGTGTTTCCTGCTACCTCCCACTGATGCCAGCAAGAGTTACCATACCCTTCAAGAAGAGAACAGGCTTTGGAAATCTCTTTTCCTCCCCTAGGCAGGAATTTAGCAGTGACTTTGTGGCAAGACCTCTGTGACTCCAGTGAGAAGTGAGCTACAATTATGACAGTCTGGTCTGCCCCATTTATATAATTGTGGTGTCACCAGGTGTCACCTCTGTGTATGTCCCAGGCACGCACTTCATTTTTCCCTGGGTGGTCTATGAACTCCCAAATAGCCACCTGCATGTATGGGACAATGAACTTGGTGGTGGCAATAGACCAACTTAAAACTAGGTGATTTACTGAATTCTGAACCACCTTCATAATTAAGTTTGTTCCCAGTGCCCTCTGTGCAGAATTTTGGGTTGTTCCTGTTATTCCCTCAGGCAGACCGTGGTATACTAGTTAAATTTCATGATATAGATCATGAATATGAAAGTAATCACAATGCTAATATTTAGTCAGGAGGTCAAGACCGTTTCCTAAAAATCAAAGCATTCTGAAGCAAATGGAGAAGTGATTTTGGCCACAGCACCAAAGTTAGCATTAGTTTTCTCATAAGATTATATTATATTCAGAGAAAATTTTGCAATCCTTGTGGCTTGTCAAATGTTAAGTTGCAAGCAGAGCATCTCATAATATAATGTTAACATTACTTCTAGGAATGAAAATCTTAAGTCTTTCTTTTGCGAACAACTGTCAAAATGTGGAAAACACATTGGCTTCCATAGCAGCAAAAAAAAAATAGTATATAGTCCTTCATATAGGACACTTTGACAGCAAATTAAATTGTTATGTTTTCTGAAATTCACCCTCAGCTGAGATGATACATTCCAGTAAGTCAAAACCTTCATGTTTTCCAATAATACACTAGCTCCTGTTACAATTAAAAAAAAATAATAAAATAAAAGCTGGGGTAGAAAAAGCCTTTCTTGTGCCTTCTAATGATTCAAACCATAAAATTTCAAAATGTTCCAAAGAATTATTTTTTTTGTAACTGTACATTTAAAAGCAGAAAAATCCATTATCTGCTTGATTACCTGTAAAATGGGAGTTAATCTGCATTAAGGCTGTCTGAAAGTGAAAAAACTGCAAATGGTTTGAAAATCAACAATCTAGCATCATTTCCAGCTAATAATGTAAATGTTAACTTTAAAAAACACTCGTGATTTAAAGAAAAACTATTTAATATTTTCTTCCTGTTAATTGCCAGTCTGATATACTACCTAAGCAAAGTGAAGCATAGCTGAATTTCCACTGTAACTTGAAGACTGTATTTAGAAATTTGCAATCATTTTTCCTTATTTGCTAAAAGAAGTTCAGAATGAGCAGAAATACTGTTTTCTGTCAGCATTAATATGTGGAACATGGAGGCACACCCTTACAAGTAGTTTATCTCTTTTCCCCAACATTGTACATACTTTAAAGTGCTCTCTAGTTGCTACAAGTTACTTTTATTCATACAGCAAGGATTCTTCAGCTGTAATTTTTAGATTCTTTAAGGACAGTGACTATGACAAAGGCAAAAATGTTTTGAGTAACCAAATACATTGGAATCTATGAAAATATATTTAAGTAGCTAGAAAAAGAAAACAAAAATTGTGTCTGTGCTGAGGCTTATGACAATGCATTCACTGAAGGGCTGCTGTCTGATCAAAAATATAATTTTTACAGAAAACACATAGCCATCTAAGCAGAAAAAAAAAAATCCTTAATTATCTAGTACACATTATCTCCTAAATGTTATAACATTTTGATTTGAACATGTAAATACAGTTTAACCTGAAATTTCACTACATTCTTAACTTTCAGTGTCTCAAAAGATATGTTGATTATTCAGGAATGTATAATTAAAAGGTTGAAATGAGATAAAAAGCTGGATACTGGACTTTTTGTATGAGCAAGACTATATAGTGTCAGATGAACTGTGTATTAGGAAATAGTCTCACGCTATTTTAAAATCCTGATTCTTTCAATTTCTTAACAAGTGTGACTTTCATTATGTCTGATCCCAGCTCAACAACAGCAGTTGAAAGAATATTTTTTAGTAATGTAATAGGCTTGGATAAGTTGCAGAAACTTGGTAAATACTGATACTATTTAGGCAGAATTTTAAATTAAAATTTATTACGCTTGCATACAATAAAAATTTTATGAACAGTTTTATTTAAAGAAATATATAGTGAAGTAAATTGATGTTTTATAACTGAATTGTACATTGAGGATAATAAAATGATACATTTAAGATAAATATATAAGAAATACTAAAGGAAATGGTGTTTCCTGGAAAGGTGCCTTAAGAACATGGGGGTTGTAATTTCAAGAAAAATTATCACCTTGACACTGAACACTGCGTGATGGCATTTGGATACTCTTGGAAAGTGATTAAATTATTTCTGCTCCACCACATGAAGGTGGTTTCTGTCAGTTTTCTTCTTACATTTGTGCTGTACTGTTTGTTGTTCTGCCTGCTGTTTTTTATGGACTCTGATTTTCCTTGGTTAGGTGTTAGTATAGGGTTTTCTGAAAGCCTGGGCGGTTTTGGTTTTGATGTCAGTTCAATTAACTCCATCAGATGTTTTCTGACTTAGATCAATCAGAAATTCTTATTCATCCCCACTCTCTGTACCTCATACACATCACTTTTTAGTAGAAAGTTCAGAATTCCTCAAATGCCTGTATTAAAAATTCTGTCCTCCGCTGATCCAAATTGACTGAAAGTCATTCACTATTCAGTTGTTAGAAATGAGACTTCATCCTAGCACCGATGGCCTACAGATTTTTTGCCACATTTCTGGAAATTTTTAACTCTTCTGGAGAGACTGAGTTGTTCCCTTTCTGTGCTCAAGACAGTATCTCAGTCTCTTTTTAATCTTTCTGCTATGCAGTCTGAAGCAGATACTATAGTGTTTGAGAGCTTAATTAACCTCAATTGCTCTTACTGGTTCCCCTGTGCATGACAATGGCATTGACTCTACCCCATGGAGTGACTTTCCCTCAGAAAGCAGGTTCCAAATATTAACTGAGCTGCAGAGGATACCCATGAGTTTAGGAATGTTGTATATGGGACTGTGAATAGGACTTCTCTGCAGAAAACATTTGTTGATTCTATATGGAGATAGCAGTTTGAATTCCCCTCACAGATATGTGCACTTAACCTGCTGCAGATGCCAAGAAAGGGTGTACATACATTCACAACATTTCTCTAAAACAGCTGAAAGTAAGCTAATACTGCTTGCTACATCTACAGCAACACCAGCATCTCCTAGAACCATTACTACATTTGTCCAGCGGGCCCCTGATGGCTCCAGAGGGGGTCGTGTCCTCTCTGGGGTGAGCACCAGTGACCCACCTCCACTAGCAGATACTCCATAAAGCAGTATAATGGAAGGTGCACCTCAAACCCTTATTCCAACATTCTGCAGCCCAGTATATGACAAGTTTCTTCAGGAACTCGTCAGTAGAGCATGCCCAGCTTCTTGTGACCTAACTACCCCACCAGAAAGTGTACTTATGCTGCACCCTTGCTACATGCACGATCATAAACAAAGGCCAAGCTACGTGTTGATGAGTAAGAAGCTGTCTGAAGCCTATGCACAGAAAAAGGCAGGAAAATACACAGCTTTGTGTCCTAGCCCGCCGGAGCCAGAAGCCTGACTCCATGGCTAAGGTCCAAATCTGCTGAGTGATGGGGCTCCTCAAAGCTGGATGCTCATAGTGCACTTGCGTGTCCTGTCACTCAACTGCAACCGAGTACAATCACCCCTTGGTGGCTGTGCAGTCATCCCTCCTTCTTCTCCGCCACCCACCAGTTTGGAGTACTTACTGGGAAAGTTAGGAGCTATGACAATATTGCTTTAACTTATGGTTTGGAGACATGACAAAGACTAGATTCCCAGTAACAAATTCCCAATAACTGGACGAGTGGTAAAAAGACTTCACTAGTGGTGCCCTGAGGGATTCTTGCTGCTGGAGGTCCCCAGGCAGTGTACATCGGGGCTATGGCAGAGCAACCAGCTGCATCCTGGGGTCTGCTGAGGCCCTTCAACAGAGACAAAGCCACCCAAAACAGCTGCTATCCCCTGGCCATCTCCCCTTTTTTCTCTAAAAATCTTACACTCACTTCTGGTCTCCTGAGCCCTATGAAGGTCGTACCGTACACAGTTACAGTGCGACCTTACAGGAAAAGGTCAAAGGGAGAGCTATGAAATAAGCCCACAGAATTATGACCATAGCGGAGATGTACACTGATTTATCTTGAGGTGGAACAACCTTTCAAGAAAAGGAAGAAAACTTCAGGATGCAATAGAGATACAAGGCTTTGGAAAGGTCATTTCTAGCAGCAACTCAGAAAGACACAGTTTGGGATTGCAAAGTCTTTTGTCTTTTCCAGACATAGGGCAAATGCCACTTTCAATAGGCACATGTTTGACGGATGGCTGGTTTATGTTTTTTGTTTGGTTTTCTTTGAAGTGGCAATAAACAAACCAAATTAAATACAGTCCTTAATTAAACTTGGATCTCATTAGCCTGCCTACAGTAATATTGCTAAACTATTGATAAGACCTTTGAATCTCACACAAGCATAAATAAATGCTCAGGCTGTAGCTTCTGCAGGAAGGGGAAAGAATGATTTTGGTTTGTTTTTTTTTTTAACTTTTTACCTCAAATAAACCCATCCTTTCACCTTCCTAAGCATGCTGGGGTCGGGAGGGGATTTCTGCATCCAAGAGTGCTCTCTGCAGGAAGAAGGAAGGGTTCAGCAGGTCCCACAGCCTTCCCCAGCTGCTGGCCCCATAAGTAGGTTAGGGCTTCAGGCTGGTGCCCTCACCCAAGTGCCGGACAGGGTCAGAGCTTCTGCCCCTTCCCTGATGTGTTTCAAGCGCAAACTTTTCCATGAGAACATTGAGCAGAATCACAATAGTGAAATTGTACTGGTTTCTTAGGAGCTAAACTTCGTCACTTAAATGATTAGAATGATGTTGACTGGGATTATACTGAGCACTGGTATCACAGGATATTGATGCATGATTCAATTACGACATGATTAGGTATGCATCAATCACGGAGCAGTCTGTACTGGTAATCTGACTCGTGAATGACACAAATGCCCTGTTTGATTCAATATGGCTGGAGTAAATGAACTCAGGCTGGAAGGAAAAAGACCGGCTCCATATAGTTGACTAGACACTTGTGCAAGTGTTACTGGGTTTATGCTTTAGATTTTTCTTCTGGGTACCTCTCCCACAGTGGTGCTCTATGCTGACACAGATTTACAGGTTATACATATCATGAAAAAGGAGATCTTGAAAAGTCACAAAAATCCACTGTGAATTTCAATGAATTGACTTGAATGACGATGAATTTATCTTCCAGTACAAGAGCTGCACTAGAAAAAATTTTTTCCACTGATCTACATCATGCTTCATTTGACTATCTTGTGGAAGCTTCAGTGTATATTGTTCAATATGCTTCAGCAGTAGCTTGCCCCCCTGGTCTGGCAGAGATTGTTTCCTCAAATACAGGTCCATAAAGATCATCTTCTCATACTACTTACAAGACTGATTGCTTCCAAAAATCTTTTCCCAGATTTTGGTAGCTTATATAAAAATCATCTCTAAATGGATACCAAAAAGCCAGTGGTTCCACTATCCTTTCTTTCTGCAGCCTGTATTATACTACCTTAAGTGGCCAAGAAATTGAAGAATAAAACATAAATCATTTGGGCGTAAGGTTTTTTTCACATAACGTTTTAAAATGTGACATACTATTGATTCAAAACTGAAATACAAAACAAGAAAATGCATTGTCAAGGAACTTGTTCCATTGCTTGTTCCAAGCAACTTTTTAAACTTTGATTATGTTCTTTAGAATACTTTTCTTTGAAAAATAACTCATAAGGAAATTATAAACCAATTCTATCTAGAAAACATTGGAAGACTTTTTAAAATTATCACAAATTTTCTGTTACAAAATGAAACTGGTAAAGTCATACCATCAGCAAAATACTTACATTTTGATGGAGCAAACTATTCTGTTAGAATGTAGTTTCAGGGGCCTTTTTTCAGATTACCCTAATGTTCACCATGTATTAGGGAATAATAAGAAAATCTTTTGGGCCTATCTTGTCTTTGCCTAAGTAAGGCAACAGATTCAGACCCCCTTAATAACATAAAACACTTTCGTACCTTTTTGTGCAGTGACATTCTTCCCACTGAGGCTGCACTGAAACAGGGTAGCAGAAATAACTGAATCTGCTCACAGTGAATGTTCCTTTTAAAAAAAACTGCACCAGAATATCCTTTTACAAAGTGATTAAATTATAAAGGAAATTTTTTGATAGAGATATTAACATCTTCTATTACCTTTACATGGGGTACCACATCTAAAATTTTCATTTAATGTTACTTCTATTTAACTGACGTTTTATGAGCAATCACTAAGCCAAGGCTGTCACAGCTCTTCTAGTTGCAACAAAGCACCATTGATAGCTTAAATGAAATCTAAAAATGAGTTCAATTTTTATCATGATAATCTCAAAATTACAGATGATTTGGGCAAAAAGTCAAACACTTCTACAGCGCACTTAGTTTTCTTAAACACTACTAACTAGGCTAGTAGCATTTCACATATGG
The DNA here is from genome assembly GCA_013400135.1 of Rhinoptilus africanus. NCBI lineage: Eukaryota > Metazoa > Chordata > Aves > Charadriiformes > Glareolidae > Rhinoptilus > Rhinoptilus africanus. The sequence goes on from VXBO01007148.1 coordinate 24,263, forward strand.
GGAAACTGAAAAAGACACAGAGAAGCAAAAAAGTGTGCACTAGCTCACCTAGAAAACTAGTGGCAGAACCAGGGGTAACTTCTGTAGAGTAAAACCCTGATGTGCTTAATCCTACTGAAGTACTCCATCTGTTTGGTCAGAATGAAATATTTTCTTCTGAAGAAACACATCAGAAAATTTAAAATACAGTCTGGCAATGAAATCTCTGCAGACAGAGCCCAATGCCCCCGCTCAGATCCACTGGCATAAGTGAATTTGCATATGCACAAAGAGGATCTCATTGCAATACCAGGGCTTATATTATAAATCATAGTCATAAACTGAGATATTTTAGCACCTTACCTCATAATCCTGCTGCGGGATAGAGAGATGGAGAGGATATATCATTTCTTCCTCCTTTACCAGATAAGGATGCCGAATTTTGAAATCCTAAAAGGTCTGCATCTTTTATAACTTTAGGGTAACCTAGAGCCATAAACAGACCACGAGCTTTACTTCATTCACCTGTCCTATTTCAGAACTGTCAAATTTAGTCCAACTGTCAAATGCATAATTCTCCAAGCTTGAGCAGTGCATGGTAATGAGGAGAAGTTGTATTCAACTTAAGCTGTGCTGTTTCAGTTTTTCCTTTGAGGATTCACAGCTCATTACAGAACTTCAGAAGTGTCTTAACTGCTTATTTCACCAGGCCAGACGTTTGTGGATGAGGAAGTGTTTATAAATAATTAGTTCAAGGTGTGTTGCTCTAATGAGTGGAATCTGTTCTGAGTCAACCAAGAGCTACAGTCCAGAGGAACAAGCGTTCATTGGTATCAACATCTCCCAGAATGAAGACAAGTCTGATAAATACAGGGCTGGTATTTCTTGATGCTTATTTATGTTTTCATGAGAGGCTCATTCAGAGCAACAGAACTCTCTCTTGAGTTTAAGGCTTTCTTATGGCCACATTTTCCACCTGAGAGTCTAAGCAAGGTCAACTCTGCTACATTTATGCTGTTTTTCTGCAATTTCAGCTGTGCTTGGTTTGTACTTGTTTTTCCTAACCCACTCACATTATCAGACATACCTTTGTCATAAGTTCCCAGGGTGGTCAGGTCAGTCTTCTGTTTAAATTTAGAGTATGTGTGGGTGGGAAAAAGCTGACTTGGATCTACCCCAGGACAAGCAGATGATGCCAGGTTCTTGGAAAGTCAAGGAAAGGCAAAAGGTCCTGTAATTTCCCTGTACACACAGAGTTCAGGCCCTAAACTTCTGTCCATCCCTCTTTCTGCCACCTGCCAACACACGAGTAAATGCAGCAGACATATCTCAACCCTAATGCAATCTCTCAGGCAAAGTTGGTAGTGATGACATTTTTTTCTGGGCCATCTTTGAAGGAATACTTTGAACATCTTAAAAAGACACCCATTGCAATGTGTTCTATAAACATGGTGCCTCTGAAGCCACCCTGGTGCCACATCTGCAGAAACAGTGTTGGATGACTAACTTCTGGAACCCCTCCTGCCTCCTCTTTCTCTTGGGCAGTTTAGTTTAAAGGGGATAAGATCTGCTTCTGAGGGCTGCCTAGGGCACAGTGCAGTGCCTTCAGGAGGTGAAGATGCTTAATTGTTGTCTGACAACAACCCATTATCCTCTATGCTTTCACTCCAAAGAACAAAACACTGTTTCTCCCAACCACTTGCTTAAACATTTATCCTTGTAAATCTCTCTATTTGGTTGTAGCTCTAAAATCTTTCTTTTCTCAACTGTGTAGAAGGAAGAAAATGTTGTGTACTTTTGTGAATGTAAACACATCAGTTGCCATGGGAGCAGGTGCTGGAGCTATGATTACTGCCTGCAGCTGCCACATTTGCTAGGTGCCCAATTACCTTACCTGGTTACTCTAATTGAAGGGAGAACGAACACAATGCACATTATTCAAGCAAAATGCCTCTTGCCTGGCAAGTGCAGGATGAGTGGTCCAAAGAGTTCAGGATCTGTGGCTCGCAGCAGCCTGTGTCATGTATTTTCATTACAGTCTGTGTTACATAAGGAGCAGTTGATTAACAGCGATGAGAGGAAAAGAAAAAACAAAGAAATGAATGTGTTTATAAAATATGAGGTAGCTTTACAGTTAGAAACAAACAGCACTCTAAGTGGTAAGCCAAACAGACAATTTTATTTTTTACTATTACAAGGAAAAAAAACCCAAACACTTCCTTTTCTAGAACCAAGCGGCTTCAGAGGCAGTTCAAAACAGGATAAATAAGCATCAGTGTAGGGTGTCTGTAGATATCAGACCATCCCCTTCCTTCTCCTAACCCTCCTGCTTGCCTTCCTCTTTTTGAAATCCATTTTGCTTCTACCATAAAACTTTTCATAGAGGGCTGAGCCTGCTTTAGTGAGATGACACAATAACAGCCAAAATCCAATATAGAGACCCATGAAGGGTATCTATGAGTAGAGAGATTTCTCTTTATGCACCAGTCAGTACAAGAGCTAACGGAGATAGCAGTGAGGCAAAAAGAAAGCCTGGGCTGTACTCACAACAAGCAAAATAAGAGAGGGAAAGCTTTTTGAACCAAATTATTGGCAAAGCCTTGAAAGTGTAAGCACATAAACAGTTTTGTTTTGTCGGAACACAGCAGGATGCAGGATTGCATATCTTCTCTGTAAAACTGCAGGGCTGCACACAATACTCGACTCCTCCAGACGCTACCTTTTCTATATTGAATTAATCCCTATAGACCTCAACTTGTGGATGACAACAGGTCTAAAGTGACGGCGTCAATAAATGCTAAATGAGTTAGTGTGTAAAGACTGAAAGTCTGGAAATTTTTCCTATTCACCTGTGAAAAGCAAAGGACCACTTCTGAGGTGCTGCACTCTCCAGGTGTCAGCTTATTACTGATGACAAGACATTGGTCCCAGCAAGTCGCATCCCAGAAGTGTAGTCCCTTCCAGCAGGTCTTGTCCATGCAGGTTCTTTGTTAATTTGTTACTATAAACACACATGGAAAATTAGATGACATGAACTGCAAGATGGCTGTAAGAGGTCCAGGGTCTCATGGCTTCTCCAGCAATATCCTCAAGTCACCTCTCGCTTTCTGTCCTGCCTCAGGAGCAAGCCCAGTGTGCTAGAAAAGCATCTGATTCAGCACTGATGCCTCACTCACAAGCTCGAGCTCCCTTGGGATACATCAGCTTTGCTCTGGCTCTCCCGCTTGCCACCTTATTCCCATGCAGCTGGCCAAATCATATGGGTAATCTATATGGCAGTTGCCTTGGCCCCTCTTTCAGTGCCTTGGGGAAAGTCCTTGCAAGGTCCATCCCTTTACCCCTCTTCAAACACAAAAGGACACAAAAGGACACAAAAACCCAGAAAGGAACTCACTCTAGTGAGCTGGTACTGAACGCTTTTGAGCAGTATTTATTCCAGGCCTGACCTACGTATAAATCCTCTAAGAAAGAGGTTGCTCAGCAGGGAGATGATGGCAGGAATAGTCAGTAAACTCAGATCTGTCAGTCTCCTTAAGGATCAAGGAGACTCTTCCTCTGTCATACACTCCAAAGAAGTAACTAGTGCCTATGGCTTGCCAGATTTGAGGATAAAACAGCCTATAGGGAACACCAAGGTCCCCTAGGCTTATCTTTCCTTCTGCTCAAGCCTTTCTTATCAGTCTAAACATACAGTGCGTCTCAGGCAGTGTCCCAGGCTGGGTCATTTGCCAGAGTATTGCCGACAAGTTGAAGGGAAGACATAAACTATAAGAGCTCTTCCAGGTATGTCATAAGAGGTACACGACAAAGTCTAGAATGTGTCATCCTGACTTTGATGTAGATATGCTCAAAGTCCCTTGGAAGCATTTCAGTGGCCCACCACAGAGATGTGGATAAGGTGTTTTTGTCCTGAGCAACTTTACAGGGGCAGCCCTCGGGAAAGATTTCGGAGAGTAAAGCTGCTATCTAATCATTAAAAGTTGGTTTGGCTTTGATTCCTGATTCAGCTGATTATGCTTTAAGTTTACTTCTAAAGGCTTTATCCTCTAATCCAATTATCAGTGCATGCACTTAGATCTCAAAGAACTCCCTGAAGGTTAAACATGTGCTTAAGTGCCTTGCCAAATTGGGACAGCAGCATGTAAATATTTCTGAGTTGTGAGCAAAAGTGTATAAATTAAAAAACAAAAATGTGATTGTCATATTATGGATTTGTCTATTTTAAGATAATTTAAGTAATTCATTACTTCTTCCTATTCTAGGACATCGGTTATCCAAAATATTTCTTCCTTTATAGTTTTGTAAAAGTCTATAGCACACATAATTGAATAGGGCCAAATGAAGTTAAACCATGGATATACATTGCAGAAAAAGTACTTAAACTTTCTAAAATACTTATTAATATCTACATCATTAAGGCTGCAGAGAAGTATCCACTAGGATTTTTAAAGAATACGCAGAAAACTTAGGAAAGTAAAACAATTAAGCACTTTTATGAATCCCACTAGATGTGAATCCAACTCTAGTACCTAAATATCTCTCAAAGTTCAGCCCCTGGATCTAAGGCAATTAATTCTAAATCATAGAGAGCAATAGAGCTTCCTGAGGTCAATATTTAAGCAACACTGGTGATATAAGGTGTATCTCTGTGCTAGGAAACAAGATCTCATGTGAATAGGGGTAGAAGCCTTACTGCTCTTAATTCTTTGTGGTTTATGACCATTTCAAGTACTTCAGCTCACAAGGCATTTTTTAAAGAAAACAATGTATATTTTATTGTTCTTAACACAATAAAAAAGTTACAGTATATCCAAAACCGCACTTTAGAAAAAAGGTAATAAGTTCTCTCATACACTGCCTTCTAACTTAATTAATTTACAAGGTACAGTACATAAATAATTAACTTAGTAAGGAGCTGTGATAATTTAATCTGAGATAGATCTAACACAATTTAAGTTTTCCCTAATTATTTTATCAGAGAAGAACCAGAGTTATTTTTAAAGCAAATCTGAGGAAGTTCTTTGAATGCCAAGACCATATTTTGAAGATATACGTAAGTTGTAAAGTTGTGCAAACCAGATTATACAGATTTTATAATGTGGGGTCTGTAGTCTTATTCGAACAAAAATTACTCATTTAAAGCTAGGAATCTGTTCTATTTTATTTTTTTTTCACTAATTAATCATTCAGATATTTTTGTGGGCAAGGGAGAGCGATCTGTGCTCCAAGTCTAGGACTGGACTTTAATGTATCATCCATTTCTGTTTGTTCTAAGTATGAAATAAGATTGTGATTTTCCAGCATAATTTTACAGAATGCCCTGGTTTTCTCCTTGTTTTTTTCCCTTGTTCTTGTGCAATTTTGCTAACTGCATGGCGTTAGTGGTGTTTTCCATGAAATTCAGCTTGTATGTATCTTACCAATTTCTATTTTCTATTTTTGTTTATATTTTATTTGTGTCTCTTCATATTTAGAAAGTGAGTCGTCACAGGGAAAAAACTGTTCCACTCACATGATTTGATGAAACAATTTTTACTTGTTGATAACACAAAAATAATCAGCAGTGAGTAATCTATACATTCAAGATCAGTACCAGCAGTACAACAGGTAAACCACAATACTGGACACTTCGATGATGTCAGTAAATATCTTACATTTTCTAAACAACCTCCTAGAATTCATCTCAGAAAGTTATAAAACCTCATGTCCCCCCCTCACACATGTGCACAGAGTTAGGCACTCGTGGCAGTCCCCAGCCTCCCTCACAAGATGTGTGGTTATGGATACCCATGCCCTTTTCTGAGAGTGTGGGTGCCCAAGCATTGCCCAAGTTGCTCCCTACAACACGCTCATCCTCATTCCAGCAAGAAAACATCCCACAAGGCCACTTGCAGGTCTCTACCTGCTGCACCCCAGACCATCAGTCCGGTAGCTGGGTGCAGGCCACTCACAGCCTCTGACACGGGGGGGGCTCCCTCAGGTTCAGACACAAGTCATAGTGCTGCTGGGGAGACTTCTGGCAGTGACAAACCTGATTTCAATTTGACTAGTGATTTGATACCACTTCTCACACCAAGGTCTTACCCCCTTGTTAGTAATATTCATGTCTCTATTACAACGCAGCCTGCTTCCTTTTCTCAAAAATGTCTCAGGTGTCTTGTTTAATCCTGAAAATGGTCATTTTAGGCAAACTTTATCATTACTGCTTTCTTCTCAGCGTTACCAGTTTTGGGGCAACCGTCCTCCCGCAGCAGACAGTGTGGAGTACTGCATTCCCGTGCATGGTTTGCACACCCACTGCTTTCCTAGCACCTGTGGTTACCCACGACATTTCACCATGAGGGGCTGCACACATTTAAAATCACAGAATGGTTCAGGTTGGAAGGGACCTTAAAGATCATGCAGTTCCAACCCCCCTGCCCTGGGCAGGGACACCTCCCACTTGCCAGGTTGCTCAAAGCCCCAACCTGGCCTTGAACACTTCCAGAGCTCCCCGCAGCAGATCATTTCAGGTAGAAAGGGTCTCGATGGGACTGACATACAGCACTCCACTGACAAGAGTATGACAGTAGGGAACAATTTAACTAAATTAGCTAGCCAAGGTTGGTTGACAGCATCTCAACTTCCACAGCCCCGCACTTCTACATGGAGCACACATCTCCTGTTCACAGCGGAACAGCCACTAGATCTGCTCATTAATCTCCAGAGCTGAGCCCGCAGCTTGTTTGTTCCCTTATCTATTACCGAAGGCTTCTGGGTATGTTTGTTGCCTGGATGCTCAGGATCATTTAGACAGTGCAAAGCCGACTGGGGACACACTAGCCAGTCTCATGTTTGCTCTTTTTTAACATGTTAGCTACTGGCTATTTCTTCTTTCCCACAGAGTTAAGCAGATTTAGCAGGTATAGCATTTTCTTTTAATGCTGAAATTCAAAAAGAAAACATGAGCAAGATCCCTCCTGATATATCCCCAAACAAACTTGCATTCCAGACATAGCACACAAAGCTTTTCTACAGAATATTCAGCAGCATCTCTCTGCTTCTCACCACCCAGCAACAGATTTCATATTTTGCTGATTACAACCAAAGGGAAAATTGTCTCAAGTTATTTAATCAGAGGCATACATAGGATGTTATGTCTCTTTTGCAGTCTTATTTTAAGTGGTATCGACTATTTTCACATTCAGCTGTGTAGTCACGAAGCAGATTTTAAATCATGCTATCAGCAGCAACCCAACAATGGAAACCAACTGAAAATTAAGAATTCATTTAATTGGCTGAAAGCTATCTAGAGCTACCTGTTACCAAGGCAATGCAAACCTTCCGTGTCTGAAAAATTACATGATATCATGACGGTTTGATCAACAAAAAACTCTAACATACCTCATGTCCAGCAACACTGAGGACTGCTTAAATCAATTTTTTTAAAAAATATCTTAAATTCCTGGCTACATCACTACATGCATACCGCAAATCTGTGTGTATTAAAGAAGAGGTTGTTAAAGCACTAGCCTGCAATACAAGGGAATGAGATTTGGTACCCTATGTCTTTCTCATGTTATCTTCGGGAGTTCAATGACAACCAGATTTACAACAGTATCTGACATTTAAAGAAGCAGGCAGATGCCTAGTGAGATTTGCAAAAGCTCTGGAGTTGAGTGCATAACTTCCACAGGTTTCTTAATTCGGTGCATGCTGGAATCAATGGACAGCCTCCCTCCAACCTCAGTGGATTTTAAGTCTGTGCTTTCCTTGCCTGTCCAGAAAAAAAAAAAAAAAAAGAGGTCTTCTTCTGGGCTAGTTTATCCCACTGCAGTATAACAAATGAGCAACTGTGATTCACATTAAATTTATTACTTCAGTGATCCCAAACAATTAAAGGTAATTGCAAGCAGACAGCAAGAGGGAATAGCATGTTATATTACACCCTGTAATTCACAGGAAAAGAGTGGGCCCTTGATATACTGTGGTTGAAATTACTCATGCTTGGACAGAAGCAGGCATTAAGAATCCTTTGGTACAAACTGAAAGGCTGAGAGAGCTGGGACTCTTTAGCCTGGAGAAGAGAAGGCTGAGGGGAGACCTTATGAATGTTTACAAGTATCTAAAGGGTGGGTTGAAGGAGGATGGAGCCAGGCTCTTCTCAGTGGTTCCCAGTAACAGGACGAGGGGCAATGGGCACAAGTTGCAACATAGGAAGTTCCGTTCAAATACATGGAAAAACTTCTTTACAGTGAGAGTGACAGAGCACTGAGACAGGCTGCCCAGGGAGGGTGTGGAGTCTCCGTCTCTGGAGACTTTCAAGACCCGTCTGGATGCAGCCCTGAGTAATGTGCTCTGGGCAATCCTGCTTTGGGGAGTTGGACTAGATGATCTCTAGAGGTCCCTTCCAACTCTGAAGATTTTGTGATTCCGTGATTGCATGAAACTCAGCATTAAGCCTATGCTAGAAGTTATGTATTTGAGCATGTACAGTCCTGGCAGTTCCTTTTGCCATCTCTTCATTAATTAGATCCCTTTTTACTGTACATATTGACTTCTGAATTACACTTTGTTTGATCAGTGTCAAATAGGGGAATTCAAAGTGAAAGGAGATCGCCGACAGTGGAAACAGGGCCCATGAAAAATATCTTTTACATGCAAGTCCCATCCACAGTGCTTTGGCAATGGACATGGCTCCCAGGCTCTAAGTCAGTCATTACTTCTGCTTCCTGGACAAATTAAAATCCTTGTAAAAGTTATATTTAACTCTGGAAACCTTTGGTTCTGGATCAATTGATTTTGGTTTAAAACATGCTGGTATCATAAAGTTGCACATACAGAGGTAAGTGTTGAATCAAATTCTTCTCCCTTCGTGATTTAGAAACCATAATCTATTTTTAGTTAAAACTTGTTTTATGTTTCCCCATACTTCTTACACTTTTTTCTTTGCCTTTTTGTTCCTTCCTTCACTAGATATAAAAGAAAGAATTGTGCATTCTTCTCAATTTCTCAGATTTGTTACAGTGCCAGGTCTTAAGCACTTATACTGAATGTAGTTAAAAGAAAGCGAAGTTCTGTAATCTGGCCACTAAAAAGAAGCAGAAGCAAGGAACATTTACCATAAAATCCTTATTTCTTTCCAAATACCTGCTAAAGTGTATTTTCTCTGTGATTTGCTATGTTCTTGAGTCAAAATCCTGTCTTTTCTACCATCGTCCATAGTTCATAAGAGATTAGCCAGAAATTCACCCAGACTACTCCCCGTGAAGTAAGACAAACATAATTTGCTGCCCTTCTTCCTATAGTGTACCCTAGTTGTCTTGGGAAAGAAGGAAACCCAAAGAAGCTATATAGCTCCAGTTCTACCTGGTTTCCCTTGGCAACTAAACCAGGTCATGGGAAGAAGGTGGAAGGATGGTCAAGCACACACCCAGAGGAGGTCCAAGTCTATGGTCCACTGCTTATGCCATGCTACGTCCTTCAAAGCAAGGTTCTGAGGCTTTCAGTGTCATTTCTGAACATGAATTTCCTACATAGCACAACTTGCTGCCCCTATCCCATACTGCAATTTGATGTGACAATTCATATATTTACAGGGGTTTTACTTCTACTAAGAAATTAGGGGAAAAAAGAGCAGTGGAAGAGCTCTTGTAATGAAGCTGGTGACATTGTCCCCTTGAGTGAAGTTTTGACAGCATATATCTAATTTTACAACCAGATCATAAGCGAACAAAACCATATTTTAATTAAAATATCCTATTTTCATTTTTCAGAATTTTTCATGGAAGTTATGAAATATTTTATTTGGAATTTAAAATACCTTCCTCTGCCTGAGCAATCACATCTTCTTGGTCCTTTCCTTAGAAAACTAGAAGCGTTTTGGAGGTTATCTAAGGACAAACTCTGGTAGATGACTCAGCCACCTTCTGCTTCTCCTCATCTGACATCTAGCAGCCTGCCTCCTTGGTTTTTTTCCAAACTTATCTAGGCAAGATGAAATTTTCTCTAAAAAACCCCACCACACAAAACCCCACTAACTAACTAACTAATTCACTACTAACACAAGCTCATCTAAAAAAAATCTTAGAAAATTAGGAATAAGGGGCTGCCCATGTGATTTTCATTGCTGCTAATAAATTTTTTTTGCAACTGAATTTACTTTACGTGGTGCTATTCAAATGATCTGGGAAACTGAAATCCTGCCTATATCACGCTTTCTAACATAAATGAAATCTTTTCATTTTCACGTATCTTGGTACCACTGTGAAATTCTGCTTCTGTTTCCAGGTACAGACAACATCTCTGTGAGCCACAACACACTAAAAGCCATCCAGTATAGCTCATACTGCCTTTGTCCCCTTCATGCACACAAACTCCCCTGAGTAGCAACTTCTAAACCAGCTCTACATTGCTGCTCAGCTATGACGGGCCACAATTCCCTAGAAATTTTGCTTTAGGAGAGCTGTATTAGCAGAAACTCATTTCACCCCATACTAGATTCTGAGAATTTAATTGTTATCACTTTTTCTTGGTAAAATCTGCAGGTCTGGAACGGAAAGCCTTTTTATTTACTTCTGCTTTCATCTATCTTCGCCCTCTCGGTCCCCTTGGAGAAACTTCTTTGAAGGTGTACAAGTGAATCCTTTGTACTGCTACACAGACACAATTATTCACGGTGGGTGCACAGATTACAAGAAACAGCTATTTATACAGACCACGTATTTCTCTCTCTCTTTCTGGTTTGAAAGAATAAAGAGGAATATTTTGAAGGCCTACATTACACCTACATACATGGACAAAGCAATTCATGGCATAAAAGGCATTGAATTAGGAGCTATAAGAAACACTAGACTAAGTGTTACTAGGCTAAGTGTTACTAGAACAGGCTAAGGTGGAATTCAGGCTGACTGAATATGGCCAATAATCTTCAGCAAAGTAAAGCAATTCTTGGGAGCTAACTAAGCCCTAAATCACCAGCAATGTGTTCTCAGTGATAAAAGAGTAAGATTAAATGCTTCCAGCATGCCAGTAAAATTCAACTGACATTTTAAATATAAACTAGAACTGAAGATTAAATCTAAAAGACTTGAAAGCCAGATTACCTGTACAGACATATTACTCTATGCACCACCAAAGCTCTGATGATGATTTTTGGTGCACTGAGAGTTTGAATGTCTCACCTGCTCTCAGCCCATTAATCCAGCTTCATCTGTACTATTTCTAGCACTGAAGCCTCTGAATACATTTTAGAAACTGCCTCAAAACAGTCCCTAACCTCCAGATAAACTTTCCAAAACAAATCTTCGTTCAAGATATGAGACTGATTATGGTTTAGTTCTTCTGTACCCAAACAAGATTCTCTAAGGCTGGAAAGATCTTTATGCTACTGTAAAAGGGGATGAGTTAGCTTTACATTGAGACACAGAGCACCGGCGCTTCTAGTTTGAATAGTTTTAAGATGTGACATAAAGCGACTACAGAAAGAATAGCTCCTTCGGGGAGCTCCCAAACACCTCAAAAACCTATTTCATGCTCTATGGTGCCAATGCAACTATAACAGGGAGACCAACAACAAAGATGTCTTTGCCATGAAGATGATTGATAGTACTGTTAAAAAAAAAAGCTTTTCTGAAAAACATACATTAGGTAGTAAACACATGGTGCAATAATATAACCATCTTCTGGGATCACCAATTTTATATTCCTCACTGATAATGAAACTATCCATACACAGGTGAGTTAAACTGTAACAGGACACTGTCATACCGTACTAGCAGCAGTGACAAATGACAGGCTCAATCATAACAGGGTTAACAAGTCATTCATGTTACTTAACTATTTAAGGTGGGATTTTAAAGGGAAGAGCAAGTTGCATCAAAGAGAAATGAAGAACAAATACATGTCTTCTCCCATCTGGGTTGGTTACAGCAACGAAATAATGGTTTGGTTATTCCACAGACTGGAGGACAAACCTTACGAGGAACGACTGAGGGAACTGGGGTTGTTTAGCCTGGAGAAGAGGAGGCTGAGGGGAGACCTCATCACCCTCTACAACTCCCTGAAAGGAGGGTGTAGAGAGATGGGGGCTGAGCTCTTCTCCCTGGTGACAAGGGATAGGACAAGAGGAAACGGGTTCAAGTTATGTCAGGGCAGGTTTAGATTGGATATCAGGGAACCCTTTTTCACTGAAAGGGTTATTAAACATTGGAAGAGGTTGCCCAGGGAGGGGGTGGATTCCCCATCCCTGGAGGTGTTTAAGAACAGGGTAGATGTGGTACTTAGGGACATGGTTTAGAAGGGGTTTTTGTCAGGGTAAGTTAATGGTTGGACTTGGTGATCTTAAAGGTCCCTTCCATCCTCACCGATTCTATGATTCTATGATTTTATGATTCTATTTTCTGCATGGTGAACACAAAAATAAGCCCTAACAAAAAGCTCTGAAAAATAAATGCCTGTGTCTGGATTTTGCTTTGGCGGTTATTTAACCTCTCACTAGATTACCATGTGTCTTTTCCTTTCACCGATAGTGGCATGAGGCCAACGTTTTGCTCAGTATGTGCAGTGGGCCCAAGCCCAGGGGACTGCAGGAAAAGGAAAGATAAGAAAAGCTTCACTGACCGGCAGCTGACCTGGCTGCCCAGGAGGACAAGCTGCTGGAGGTACGGAGGCTGCTGCCCAACTTTACTGTATCACTGGAAAGAAATTGATCCAGCACTGAAAGTAATTTGAAACTGGATTTTTAAGGCAAGAACCAGGAAGAACACAGTCACCTTTACACTTCAGTAAACATCCTCAGGCTCATTTTAAATTATTTTACACACGTTTGTTGGAGTGTATCACATATAGAGCAATTTTTTTGTTTTACTTTGTTGTCATTGCCTTGTTTTAATAGCGTTCACTGTTCCTTACACTGAGAGAAAACCCAGCTCTTATGACCTCACTTACAAATTAATGTTTATGGTAACCCTTCAATGTCAATACCAATGACAATATTAAGAACGTTAAAAATAACAGCTTTATAATAAAATCAACACAGTAATATACCTTTTCAGGTAGTTAAAAATTATCCTTCTCTTCTAACAAATAATACAGTGCAGAAACTAGTATTTGAGTGGAGTAAGTAAGAGAGAGAGAAATGTACTCAGCCTCTGATAGAGTTTGTCATTAATCCTCTTGTAATTTTTTGCTTAGAATTATTTATGAGATACAACTTTATGCCAAGCTACTGTTGCAATCAATGGCAATCTGCCCATGGGCGTCATCAAGGTCAATGAATCTTCTTCACCTTATGATGAATTGTTAACCTAGTGGTAATGGGACAAAAGACAGACAAAAGGAGTCTCACCTATTTAACTAGCTCCTTATGCTTTACTTGCCTTTTAATAAAATCTCTTCTATAACTATACCACCATTTAAAAAGTGGGTGTGACAGTGCCTTACTTTGTCCAACTGTAAGCTACTTGTGTACTTCTACATAGTGACCAGGCAAAACTGTCATCTGCTTTTTTCTGTGGGGTTGAGTTTTGGTTTTGTTCTGAAAAGATCTTTTTTTCCTGGAAGTAGATAAACTGATTAGCTGCCCTTTTACAGGAATTCCATCATGGGAAGATAAAATACTGCAGCCCTAAGTGCTTTGTTACTATTATTTTTTTTAATTTAATTGTCTTTCATGCCATTAGAACTCCATTACAGAGCCCAGAAAAGCTATTAGGAGCACAGTATGTAAAGTGGGAATTGTCTCTTGCCCTGTGGCCGCGATTAAGCAAAGTACTTAAGCCACTTACCTAACTTCATGCAAATTGTCTTAAAGTGCATTGGCCAATGCTGATGTTACTGCTAAATGTGTGGTTCGGTGCATTGCTGAAGAGGAATCTAATTATTCATCTGTTTAAAACTGAGCACACCGTGAACTCTTTCAGTGTAGCAGGTCCTCCTTAGCTGTCATAGATGCCGTAGTTATGCTTTTCTTTCTGATACTGTTTTCTAAGCAGCTACAATCATGCTCTGTAAGAAAGCCAATGTTTTAACATACCAGGCAGCCTGGGCCTTCAGGGGTTTTGAGCGTGGCTCTCCCATGTATCTGGATGCTGGCCGTGCTTTGCTAGAAAATCATCACCCAGTGTAGGTTTCGTCTTGCTAACTTCAGCCATATACAAGGCTTATCTCTTCCTTTTTATTGATGTCCCTTAGAGTTAGCAGAGAGAAACAGGAATGTCTAAAGAATGACTCAAGTGTGTCATTTTAGACACGTACCTGAGAATGAGTGGAAGTTTCTGTTTCTTCCCAGTGATCATAAAGTCAGTTTTGGGGATGAGTTCATAGGGTAGATACTAACATTCCCGTCATGACCAGTCTGGCCAAGGAAGCTGGCATATCAGGAGAGACATAAACAGAAATGCAGACACCCGTAAATGTCAGAGTTCAGAAGACACCTAATCATTTTAGGAGACTTAGGTACCTTGAAATGTCCAGAAATCCCACTGCTTTATCATGGATGTTGCCCCATAGTCCACATCTCTACATTTTGCTGTAGGTGAACAAGTTCCTGCAACCCTAAATCCAGAGGACTTCAGTAAGTTCTGCATAAGGTCCCTTGCATGGATTGAATCTGAGTGAGCAAGCAAGTTAGAAAAATGTTAAACAGATCAAATCTAGAATCAGCAGAGATAAATGATTTGTGTGTGCAGTCACTGGAACCATAAATATTAGGTACGCAGCCCTAGGCTGCTGCCCTTTTGAAACAAAGGTTTTTAATGAGTACATCCACTTAACTTCTGCACCAGACATATAAATATCTAAAATGGGAAATAAATCACAGCTACTAAAGTATTCCCTTCTTCGTGAATCAGTGTATTCCTAGTAAGCAGTTTACATGGGTTCTTCACAGCCACCCACATGTATTTTATTTTTATTTAAGCTGAAATAAGAATCTGAGATCCAAAAATGTTTTCTCCTACTGACAGATAAATAATGGGACAGAGACAAGGAGTCTGGTTTTGGAAATTGTTATTAGAGCACAAATCTCCATTCTGTTCACATAGTGCTCATCACACCACACTAGAAAGGTCCAGGTCCGCCGGTAGCACTGCAAAGTATCTCATCGTTGACAGTAGTCATCATAACCATACTAGGAAGAAAACCAAAATGTTTTGGATTGAACAGATCACCAGTGTTCCTCTATAAAAGGGGTGCTGGCCAAGGGAATACGGCATCTAGATAGCATTTCAGCCTTTATTACTTCTGTAAATGTCACCTATTGTCTTAGTATGAGAACATGTGGCTTTATGTATGACGTTTTTTGAATGGATGCAAATTATGAAGTGTCTGGAATTGCTCTGTATTGGAGACTTGCCTGCTTTATTATTAAAAGACTCCCTGGAATTTTTAATTGCCAAAGAATAAATCAACAATATTTTCAGATTTCCTTCAAAAACTTATCATTCCAAGGACTCACTGGAGCTGCCCATGTCAGAAAATTCTCCTTTTACAATTACAGGTTGGTATCTCTGACTCGGGCAATCCCTTGATGTGTGCTATACTGATTTTGTATTATTCATATTCCCTGATTTAATCAGGTCAAACAACCCTGCAGAAACCCAAGTATAGGACACAATTATTTCTATAAAATTAGTCATCACAAAAGATACAAAGTTAATTGAGTCACATGAGATCAGTTGTTCATAAATTCATATCAATTGACCTTAATTACACTACTTTTGCTTAAATTTGTTATGAGACAGTTCCATTACTTTTCAATGACACTATATCAAATTGACTATAATGAGCCACTTATCCCCTTTACTGCTCTTAGATTTTGGCATTAGCTTCAAAACCTCTAGAACATCCCCTGTATTTCAGTGTAGTTAAATCAGTGCTCTCTGTCATGGTTTAACCCCAGTAGGCAGCTAAGTATCACTCAGTTCTCATGCCTACTCCCTGGCAGGGCAGTGTGAGGAGCAGAAAAGGCCTTGATGCTGTGTAAGCACTGCTCAGCAATAACTAAAACATTGTTAAGCAGAGATAGGTTTGTACTTCAGAGCAGCAAGTTTAAATTCCTTTGATAACTCCCAATTTGTGTTATATTTTGGTTTTATTTTAATCATTCCATGTATATTCAGCTGTTGATAGACAGATTTGGTGACAATACAGGGACTGAATTTTACTTATGGTTAACTATTTAGTACATGCAGAAAAACCAAAGTTTCAGTTACAGTTGTTGTTATAAAATAAGATACAAAATCAGAACCTGTGTGTGCTTAAGCTGCTGTTTTACAAACACCTTGGCAAGTGAACACATTTAGCTCAAAAGTAAGACTAACAATTTTATCAGGCTAATCAGTATGCAAAATACGATTCCATTAAATAAAATGGGAAGTGTGAGGGGAGCGCTTTTGCTTTGGTTTTGTTATCATTTTGGAACCAATTATGTTGCAATTAAACTAATTTAGATGATCTACACAGTTATTACCATATTTCTGTGTTAAAAAAAAACCAAATTGACATGGAAACAGAAAGAAGAGTTTCCTATGTTAGCTGGCTTTGCTGTGTTGTTCTGACTGTAGTTAACATGCAAAAATATAAAGGGTTAAACTCCTTCTTCTACACACGGCCCTTCTGTGAAATTTCCAGCGAGAAACAAATAATATTTGGTTGCTGCCTCCCTTGTATGTTCTATTGTCTTCCCCATGTTATTAAATGGATACTGAGTCTGAGATTGTTGTAAAACAATTATTGTGTCAGTGGCTGTAGGAAAAAAAAATAGATGAAATAACATTGAAAATTTTATCGCTGTACTTGAAAAATATCTCATAAAATATGCAGCAGCATCTCTTTCACTTTCAATATTTAGATGGCTTCTGAAAGACCTTATTAAATCTTTAAAAGACTTGTGAGATAGTCACTTCAGCTGAAACAGCTTACAGGAATGTGCGTTATCATCCACATTCCAGCACCGATCTGCCTTACTATCTCTGCCAGGGCACTTAACCTCTTTGAACTGCTTTCTCCCCATCCCTGATGCAGAGATAAAATACCATAAAACCCAGAGAATAAAGGTTCTCAGACAGAGTTTTTACCAGATTGTTCCTTCTTAAAGTAGAGATCTACTTCATTCTTGGGGAAATCTGAGTGCTCTGGGGACAAAAGCCATCCACTCCTTATTCTGGAGGGAATGCAGGGAAGTAGCTGGGAACTCCAAAGCAACTCACAGGCTCTTACATGGCAGATATTTCGGCGCAAACCCACGGCACAGACTTCCATAAAAATGAGCTAACCATGTCACAGTGAGACAGAGGCAAGCTGTGGTGCTCCTGTTTCGTTCATGCTTAGAGATGAAGATGTCCAAGCTAGCTTTGGGAACAATCGCGTTGCCTTTATTAGTACAACAGTGGACTTAGGTCTATATTTATGTATTAACTGGGACCTTTCTAAACATAACTCATAAGCATCTTCAGATTTTCCAGTTTTTGCCCTGCAATAGCTCCACCCTTGACTCTGTCCCACAGCTTCCATTTTGAGGTGTTGTGTACTGACACAAAGAACAGGCTCCCCACAAGCCATTATACAAACCAAACAAAACATTTGGAACTATTTAGATCTGGTGCTTGTTTACTGGTTTATATTAAATGGATTATGTATCCTAAAGTTTACTGGAATTTGAAAAGTTTAAAATAACCATAAAATAATGTGACATTTCACTTATCATTTATCAGCTATTAGATTTTTTCCTTTTGGGCTTCCTGCTCCTTTACACTTTAAGTAATCCCTCTAAGGATTATTTTGTGTTAGTGCACTTCAACAGGAAAGGCGACCCCATCAAACTCTACAGATATCTGTAAGTGCATAAAATTTCCAAAGTATCATACCTCTATACATGGTATTTGTGTGCATAATACAAAAAAGTAAGTATTTTGAGCCTGCAAGAGTTAAAGTTGTGACAGGATTATCACCACAAAGTGTTTTTCTACCTGTTCATAGATTCTCAGAGACATTTCCTTTTCAATTCATTTTGTCCTGGGAAATATCCATTCAAAGGAAACATGAAACAAATATTTTACAAAGTTTTACTATTGTTTTTGTTATGGTTGTTATTACAGTAATTGTTGCTGTAATGATAATAGTATTAATCTTGATAATTGTAGTAGTAGTAACAATAGCAGTAATAAGGATTTACCCTCCCAAATATTTTTTGCTGCCCCATCACATGAAAAAAGCAACCCTTTGCATTTTGGCCAACACTTCTGCTCCTGTGAGGATTCACTTAGTACTGAGATTACCCAGGTTATGCTAAAAGTGAGCAGATTTCATTACCCCTCTGTAAAATTTCACATACAGTATACCTACAAAAATTCTAGATGACAAGGCATTGAAATCAAAGCAGCTTGAGACCTTGAGATGCAGATGTCTTTCTTTAGTCTTGTAGACTTCTTTTGCGTTGCATAGTGTCTGCGTGTGCTAAGAAGCCCTGAAAAAGTTGCCTTTCTCTTTCTGTGGGAACACCTGTGGAGACAACAGCAGTTCAATCTGCTCCTAAAAACCCAGGAGTCTGTCAGAGCCCTGAAGCACCCCCAACGGGTGATCCAAACTATGTTTGCTGCATTCAGACCTCTCTAGAGTTTGTTAGTGAAAGAAATGGAAAGCATCGGAGAATGTTCAAATAAATGCCCCTGCACTGGAAATGTGCCTGAGCCGGGGTTGCCAGAACAAGCCATCCAAAGCCTAGTGTCCTGTCCTGAGGGAAGAACGGAGCACAGCTTGGAGTTTGGTGGGGAGGCTGCTGCCACCCGTCTTTATTAAATTTTAATTTAATCTTCTCCCTGTTTCCTGAGTGCCCTAACTGGTTAAACTCACCCCTTTGTAAGTTTAATTTCCTGCTTCAGAGCAGCCTGCAGGACAAGAAGTCCATTTGGGTTCATCCTTCTAAATGCATGTGAGCTCTCCAGGTCTGCCACAATCTCTGCCAGCAAAATAAACACATCCTGCGTGCTTGTATAATGTGTAGCTTGGATAGTACTACTTTAATGTACACAACTAAAAACCTACTCTTTTCAACAAGGCTGGTTAATGAATTTTAAAATTATTCTGTAAAAGCCACACATGAAGAATTTCTAAGTCCCTTCCATTTTGCATAATTCCAGAACAGCTTCTTGTTTCTGAAAACGTATATTTTAAATTGATTTCAACTTTGTTATCAAAAATATGTTTACTATTTGAAAAAAAATGTTTTCAGTGCAAAATTGACAGGAAGATCAAAATTTTGATGGTATCTTTGAAAATTACTTCAGTGTTTCATTATAAATATCCCAAATATTTCAATGGCATGTTTTGTTTATCCCAAAGTTTAACTTCTAACTAAAAAGGGAAGTTTTTTCCCCCTTTTTTTTGTAGAAGTTACTTCAACACATCTGAACTTTCTGTATAGGGCACTGTGTTTTTTATACGGGTTTCAAAAGAGAAAAGGATCCTACACTGAGTCCTGCTTCAAGCTCAGTGGGAGAAAGGCTCCCTCCTGTGGAATGTGAGTCTCCATAACTTTTCACTTACACATTAAAAATTCCCAATGAAAGTAAGCCATGCTTTATTTAGTTACAAATCAGTTACATTTTTGAGGCAATCAAGAAATTGGGATAGCTAGACAAAAAGCTATTATCAAAATTCTTGAGATTAAAAATCTGGGAATTAAGCTTTCAGTGGAATTTCAACAGAATCCCTTGCTGAATTCAGTTTGATGGAGCTTAAATTTCTCCCTTTATTTGAAAAGACTGGTCAAGAAACCTTACTAAAGGATGCTGCTTTCACATTTTCTGAGAGAAGGTCAAGCAGATTTGAAGAAACTCATGAAAAAGAGAGTGATGCAGGTATTCCCAGGTCAGAATATTTCCCATTTAAGAAGGACACCATTCAACAGTTATGAAGCCAAATAGCTCAAGAATAAATCAGAAAGCTCCCCTGATGACATCCTCTCTTTGTTCATCTTTCCTGTTAAAAAAAAAAAAAAAAAAGGCAAACAAATAGACTTTGTGTATTTGGAGATCTGCAAAAAATGTTTCTTACCATTAAACAAAAACGAATGATGCTCACTTTAGTTAACATTTTCCCATTTCTTCTCAGGGAAAGGAACACAAGCTTCTTGCTTAAATATTAAATAAGTAGTAGTTCTCAGGTATATATCTAAAGCATGATACTAAATACTGTTTAACTTGTTATCAAAATTCTATAGATAAAAATGGTTATTCAACATAGTCTCTGGATTAATTTTCTCCTTTTATCCTCACAGGCTTTAAAAATGCTTGAAGCATTCTTAGGGCAGTAGGACATTAATTGGAGAAAATAAAATAGTGTTGATGTAATGCCATTAAAGAAATTTTAAAACTACTCTGTGTTTTTAAGTACATTTTGCTTTTCAGTTCTTTTTAATGAATGGCATGTATGCAATATCATTGCTACATTTCTAATGCTCCATTTCTTGCTGTGTATCACGTGTATCACAAAAGCCTGGTGTGTTTTGGCTGTATAAGATAATCAGAAAATTCAATCAAGGAGAAATATTTGTCTGAGTTTTTGATTAGTCTTCTTACATTTTTTTTATGTTGCATGGCAACATTACCATGATATTAAAGAATACGAAGAAAGAACCCCAAGTGAACAATATGGTACATCCATTATATTGTTTCAATTTTTAACAACCTATTTCAGCTTACATCAGCAAATTGCTGTGCATTTTATCCAAGATATATAGGAGCTACCACAATGTAGATAAGCACAACACTCCTTTAATTTTAGCATGGATATCTATTAGGCTTGCAGGAATATAATTTATAAACAATTATAGACAATGGGCATTTCAGTTACAGAACTCTTGTAAAGAATTGGTTTAGTAATTTGAAATAAATATATTAATGCTGGATCTCGCTTTTGAAAGTTGATTATTTGCTTCCATTGTCAGGCCAATTGATGTTTCTGAATAGGTTAGTCCTATTCAGATGTTATTGGTTTACAGAGACAACACTCCCCTGGATAATAAAGATAAAGTTCAGTTTCTGTTCTCAGTGGCCATGTTCCGTTAATTTCATCACTGGTGCACAGTAGACACTGGACAATTTGTTCTTTAAATTATTGTATTACTTCTTAATAAAGTAATCATAGTGTCCGTTTTGTCTCTTAACTAGAATGAATGAGAAACGTATGTGGAGAGAAGGGTCACCTCAGCTCTCTTCTTCCCCTGAGCATTGCTGTGCTGCTAGTCCCAGATCAGCTGATCCAACACTTACATTGTTCTTTTCCTTTTCACTGGAACAATGTTTAAAAAGACAACTCCATCCCCTTAAACATCAACTTTGATGTCAGTCTCATATGGCAGGTTGAGGTTGATGTGTGTATTAGGAGATTTTTTTTTCAATTCTTTGGAGCTTTTAATTTCTATATGTCACCTCTGATTGTAAGATGAAAATTTATATTTTACTGAGATAGAAACACTTATTTTTATTTTCCAGATAAAGTGTTTCATTTAGGCAAACCAAACCATATTTTTCTACAAGTTAATGTTTTTAATTAAATGTATAATATGCATTTATAAATAGACATAAACAAACAGTTGTATTAGTATAAGAGAACAACTTCCTTACATGAAAGATACTGAACCTATACCCGCTGATTTCAGTATGCTCATACTCTGTTCAGAAGAAAAATTTCTCAACTGAATAAATATTTCTGTATGTGCCCAGCATAAGGCAGAGGTACATACATGTGTTCATAAAAATGATTAATACTATTCAAAGAAAGGACAGTGGCATAAGCCAAATGTTTATTTACAACACAGCTAGCTCCTCATCTTAAATTCCATCTTCCCATGGTAAAGTGGCAAATTATCTCAATCTTGATCAAAATGGCTCTCGAAAGTCTCAGTAATTACACACAACATAAGTAATTTCATTTTAGAAACTATACAAGAAGGAAGATGAGCATCCACATATTAAAATCCAATACTGCAAAATCAGATGCAGCTGTAAAATTAGAGCTCAAGCAAATAATCTGCTCAGTGTAGCAGGTCTGACTGCAAGCATAATTACTCCTCTTGTAATTAATTTTAATTAGGTGAGATGAAAATAGGTAGACCAGTTTAGTAAACAAATCTTAATAAACATAATCAAGACTGGCCTTGCATCAAAATCACCTGATTACACTTTCTTTTCTGCTATTAGGTATTTACATTCATCTATTGTCTCTTAAAATATGTGTATTTAATTTAGTTTCTGCAAGAATAAGAGTGTATATGGTACAGATATTTTTTTTTTCCATTAAAATTACTATGTATATTTCCCCATGCCTTGAACAGGTGGGTCAGAAATTAAATTGCAGCAAATTATATCTTGAGATTAGACAATACTATTTCAATTACATTTTGGAATTTGATTTGGGCATGCATATACCTGGACTGTCAGACTCACAGACTCATAAAATAGTTGAGGTTGTGGAAGGGACCTCAGGAGATCATCTAGTCCAACCCACTGCTCAGAGTAAGGTCAGCCAGAGCAGGTTGCTCAGGGCTGTATTGACACAAGGGTTGCACATCTCCAAGGATGGGAGCCCCACAACAGCTCTGGGCAACCTGTTCCAGTAAACGATCACCCTCACAGTATTCTTTCACTGGATACCACTGAGATACCTCTGAGTGACAGAAGTGGCAGCATCACAGTCTGTATCAGAGACTCCTGTCCCAGGCTCAATGACAACCAACAGGATCTGTGATGCCACCTTCTCCCCACTCATCCAGAGTGGGTGGGGAGGCCTTCGCTGCATTTGGGGATGGAGCAGGGGGGTTGCTCTTTGCCCGTACATCTTGGCTTCCAGACCCTCAGCTGTGCTCAAGGCAGGGTGGGTGCCACACAGACATTTCCCACTCCTCATTGCTCAGCTGAGAAAGGACACCAAAGTGAAGTCCCTCCCAGCTGTATATGTCAACCTTCATTGTGCAGAGATATTCTGGCCCCCATGCACCACTCCTGGTGCCAAAGGTCGTGATTTGGGGGCAATCTCAGCCTGTTACTTTAGTATAAAGGATGTTCTGTTGAAATGTGCAACACTTACTTGCCTTTGCTACGTTGCTGTCTCACCTGAGCTCTGGTGTCACTGTAAAGTCTCCTCAGCCCTGGCCACACGTGGAAGCATTGCAGGCACATAAACACACCCACACAAGCCATATTCCTCTGTGAAGCACCTTCTAATACTATAATGCGCTCAGATGAGGGATTTTCCTTCTGTCAAGGACTGAAGCAAGTATTTCTGCAGCCCCATGGACATCTCAAACCAGCACTTCCAAGCATGCAGGGTAAGGATGCTCCACTCTCAGTAATCCCAGCTGAAGGAGTGTGGGGTGAGGGTGACCAATCCGGGGACAATTTCTCCCTTACTTTACATTAGTCTGCATCTTGTTAATGGAGGAATTTGTGCTCTAACAGTAGGTCACTCCTGGACCATAAAGTCCATAGTGAATGAAGAACAGAAGTAGTTCATGAATATGCAGAAAGACCATATTCATACCGGCTTGGCACACAGCAAAGGAAGGCTTGATAAAATGAAAGGGAAGACGTCTGCCCGGACTATACTTAATTTGCTTACAAACGAGTGCTAGGCCAGTTTGCAAGTTGTACTTTTGAACTCCAGGGAGATTTGTTCAACTCTGTTTTCCTCACTTGGGTGAGGATAAGTGCATTTGAGAGAAAGCATCATTCCTGGTATTAGCTAATACTTTGAGGCAACACAAAGCTGGATTCTTTTTATCACTGAAATCTTATATTTTGATTTTTTCTACTCATGACAGTGATACTATTAAGTGTTTTTAAGATCAAGACCCTTTTTTTTTATCACAGAAATGGTGTGGCAGACAGAACTGAAGCGTAAGATAATCCAACATTAAAATTTTATCATCTGCCTTAACCAAGTTTAGAGGATTTTGGTTCCAAGGAAAAGACTGTAAATAAAGCTGTGATGGTCCATTGCATTTTTTTCTCTGCTTAGGCTGAGAATAAAGGTTACTTACAATGATTTGTGAAAATTACCCTGGTCAATTAAAAATTGGCCTCATGGCCTCATCTTATCTCACACAAACAGCCTAGTGCAACAGAGCAATAAATTCCAGTCCCTGAGAGGCCAGCACTGGGATCTGAGCTGGCATTATAAATGCCTTAAATTGTTAGTCCTAGGTAGTTCTGTTTTCCCCCTTCTCTTGCCTCATGAAAGTCACCACTGCTTGGAGGACACACGAATTAACAGATCTCCAACTCCTGGGTCAGCATCTGTAACGACAGAAGTGAAAGGCCTTTCTTCAGAGTTAGTCGTCCCCTTGTTTTGCCCTAGATATAAGATACTACTTCTGTAGTTTCCTTTTCTGGAAGCCTACAGTAGAAGAGCTGTGACGGACTTTTGAACCTCGACAATGTCTATGTTGTCTGTCCTAACCATGCTTCATCTTTTTTCACCACTACCCTTGGATAGCATATGGAAATATTTAACTGATCCCAAACCTTTACTGTAAAAAGAGAAGACTAAAAAGGGTTGTAGAGAGGAATCATGACCAGTATTCACCTGAAAAGCTTTTTTCCTTTGCTTAGGAGTATATTGGTTTTCCTTCTGTGTGACACATGTTGAATTATATTTTTGACATAAGCATTTGCAAGTTTAGTAACATCAGTTATCCCTGGCAACCTTAACACATCTCCCTCTTCCTAAAGGCTCCTCTAGGATCCTCCTTTGAGATGCTTTCAATTTTAATCTTTTATTTTTTAGCTACAGTTAAAACCACAGTTTTGTTGACAACCATAGCAGTACACGTGTGAGCCAAAATCTGTTACAGTCAATTGAGATTTTTCATTGGCATGATTTTGGATTGTATGCTTCACTTCTTTTTACTTGACAATTAGGAAGTTAATTAAATAATTCTGAACACAATTAAAAATTATAACTAGACAACATATGAATTGATATTAGCTTGTACATCCCACACGATAGTTGTAAAATGCCTTTTTATTTGTCATCTGCAGGGCAATTAGTGTGTCTGTGATTGTCAGAAGATAGTTTAATAATCTTTGAGCATGAGATTAAATTGGTGTTTAAACCAGCCTCATGTTTTGGTTTGTTTTTTAATACAGCACAATTTAGTTTTCACAACAGAAATTTTCCTGTGTAGGTTCGAAACACCTAGACCAAGAAACTAAAACTAAAAGTGATATGAAGATGGCTTCAGAAAGGCCTAATTTAACCTAGGAAATGAAATTTAGAGTTAATTCCACAAAAAAAAAAAAATAAAAGAAGTCTATGGTAGGAAGAGCCTAACTTTATGAGATATCTGTTGTTCTGCCTTCTCAAGTTTCTTTATGCTCATCATTTAGGTATGTGACTCAGCACTGGAACAAAAAACTTTCCCTGTTTTATGAGCATAAAAGCCTTGACAGAGTATTCACCACTGTTCACATTCAAAGCAGCTGTTTAAAAAAAAGGGGGGAAAAAAAGGAAAAGAATGAAAAGAAAGAAGAGAGCTGCAGCAGTCTCTTAATTTTTTAACTCATTCACCGTGAAAAGCCTTCTTCCTATGCCTTTACGAGCAAAATGAATTGGAAAGAGATAATGCATTTCTCTTGCTCTCTTTAAAAAACTATAGGATTCAACTGTTATTGAAAATGATAGGGCATCTTGTTGGAAAAGCAAGCAATCATTTGTTTGATATCAAAAGAAAGTCCTAAGTAATCAATGTTTTAAGCCCTATGAATCTTCAGAAATGAAATATGCTGATGGCTTCTTTATGGCCAAGTAATTAACGTACCTTGCCCTCTCTCTTTATTTGCAACAAACATTAAGCCTCCTTCAAACACTCCTGACATTACTGTGGGTTACACTACTGAAAAATCAGCTAAAGCAGTCATCAGGCAGAAGATCATCTAAAGCACTATAAATCAGAACATGAAAGCATAGCTGACAACAGAAGATGGCTGGAGATAAGTGTTATTTCAGCTAATATTACTATCCAGCCAAAGCAGAACTATGTAGAACAGCAGAATAAAAGAGTTGTTTTAAGAACGCTGCTAGCATGCGTTAAGACAGAAAGAAAATAATAAAATTACCTCCTTTTAGCACTGCTCCTAGTAAATGCTACATATGACATTCAGATTTTTATGCACACTGTTTTGACATAGATTCTTTAATATTTCACACATGTAAAAACATAGAATTGCATCTCCATTTTATATTTCATTCCAAAAAAGATGTTGTGAGATTACAGAGAAATAATACAGGTCAATTATTACCCATAGGAATAAAATCAGTTTTGTGATTTATACTTTCCAGCTGATGACCAAGGTAGTTATCGAGAACAGCCCCTTGGGCACTCAGTTACCTCCAAGTACATGGGAAATACACACAGAACGTTCATACTCAACATTTTTTGCCAAAGCCTTTTTAATTCTTCAGTTCCAGTTCCTTTGTATTGTAGTTTCTTTTCCTTCTCTCCAGTTTAATCTGGGGAATAAAAATATACTTGCAAGATTAATGTCACAGCATTAAAGTCTTACTTCCTAAAGAAGCTGGAGTTTATTGCTGAGACTGGACAATCCTTCATTTGAGTCATTTTGAAAATTCAACTTAATGCAGCCAGGTCTGTATAAGGTTCCTCCATCTGTATATACTGATCAAAATCTTAAGTTCTTATCACATAGGCATTTAAGCAATCGATGAGTCATTTTTCAATATTTTGGAAATAGCCATTCATTGCCCTATGCTGTTTCTCCTTCCGTTGTTTGCTGTCTTGCCTCTTACAGCTGCAAAGCACCTCTGCCCTTGATTTTTTACTCTGACCCTTCCCATTGCAAATTTTCCTTTAAGTTATTTATTACCAGATTTGTGTTGGCCAGGTTAGAACTGTACACATCCTATGTGTGTCTCAGTTCTATATCCTTAACTCAAAATCCTTGTATTTATAACCTTGGTGTTCTTTTCCTGTAGTCCTTTTAATTTAAGCTGCAAGCTCTAATTTTCATCGCCTCTTAATGATTTGAGAACTTTTATGCCAGGTACTAATTCCCAAGGCAAAGGACCTTTCAATGATTTTAACGGTCTCCTGTGATTAGATGTAGTGATTTCAGGTCCTCTTTCCTCTGGCAGTATCAAGAAAGGAAAGAAGCAAAATCCAGTGACCACTGTTTCCAGTCATAGTGTGTGTAGTGTTTCCAGTCCTAATAGTGTGTGCACTCTTGCTTTATTTCAGCAATTGGTCCTCAGTAACAAAGTCAGAAAAAAACAAACACCAGAAGCTGACAAGTATTTTTGTGTTCACGGAGCTGGGTCGCCTCCTCCTCCTCTCCCTCTGCACTTCCACTCTGATTGTTTCTCTCCCTCTTTCAGCTGAGCCATCAGGGCCAGCCGTAGCTCTGCTCTCACATCTTTTCCACTCAGCGTGACCGGTCCCCTGTTGCTTCTTTTCCTTGGGCAGATGGCGAATGCACGGCTAATAAACACTAACACATGTGCCCAACCAGCCGTTCCTCACAGTCTCAGTCGCTCTGCTGCTCCCTTTGGAGCTTCTCATCCCTGCCGGATCTTACGAAATAAAACCGCCAAAATCACTGTATCCTAGCCTTGTGGTTTAGTACAGACCTGCAGAGATGGGAGAGTCACATGCAAACTATGTGATAGTCTTGTGACCCACATTGCACACACAAAGCCAAGCATTAAATGCTCAACAGCCTGCAAGAACTTGCTTTCCTACGTCACCTTTCTGGGAAGTTCAGGGGAATGCCATCCTGTTGTAGACTTTGTACAGACTGGAGGGGAGTAAAACCTGATAAAAGCCAGCTAGTCAACAACTCCCAAAGAAGAAACCCCATGTTTCATAAAGATCCAATAGAGAGGGGGAAATCACGTAGGCACTGTGTGTCAGCACAGGAAGAACGAAGAGCAACAGACCAGAAAGTCCTGAGGAAGAGCTGTGTGTATAACACTACCAGCAAGGATTTGAAATCTCTATGCAATGGTTTAGCCTGATTGTCTTTAAATGTGCTTGATGATAAGGTTCCTTTGATTTCAAAGGCTATAGTTTCATTTTTACTTCAATGACTCCTAACCTAAGCTGATTTACAGAAAGACTGAAGGCTGGCCCCCCACTCTCTACCTTGCTATCACTTCAGCTTGCTTCCAGCACTGTAACACAAGCAGTTAATTGGTAATGATAGTATCGCTAATTTCTAAATATTCTTATATATTCTTTTCTATTTACTGCTTGCAACAAATAGAAGCTTACTTGAGGATTATTTTTAAGGATTTATTAAATCATTTGATTTGGGGTTTTCCATACTTCCCATCAATATTTCAAGTGAGATGGTACCTTTCAATCTTGACTTAGCTCAATTTAGCTTGCCTCTGACACAGTACAGATTATTTCTGTGAACTGAAACATCTCTGATAGATGAATGACCAAAGTGACCCTTTCATTTTTCTCTGTAGAAACCGTCTACCTTTGTGAGAGATTTTTAAACCATCCATGATTACCTCATCTCAGATGCATCTCATGGTGGCTAAATTTAAAGCTAAAATCTCTCCTGATGGTCATGGTTTAAGCTCGCATCTTTCAATCCATCATTTTGTTTGACATGCAAGAAATGTCTTTATTTCAGCCATGACTTATCATTGCTACTTCAGCATAAAAAAAAAAAAAAAAGATGGCATTGCTGCTCAAAATAAATCATGCGGCAATCGTTCCATCTTCAGTGGCCTCCAGGTCTCACTACCCAGTCATTACTTAATAGCCATCATATTTTATCCTTGTTTCTCCTGAAGTATTGTGTTTATGCAAAAATCCCTTTCTAGAGCTGTAAGTGCTTGGATGGCTTATAATATCTCTGAGCTTAATTGTCTTTTTTTTTTACTTCCATGTCATATTGAAAGGATACTGCAATCTATATGTTCTTCAGGCCTCAACTCCACAGCACATATCAACAGGTGAACCTGCACTTCCTTATGGAAATTGCATCTGTATCAATTTGGTCTCAGCAGGAGAGAGGACTCCACAATGTAACCTTCTGTTTCTGGAGAATATAATGCGGTGGATATGACACATTGAAATTCATTGGTACTTTATGAATCTCCATTTCAATTTATAGTGTGATAGCTTTAACCCACCCTTCATTCCTTCTTACATAAAATAACTTCCTTAAAACTTTTACTGGCCTGTGTGGCCAACCAGAAATTGTCATTTTTCTATATTATTTGTCTCATTAAAAAAGTATAGCAGTGGAAATCTGAAAATAAAGTATCCACATTTTTAATGAGACATTTTATGATATCCCAACACATTTCTGCTTTCATAAACTTATTTTACATATTCAGATTTATGTTTATTACAATCATTTAGTATATTTATAATCTCATTACTATGCACTTATTGTAACATGTAACTTGCCTTCATTTCCAATCTTTTATTTTTTTCCATTAAAGAGGTACTAACGATACAGAGGCAAAATTCAAAGTTCATTTAAGTTTGGAGCAGATTGACTCAAGCTCAAGTTCAAATATTTTCTTGCTATTATTACACAGTACATGAAGGCTCTATTTTCAGCAAGGATAAAAGCTAACTCCTCTTCCCGTCTCTTTTTATTATGCTTTCTTCTTTCTTTCCTAGCTGTTTTCCTCTTGAGAACGGAAAATGTCACCCTTTCCCTGTCTGTGTTTTGGAAGCAGATTCCACCTTGCTCAAGGTAAGCCATAGCTCCTCTTCTCCTACCTCCTGGTCTTTGGTCCTGCCTAACAAACACTACCTCTTTGAAGTCAAGAAGCTGACATTCTTCTCAGCTAAAAAGAGGACATCAAAGTAAAACTGTCCCCTTCCAGAACATATGGAACCGCAAAATCAATTGAACTCTGATCACCACCACCAATGATACTAACATTTTTCTTCCTCCTTTTTGAGAAGCTCTTGTCTTTAGTCCTCATTAGGCATCCCCTAAGATATCCCTAAATATACAGAACTTTTCTGTGTTCTAATCAGCTGTTTCCATGTGGATTTCACCCAGTAATTTGAAAGCTATCCTTTGCGCTTACCTTGGCTCTTACTTTTATTCTGCTAGCCCTATGACACCTCCTGCGTTTACTTCAGCTGGACTTCAGATATCATGGAACATATTCCTCACAACCAAGCAATAAATTCCTAATGCTGATCCTTTGGTGATGACTTTTAACCCCCAGCTATGCTCTTTTCCGTCTGGTCCCCTTTTGTCTCATCAAGAGCATGACAGCTGCTGTTGATATAAAGAATATACAGTGCTGACCATGAGTACGTTCTCTTTCTGCCACATCTGCCACGTCTCATGACTGTTTCTGCTGATGTTCCTCCAGAATTCTACTTTGTCGTCAGCAGAAATTTCACCAGGTATTCAGCCTCCACTTGCATTTTGCTGCTGTTTCTTTTGACAACAGTATTATACCAGTGCAGCTCCAAATGCCTGAGTGGAATTACGTATAACTGCAGAAGGAGAATAAGGTCTCATATCTGCATATAAAGAAACATAATGAACTAAAGAGTATAACAAGCCTCACAGAACTTAATTGCAATGTTTACATGTGATTTTGAAGTCAAGTATTATATAAGCACATTGTCTTGTAATTCCATCAAAAATGTCATTAGCCATATTCTAAGTAGTGTTTTTCTAAGTTTGTAAAAGGAAAATAAACAATACTTTGAGCAATTGTAACTTTAATTGGAGATTCAATTCAGGGAATAAATCTCAGTGCCTTTTAATTTACTTCTCAGTAGGCTACAAGGTTGTATAATTTCTGAAAAGGAATATCACTGTGTAGGAAAAGTGGCTGACAAGTGCAGTCACACTTTTCTTCCATGTACAGTAATCACTAAGAAATAATGTCAGCAATTATAAACCCTTTTTTGAAAAAGAACATAGACAAGACCTTCTGTTTGACAACTGTAGTTGTGTTTAAGCAAAATACTCAGTTTGATGCATAGATTCTTTCCTTTTTGTTAATCACATTTATTTCACACTGAAGCCTGTAATAATATATACAGTTACCCTTTACAAAATAGAAGATACTATTTATCCAAAAGTAGGGATAGAACAGCATTATTGCCATTTGATAAGGAGACATTTGATGATAAATACAACAGAAATGGCAATCATGGAAATTCATAATTGGAACAAATTATTTGCTGGCAGAAGGGCTGAAATCCTGGACTGGAGCTCAGGATTCAAAACTTACATGACTTTAGGCAAAGTGAAGTAGGAGATCTCCTAGACATTTCTGTTCTCTCTGTTTTCTAACTGGCAAGCTCTGAGCTGTCATAGAGCTTTTCACCGCCCTGTCTGCTGGACTGACTTACTGTGGCTGTGTCTGAACTGGTGGACTGCAGAGCGTTTCTGAGGTGGACGCAGACTGGGCTCTGGACAAACTGCAGCTCGTACAAGGATGAAACACACACTAGCCCTACCTTTTCACACACCACCTCCTCATACCTTGGCTTTCAGAGGAAGGAAGTGTGGCTACACAAAGGTAAATATTATACTGTGCAGCCATGTTATTCTGTGGACAAATTCCCTATAAAATGATCAGGACACCAGGCAGCAACCCGAGACATTTTTGTCCCCCACTCCCAGTGCAAACAGCAATCTATGTGAAGATATAACAGTTTGGGGAATATGTTAATAAATGTTAATAATAACGGTATATACGGAGATATATGGGGAATACATTAATAAAAAAGGATTAAACTTCTATGCTGGTTTGGATAAAACATGCATTCCTTGGTCCCACATACAACCAATGAATGCACAAATCTATGCTCTTCACCTCATAAATTATTTGTTCTTTGGTCTTTTGTCCATATGGAATTGCAACTGATTAAAATCTTGACATCTCTGGAAAACTATTTGCAGTCTGTAGCTATGAGTAGGCAAGAAATCCGGAGTTTCTTCCTCTCCAGTGAACTCCGCTGGATGGAAGAATGAGAGCATTAGTCTGTGCTTGTCTGTGCATACCTGCGTGTGCTCATACACAAAAAAGAAGAGTCACATCACCCCTTACTAACGTACTGCCATACCTCACAGGAGCACTGAACAGTAGTTCAAAAAGGTCAGAGCAGCTCGCACAATGGGGTAGGAGAGGAAGGAGAGGAAAAAAACAATCCTAGAAAGGTGATAGAGCATCAGAGACCTATATTCAAATTCCTTGGTCTGAAATATTGCCAAGATCTTGTTTCAGAGCTGCAGAATATAGCATATATCCTGTGAAGACAGAGCCTTTTTTTTTTTTTTCCCAAATATCTCCCCGTGATGGAGAAAAGAGGAGATAAATTACTCCAGGTAGACAGGAAAAAACAAGCTATTGGTGATGGATCCCAGTAGTGAGAGGAAAACTAATGGAAAGTAATTCATGCATGTTTTCTAACTGTCTGCAGTTACATGTATGGATTTTACATAAATGCTTATATTAAAAAGTATATATTTTTAATGAAACTACTTAATTTGCTTCCAATACTGTGCATTCTCCTATTTTTGGCATCTTGCGAGGTCTGTCTCATGTGGGCTACTGCACTCTGAGTTACACGGAACTCTTTGGAGAGAGGGAGGAAGGAGAAAAAGGCATGAAATGGCAAGAGGGACTGAGAGACTCCTAAGTGAGGGGCAGCCTGCAAGAGGGAGCAGACCCACAGTCATGCAGTTTCTGCTACTGCCAGAAGATTTGATCCTGCTCTTTCATCTGCCAGTCTCACAGAAAACTAACCTGACCAAAAAGGAATTGCTAGTTTTTCAGCAGCAGCAAAGTAAGTGTTCTTGCCCTCTGGCCAAACTACTGCCATGTCCCACACAAAGGAAAAAGTAGAAGCTTTTAATTGAAAGTGTGAGGAAAGAAGTGGGAACTACCATTTCAGTGGCAACCCATGTGAGAGGTGGCATGAAACAGTACCCTGAGACAGGCCCTTCCTTAGCAACCCAGAAGATGCTGTATGGGTTTGTTCAATGACAGCTGCTGGACAAGGGGAAACAGACAGACCTGCACGGATCAGAGTGGGCAGAAGGGAGACTTATTATATTTCATCTCTTTTAACTATAAACGTGTCTTAAATAAATGCCATGCCTTGGCTTATTTTTTTATATTCAAAACAAAACAGTGATTTAATAACTGGAAGCCTTTGGTGGCCTTTTCATGTCAAAAAACAGAGTTGGGGGAAGAAATTCCAATCCTTGTCTGCATGTGATTCCAGGTCTAGTAAGGAAGATTTTGAGCAGGGCTTTTAGAGAGGCTGGCAGGAGGCCTGTCAGTAACAGATGATGCTCACAGGGATCTTTCCAGTTAAATTACTGGCCACTGCATTCACAGAAACTGGCAGGCACTGCTTAACTTTTTGCAGTCCCTTTTTCTAGCTAAGACCTACACAAAAAATGTCCTCATCTGCTTAGACTGCTCTTCAGTTGAATATTCCAGTTTAAATTGCCTATTGAGACACGGGCTTTTTGCAGCATCAGGAAATAAGTTATCATCAACAGCATGTCTAGAGATCAACTAAGTGTCATCAATGTCAGAAAAAGTACAGTTTGAATAAGACTAGCCAGCTTGGATTCAGATTGTGGAGAGACTGATTGATTCCTTGAAAAAAAATAATTCATAAGCGTCTTGCCAAAACCAAATGAAAGAGATTTAGTGGACGCCAAGGCAATATTCCTTCTTGCTGTGTCTCTATTACTGCCAGTCGCTTCGCATCAGGGAGATATTTGGCTGGATTACTTCAGATTTTCAGGAAGTGCTTCACAAAGCTCCCATATCCCATTCGAAGTTATTGTCTGGAGTTGACTAAGAGGAGTGAAATCCAGTGGCTGCTGGCACAGTGAGTAATCTAAAGTGTACAAGAGAGGGAAATTCCTATAGTTACAATTTTCATTAAGCTAAAAATGAAACAGGATACCGCAGAGACCAAAACGGGACTGCATACATTTCTATAATTCATCTAAAAGATTCCACAAACTGGCAAAGGAAGGAGCAACATCTGAACCTCCTGTTAACATTAAAATGATACTTAATTTCAGAGACAGAGCAAGGAACAGTCCACTGGCACAGAGAATGTCTACTGCCTAGATCTAGCGCCTGGATTAACAGATGGCAGATGCTATGGTACTGATAAATACACATGAATTTATTATGCAACAAAGGAGCGAAGAATAGGGAGGACATAAAAGTGTTTCAGTGTATTGATCAAGCCACAGCTAGAGCATGTTTGCAGAAAGATCCCCAAAGTTTCATTTCATTTTGCAGATGGCTGTAAGTAGGGAACTAGTTGCCAATTATTCTGTTTGGGTGATGTTGTCAAGTTTAGTTCATGAATATGTGTAAAACATTTTACAGACTTTGGAACAAAGCAAGCAATTCAGTTTGGGATTTCTTCCATCCTTTACTCTCTACAGGTAAGGACTATGTTTCTTTTCAATATTTTGTTTTAGATCCTTTTGACCTGTGGCTCTTTTTCACAAATTAAAACTATGTGTTTGTGTGTGTGTTGACACACTTGACCTTCCTCGTTAAAGCTGATGTGTATTCCACAGCACCATGGACATCTTGTGAGACCATCAAAACTACAGCAGTGGTTGGATGTCCAATTGCAAGTCTCAGCTTTAATACCAAAGTGTCAGGCAAAATATTTAAAAGCTGCTCTCAAGGCAAAGTATATACATCACCAGCAATCAGGTCAACATAAGGACAGTTAACAACGACAAGCTAGGGAAAAATGAGATTCAGAGAGTCTGCCAGGACTGGAAATACCATAATAATAAGAGAATTTAATTACTTTTATGTAGATTTAAATGTCACACTGGGGTATTTTTAGACACTATACATGAACGTTTCATGGACAAGCCAGTCAGGCAACTCAAAGGGGAGAGTCCAGTTTTGACTCTCGTCCCAGTGGTATTTTTGGCTTGTGTCACAATGTTCCTATCAAGGACTAACTGTAAGAGTAACTAAAATTGTTTATATTCAATATCCTTGCAGGAAATGTGAAGGCCAAACAAATAATCCTTTGCACTGGTGTTTGACTTCAAAACGACAGCTTAGAAGCCGTCAAAAAGCCAACTGAACATAAGGGAATTATGAGGTGCAGAATAAGGAAGAAAATGGGAAATAATGAATATATTACTGTATAATTCCAAGGTGTCTCAGCACCTCAAATCCTGTGTGCAGTTCTGGCATCCCATCTTAAAAATGGTAGATCTAAACTAGAAAAGTAAAGTCTGATAAAGATGATCTACAGTCTGAAACAATTTGCATGCAAAGAGTGATTAAAAGGTTAGGACTTCTCAGCCTGGAAAACCAATTGCAGAGGTACATAACAGTGAACTGTATAATTTGTAGCACAGAAAGGAAACTTTTATTCCTTTTTTTTTTTCATAATACCAAAAATAAATGACATCAAGTGAAATTATTTTTTGGCATACTCAAAAAACACAAAAGGGAATATAATTTAGCTGTATTACTCATTACAAAAGGGCAATAGTGATGCAAAAAGATGTCATTCAAATTCATGGGGGAATATCATTAAAGACAATTAAACACGAAGGTACTGCCTCTGACTAAAGATACCCCTGAGCTGCACATTGCTGCAAGCTGCACAAGTGCACTTAAGGGAGTACTGTTACACCTCTGTGCATTTTTTATACTAGCTATCCACTGTTGGCCACCATGGCAGAGTGGTAGGCTACCTAGATCCTTGGTCTGACCCAGGTCAGACATGTTTCTGTTCTGATGTCACTCCCTAACCTGTGCTGGAAATGCCTAGAATATGAAGTATTTCATTGTCTATGCTAACAACAAAACCTAAAAAAAGAAAAAGAGCTGTAAAAATCAAAAAGTAAAGGAAACAAGGTAGCTATTTATATGTCAGAACTGGTTGCATTTATTTTGAGCCACAATCAGGTTGGACTGTACTTTACCTTACTTGTCTCATCCATGTAAATTACTACCAAAAATGCGCCCGTAAAAAGTTAATCAGTCTGACTTATTCCCCCCCCAAAAAAAGAAAGGGGGAAAAAAAAACAATAGTAAAAGAAGAGGCCATTGGGAAATCACTGTGTTTATAGAGCAGCTCTCGACAGCAGTTCCTGTTGTCCAGCTGGACATGCTGGTCTTATGCACAGATTGCTTATAAACTATTCTGGCAACAGGAGCCTATCTGAGATTTTCCTTTCCCAAGGAAACAGGCCAGCCAACTCTGTGGCTGCTTTGTGCACAAAGCTGTGAAAGAAGAGTTAAGCATCCAATCCAAAATGAATATGCATGTACGCTTTGGTTTTCTTCCAACCTAATCTCCTGTACGTTTTAGTGTATTCTGTTATTTTCTTATGGTGACTGGTTTGGATTCATTGATCTGGTATTATGCGGATGAGAGTCTATTATAATTGATCCTTCACGTGTGCATCCTCAGGTTGTGGAAAAAGAGTATCATATAGCAATAGCCTCCCATCGTGCATTAAATAATATCTTAAAAGTCAATTAGAAAGATACCTGTGATATTTTAGATATAGTTAATCCTATTTTACAGCAGAAAAGGAGTAGATGCCCTCAAGTCCCTTCATATCTCTTTTCTACAACTTCACTAAATAAAATAGTGAAAAAAAATTAGGATAATTTGACAAAAATAATAAGTAGTTTATTTTTGCTGGGGGGAGAGGTGTTGATAGCTCTGGTTTAAAAAAAAATCCACTGAATTTTAGTTTTATCTCAAAAGATGCTTTGATGGAAGAAACACAACTAGTAAAAGCTTTTCTACTAACACTAAAAAAAAGATTGCTTTAAAATGTTGCTCTACTATGTCCTAAATAACCACATCTCCTACACTTTGAAATTAGAAGCCAATTTCTGGGTTACCACATTTCTTCAGGAACAGCATTTAATTCCTCCATCCCTGACTTGTATATGAATATGAGACATCAGTCACTTGGATGTATTCTTTACTTGTACCACAAGATGAAGACAAAAGTCTCTCACATGCAGCACTTAACAAGAGGGCCCTAATAAAATTCAGACCCTCTAGGTGATATTACACGTAATAACAACTCCAATAAAAACTGGCATTCTGCTCCTGTGTCAGAGTCCTGCTTAAGAGTGTTCATACATCCACCTAAGTATACAACATGTTCTTTTACTACAGCGACCAAAATGCTAATGCACGGAAAAACAACCACTGCCTGAGACAACTGAATAAGCATGTTACTCAAAGCATTGATTGCAGCTTACTGAAATTAGCTTGGCTTCATTCCTTTCATTCCAAACCTTGCAAACAAGTCACATTACATCGTTGCTCTTTTTAGCATTGCATCTGATAAGAGCGTTTGAATACGTCTTCCTACATCTTTCCTGGCTGTCTCCCCAGTGCCCAGATGACTCAAGAACTCACAGAGGCTGAGCACAACCTTTGTTCCAAAAACTGAGTATGTGCATCTCTGAGCCTAAAAAGAAGAAAAAGGGGGGAAAAAATCACACTTTAAAAATATTACAGTTGGCTAATGGAAATAGACACTAGGAGCTGTAGGATAAAACAGAGCACAGGGACCTGGAAAGAAAAGAAATGAGGATAAGAGAGCAAGCCTTAGGCAGAGGCAATCGCCCAGGGCAGCAGGTACTCGGGCAGCCAACAGTCCCACACCGGGACAGGCCATGCTGTTACTTTATCAGTGCCTAAATGCAGCTTCACTAACTTTGCCCGTACTTCCCCGCTGCTCAGTTTTGCCTGCTTTGCTAGCAAGCCTTGAGCCAGCTGTGATAGACTGCATAAGAGAGCAGTCAAGGGAACGTTATCCACAAGATATTGACTGGCTAAGATATAGGGGTCTGTACCACCTTCCCTGAGAACTTGTTGGACCCCCCCCACCAGTTCACGCTGTGCAACTGGTCCTGCCAAACACAAAAGATCTGCAGGGAGATGGAAAATCTAAATCAACCCTGCCTCCTCTGCTCTTGCTTGCTGAAAAATATCTTCCCAATGGAGATGTGCAGACAGGCCTGGACCCCACTGGGGAATCTCCATGGAGGTGATTCATAGTCAGGCCTGTTGAAAACCTTATCTCAGTTCTCTCTGTTCCTGCTGTCTCTTCCACTGCGTCAAAACCTTTTAGTAGCATCACAAAGAAAGATAGATGTCATTGTACACAAGGGCAGCCAGACACACACACCCTTTCTCTTAGAGACTGCTGTATCTACTTCATGTATCAGAGTTTGATCTAAACCCACAACTTGTGCTGGTCATAGCATCTGAAAATATCCCCTGGTTGAATGCATCCCAATGTAGATCTCTAGCTGTAGCATCCTGTTCCCATCAGATCAAGCTCCTTGTGGCAGTGACAACATGCAAAACTGCTCAACGATCTGTGGCTCAAGCAGAGATTTTTCTTGAGGGCTACAACATCAGCCAACATCAGTTGCCACCCTGGTAGCAACTAGGTGGGCTAGATAACCAACACGTCCAGTTGCATAAAGAAACAAACTGAGGCAAGACTGATGAAATTAACACTGTTTTACCACCCAGGTCAGGGTGCCAGTTAGTCTTGTCCTATTTTACAACAAAATAGCTGTATGCCTGAGGAGCCACTGTTATCTGCAGCTTCAGGACCATCCTGCATTCCTGCAGCCTTTAGCTGTCTTGAGATGTAAAGCAAAGCTCATGGCCATACGGTAGTTCTGATATGACATTTCTCAAGTCAGGGCGCTTAGTCAGCTCTAGGCTATGGCTTGTATTTCGAAAAACCAACAGTTGCACGCTCACGCAATCAAAGTGAATGAAGGTTTGTGACGTTCC
Source organism: Rhinoptilus africanus (assembly GCA_013400135.1). Taxonomy (NCBI): domain Eukaryota; kingdom Metazoa; phylum Chordata; class Aves; order Charadriiformes; family Glareolidae; genus Rhinoptilus; species Rhinoptilus africanus. The sequence continues at coordinate 63,054 of VXBO01007148.1, forward strand.
AGTGAGGATCATTGCCACCTTGTGTGTGTGTGTGTGTTTTCTTCCCTCCAGCAATTCGCCGCTCCCCTGAACTCTGTGCAGGTCAGGTAGAGAGTCCCAGTCGCGGGTTTTACTGCTTTTATTGCCACGTCTCTTTCAGGCAGAGAACTGCTGTCACACTCATTTTACCAACGCAAAAGTAGCACTTTTCCCCTAGGTGGCTCTGAAAATAATCTTTACTTAAATTATCATACAGGATAAGATGGATGATCTTCTGTTTCTTTGCTTCCAAAAATTATGCTGGGATGAAAGATATGGATACGTTACTGTAAGACAGTACAGGATATAAGCGCCTGGTGCAACAGACAGATTGAACTTCAGTACCATGTTCTGTAACAAATAAAATCGCAATAAAGTACCAGTCTCAGCTTTTTAAACACGGAGTTAACTCCTTCCTGAGTAGTCTCCAAGTCTGCTTTCCAAGTTTTCCCTTCCCAGGAGCTGCGACAGCAGCCGTTACAGCCAGGGAACACGCGGTGGCAGTGTGTCCCCTCGCTCCTGGCAGGGGAAGAACTGCTTCCCTTTCCCTCGGCGGGGGGGCTCAAACGACACCAGGAGGAAGAGGACGGATGTAAAACAGTCCGGCTGTTCCTGACTATCCGGCACTTGGATCTAACACCTTCAACCATGGCATCGAAAATTAAAACAAAACAAAACAAAGCCACTGAACTAACTTCATTTTCCACGTGGTCCTCGAGATACGCATAGGAGTCATGTTGAGTGTATTTAAGATGAAGCCCTTGTTGTCGAGTTGTTTCTCATTTAAACTGCACCCTCAACGTTCACCCTTACACCCGTTTCCTCTAAGGCTCCTGCAGCTGAAAATAATCTGTTTCCAGGGTACAAACCCAGCTTGTTCCCTAAATCCTAACACAGAGAGAGAGGTGGGGGAAAGGGAAAGAAGAGTGACAGGACCAACTACCCAAATTTTAACGTAAATGTTATTTGTGGGGAACTTCTGATGGAGAAAAGTTGCATGGTTTAGGCCAAGCCCACCTCGTCAGAATAAGAAATAGATTTTATAAAGAAATAGCTGGTTTTCTGAGCTGCTTGACTCCATTAGACACTGGACAGAAAGCAAATGTTTTTGTATGTGATTCCTTATCCCTTAGTCACTATATGCGTCATAATTAAATCTTTTTTTCAAAAATCTAATGAGCAATCATCCATCACAAGTTGCGATCCTTACAGGGATAATCCCAGCTACGTTTCTTCGCATCTGCAAATGGCACTGGTGAAGTATTTCCCTCTCAAAAGACTTGGGGTTTCTTTTTTGGCAAGTCAGTTGAGAAGAGGTGTTAATCCAACATGTCAATTTCAAGGAATTGCTATTGATGGGGCAAACAGTTACACAACATTTTTTTTATTATTTATTTTCTTCAGATAAAAAAAAAAAAAGCCTAAATTCATGTCTATTTCAGATCTTGGCTAAGCATTGTCTGAATTGCTGTGCAGGCAAAATTCTTTCTCTGTCCCCTCCCTTCACCACCACCCCCCGCCCCCCAAACTTTCCAGTCAGCATTCCTAGTTACAAAGGAGAGAAATCTATCTCAGAAAACTCATTACAGATTTTCAAGTCCAGAGCAAACTGCCATTTCTTTTGTCACACTGATCTCACATGCACAAATAAATTTACATACTTGCAAAATAAAGTTAGTAACAATTCAGCAGTCCTTTCAACCGAGGCAATGCCAATGTGCCAAGAGCTTGTAAACCTATACGTGCTATCGGTGGCATCCGAGGACACCCTCTGCAAGAGTATTTTCTAAATCCTGAATCCATTTCAAGTGTGTTTTGTGCATGAAATCAAATTGGTTTCAACTGCAAAAAAACTATCCAGAATTCATATTTGTGCTGGAGTTCGGGAATGGGGAAGAGGGCAGGGAAAAGGAGGAGGGGAGGAAATGTTTCACATTTTTTAGACTATTTTCTAATCTCCTCAGTAGCCCTCACTCCTATGTGCTGAGAATGTAGTATCTATTGTTCACTGGAAATGCTTTTGTGACAGTCTGTATGTCAGCTGAAGGGTCTAACAGTTTCTAACAGTTTACATTCCTTCCTAGTTGTGATGTGTATTCCCCATATCCTTATCCTGCCCATTCCTTCATTTTTTTTATCCTTCCACTCCTCTGTTACATGTTCCCCCTGCCCATCGTAGTTCTGCCACATACCTCCAACTTCCTCCTCTCCACAGATTCCTGCTCCTCTTTCCCAGCCGGTACCCCACAGTTTATCTCCAACCTTTCTGCTCCTGTCCATAATCTTTCCTCGTTTATAAGGAAGGAGCGTGTCGCTCCAGTTCTCTTAACGAGTGAAACTATTCTCACGTATCATTAACGTGACCTCTCCTGTGATATGCCAGGTTAGAACAAAAGGGGGGTGATATTAGCCAGACCAAGTGATGAGAAAGGCCAGAGCTCCCTCCCCCCTCTTAAAGAGAGAAATGGAAGAGAGACAAAGAGCAAACCACGGGCAAAAGGATTCTGCACTCCTCAGCGTGGAGCCAGTTTCCTCACCCTGAGTTTTCTGAGAATAAAGAAGGTGCTGCTGTTTCTTATGTTGTAATATACCCTAAAACAAGAATCACCCCATTTCTCCCCAGCCACCCTGTACCCTCACAGCTGTCTGAAGTTCTGGTAAAAAACAAGCTAAATTGCTCATTTTGAGTCCCAGCGTGCCTCTAAAATAGCAACACATGAAATTAAAAGCTACATTAATTTTCATTTGCTTTTAAAAAACGTTAGCTTTTCTGTTAAAATACCTACATTTAGTTTGCTGGCACTTTTTTTTTTTTTTTAATCATGCAACCCTGGATCATCTACTTTTTCTAACGCCTGCACTTTTTCTCTCCCCAGGACATCGCATGTTCCTTTTTTTCCTCCTTCTTTCAACCCACCGTGAGTAGAGTGTTTGTTTAAACAGTAACTCCAAGATGTGTCCTGAGATAGTGTGAGAACTTCAGCCTCCCTCCAGCTCACATGCCCTGAGCCGTCCTTCAGTGCCTAAGAAGCCACTTACAATCACGCAGGCAGGCACAGACCTCCCTTCACAGGGGCAGAGCCAGACGGGGATATTTTTTTTATCAGCCTTTAATTGCACAATTCACTCTTTACAACCAAATGGAGATAACGCGGCTTCGATTCATCCCTCTGCAAACCCTCAGGACAGCCTGGAAAACACCAGAGAGCAGGAAAACCTCCCGTACCGGCAGCCCTACAGCCCCCTAACACAATCCCACCTGAAAATTTGATGCTTACAGTTGGGGATGGCTACATTTATAGCAGTTTCACATCTTGTAAGTTGAGACTTACTTACATGTGCACAAAATGCAGCCATGCATGAAATAAAGAAGCATCTTAGATCTAACATAATGCAAAGGGTCTATAAGGGACTATCACAGAATGGTTTGGGTTGGAAGGGACCTTAAAGATCATCTAGTTCCAACCCCCTGCCCTGGGCAGGGACACCTCCCACTAGACCAGGCTGCTCAAAGCCCCATCCAGCCTGGCCTTGAACACTTCCAGGGATGGGGCATCCACAGCTTCTCTGGGCAACCTGTGCCGGTGTCTCACCACCCTCAGAGTGAAAAATCCCCCCTCTTTCAGTTTAAGACCACTACTCCTTGTCACTACACTCCCTAACAAAAGAGCCCCTCTCCAACTTTTCTGTAGGCCCCTTTAGGTACTGGAAGGCTGCTGTAAGGTCTCCCTGGAGCCCTCTCTCCTCCAGGCTGATCAACCCCAGCTCTCTCCGCCCGCCCTCATCCCAGAGGTGCTCCCAGCACGTTTCCCACGCCTCTGCCTGTGTTGGTTCCAGCGGGGGGTACGTGTGCCGCGGGAACCCGCTCCCCCGCCGGCTGCGGGCAGCGCACACCCACTCCCACCCCGCCTGGGGGGTCCCGCACNGGGGTGAGACCCGAGCTGGCCCCGGGGTGGGACCCGGGGTGAGACCCGAGCTGGCCCCGGGGTGGGACCCGGGGTGAGACCCGAGCTGGCCCCGGGGTGGGACCCGGGGTGAGACCCGAGCTGGCCCCGGGGTGGGACCCGGGGTGAGACCCGAGCTGGCCCCGGGGTGGGACCCGGGGTGAGACCCGAGCTGGCCCCGGGGTGGGACCCGGGGTGAGACCCGAGCTGGCCCCGGGGTGGGACCCGGGGTGAGACCCGAGCTGGCCCCGGGGTGGGACCCGGGGTGAGACCCGAGCTGGCCCCGGGGTGGGACCCGGGGTGAGACCCGAGCTGGCCCCGGGGTGGGACCCGGGATGAGACCCGAGCTGGCCCCGGGGTGGGACCCGGGGTGAGACCCAGGGGCAGCAGCCGCCTCTGCGGCTTCCCCAGCCCTCGGAGGTGCGGAGCCGCTCGGGTCATTGGTTTTTAGCGGGTTTGACGGAAAATCGTGGCTCTGTCGCCTCTTCCCGTGCTTTTTCCCCACCCAAGTGGGTCAGAAGTTTCTCCGTCCCAAGCGCCGTAACTTGGGTGAGTGGCGGGGGCTGCTCTCGGTTCTTTTTGCCCTGTGTGACGTGCATGGTACATACTGACCTCCATCAGTCCCTGCTTCTGAGACCGTACAGCTGGAAGGCCGGATCCTTCAGGAAGGTCCCCACAGTCATGCCTTTTGCCCCCACCGGGATCCAGCTGCAGGGGTTTCATAAATAAGTGAAATGAAAAAACAAAAAAAAAAGGCAACCCTTACCATGAAAACTTCAATCCTGTGTTTAAATAGGAGGATATGACTGACTTACAGGCTGTATACCCTGCCACTCGGCTGTCCTTAAAGAAGCTGTCACCTTTCGTTTGCAAAAAAAAAACCTATGAGCCAAAGGTCTTCAGAGTTATAACTGTACTCCACTCGTCTATCTTGTCAGGCAGAGGAATGTTTCCTTGTATTTCATCTGGCTTCCATCTAAGAAACACCTCCTGGCAAAAATGCATACAATGCAGAGACAGACATACTTTGCTCAAAAAAGTTAAGTACACACATCGCATAAACAGGTATACACAGCTGTGCAGCTGCACATGCAAGTCCTTAGCTTGGCAGCTCTCATTTAAATAACGTTTCTAAACTCTTCTTGAGTGACTTGATTTCTTTTTCTCTCAATAGAGAGCCTGGGAAAAATGTTTTGAAGCAGTAGTTAGTAAATGAGATGGTGTCATGAACCTGAGATCTTGTCTCTTAAACCATGCATAAAACACTATGAAGACAAAGCTCCCATCCTTCTAACTCATCTTAGCTTCTCTGGAATATATTAAACAGACCTGATGGATTTGGGGACAATTGTCTTAGTTTGCTTTGTTTTTCTAAAGGTCGGGTATTTGAGCCCTTTGGATTTCTGAGACACCAAAACTTTAAAGTTTCAGGGTCAGGAGTGGCAGATGTCATGTCTGTTACATGTATTGTTCATGCATAAAACGAACTTTTTTCTTTCAAACGTATACTTGTGCCCAACTCACCCTGCAGTTTTTTAGTCCCACTACAAAACTCAGAAAAAATAAATGGAACTGGAATGTGTTCCATGTATTTATACATGTGGGTTTATATATGTAATATATGCATGTATAATATTTGCATATTACAATCTATCTCTCTCCCAAATATCTATAATGTGAATCAAATGCCTATCATGTATTTAACATGTTGACTTTCCTGAAAAATATACATATATAAACAATGTGCTTTCTTCATAGACTGGCTCAAAATTTGGCTGTGCTTTGGGAAACTTTTGAATTCTTATATGTAGGGTACTTTTTAAAAAATTTGCTCTGTTTTACATGCAAAACCCTCACTTCCTCTGAATTAACAGTTTTCTAGATGCATTCACCAAGGGTCACATACTGTTGCTGTTGCAGGGAAGATGATATAAAGATTTAGAAGGAGCAGGAGCAGGCCTCTGTGATATAACTGTCCTATCTCTAGGATTATTTCAGACCGTGTTCAGCAAGGTACTTAGCAAATACCTAACCAGAGTATTCACGTACAGACCTAAAATTAGCCAAGCACATAACCACCGGCTATGAAAAATCAGTGGTAGCAAAGGTCTTACCCAATATCATCTGTGCGCACCCGTTTCCCACTGGAATTGGAAGCTTTGAAACTGCAAGAAGTACTCTGTCAGGCAGCATAATTTCTCCTTAAAGTTTCAAATTAAAGGTGGTTGCTTAACCTTCCACATTACCTTTAAATGGGAAAACATATTTTTGCCTTCTACCCCCATATTGTTTGTCGGTTTATGCCCTTCCCTTCCCCCCCTCCCCCTCCTTTTTTGAGGGTATTTCTTCTTTTTTTATATAATATAAATTCAGGCCATCCTCAGATTTGAGGATTACAGCAGCTGCCAAATCACTGAAGTCATGTACTGCCCCAGCTCCATTCAAGAGTTTGTCAAACATTCTTAGCAGTTTTTCAAGCAGTAGTTTAACAACAGCTGCAACTTTTCCAGCTCATCATTTGCTGAATCTTTATAAATTAAAGATTGCACTGCCCTAAAAATTCTTGAAAAACTAAAGCAGCCATATCAAATTTCTGAATGCTATTTAAAGGTGGAAATGAAATGGTAGATAGTTCAGCCCTATCAAAGAAAAATGGCATTCAGAATCATATACCTTAATGACTGGTGTTTTTCAGCATGTATATGATGCAACAGTATCGGTTATTTTATGTACACATGGGGAGTCTATTAAACTTTATCCTGTTTATGAGTCCACTTGCCTCTGATCTTGTTCTGTTTGGATTTTCATTGGCTTTTTAAATTCATTTGTGGTTTTTCTGTTTCTGTAGTATAATCCCTGCACTAGAGTCTACTACATCCTGTACCTCCTTACCAATTCCCTTGTTAAAAAAGAGGGCAGAACTGAGTAATATATCGTACAAAAGTAAATGGCTTGATGAACTTCTGTCTGTGTCGAGATTCTTTCTCTAACATAGGGTTTTATAAACACAATATGTTTATAAAAAACAGAATTAAAACTTTGGTGATTTCCAAATCAACAGTGTCAGGTACAAGCTGGTTACAGTCAGAGCCTTATTTATTCCTCACATTTCTTTATTTTCAAAATTCTTAGTAGTATTTTTTGTTAAACTTGCTTTTAGGGGGTTGTGGGGGTTTTCTATCCCCCACCTTCTGTTTTGCAGAATTCTAACCATGTTAACTGCTTCGTAGTGATTTTCTGTTTATGTCATGGTGGGAAAAGGAAGTAGAAAAAATTCCTTCTTAGTGAGTTCCACTTTTTCTTGGTTTCATTAAATTCTTCACCTCTGCTTCCTGAGACAGAAGAAATTTTCTTAAATTTGAGCACTTGTGAAAATGTACTGACCAGTACAAAGTCAAAAACGTTAGAAAAACTCCTTTGGGACCAGGCATGTACCGGCAGAGTGATGAAGGCACATGATCAAAAAGAAGGCTCTTTGATCTCTAGATGAAGCAATTCAGTGAAGGTTTTGATATGCCATTCTTAAATGTCACCATCTCGGTTCATCATAAGTGGTGGAGTATAAAAAAGGATTAAAAGATGACAGTCCAGGAACGCTTACGAGTCTCTGTTGTGGATATAATCACCCACCTACCCTGAGTGAGAGTGACAATGAATACTTAGTAGGTGAGCACTCAGGATGCATGAAAATATCACAGTCCTTAATTGAGTGCAGCTACATTGATGCCTGCAGTGGGGGGTTTAAAGCCAAAATTTGGCTTTCATGATAACCAAATACAAAAGCGTTGAAAAAGACACAACTGAGAGTTAACACCATACGTGATTTAAGTTCAGTTCAATACACCTAATTCCTTAATGGAGGATAATTGTCTTTTTCATATATCATATGTCTTAGAGATGCCTCTTGTCAGCGTTATTTTTGGAAACCAAGCAAACGGGAGATCGATCTCTCTGCAGTCGTAGGCAGTGATTGCTGGGGAGGAACTTTCAAGGCCTTTGGAGATCTGGGACCTGTCATGTCCAGGGGAGCAAAGAGGGCTCGAGAAGAGCCTCTATGAAGGCAGATGGGTTTTTTTTCCTCAGTTATTTGTACAGTCTCCCTTCTGATAATGTAATTATTTTGTCAGTTCTCAAAATTTCATCATGATTGTTGTGGTATCAGGTGATTTTTGTACAGCTTTTATTTTAGGCGTGGAGAAGAGCGAAGGGATTTAATTTTTCTCCTCCACTGACCGCATCCAAAGTGTTCCTGAGCTGCTTCAGTTCGTACTGACAGGGGAGAGGGGAGACTGTGATAAACGGTTCCACTCCGTTGCCCACACATGGGTGTCTGCTGCTGTCTGAGATGCCTGAGTTTTCCAAAATACCCTCATGGGTTGACAGACATGATGCAGGGCCTGTAGGAAACCCATCCTTTTCTTGACGGGCTGCTGGAAATCAAGTGTGGTATCCTGTGGCCTCCCAAATAACATTTGTTCCCTGTGGATGAGTAACTGAATTGTGTGCATATTTTCTGAAGAGAGAGTTCTTGTGAGATATAAAACAGCGAGTGTCACAGTTAGAAGATATTAATTCTGACAGTAAATGAACCCATAATATAAAATACAATTTTTAAAAAAGATCAGTCGTGTCTTTTTTTTTTTTTTTTTTTAAACCAGAGTACCAAGGGTGTAAGAACTGACAAATGATTTTTGTTTAATGTAATACTGGGCAAATCTGAAAGGTGTGAAAAACATGTAGGTTTTTGTAGTAAGGTAAAAATAAACTGAACAGAGCCTCACTCAGAGAGGCAAGTTTTGGTCAGATCACCTATTCTGCATCTCATAACTAATGGAAAGATAGCATTTTAGTTACCACTTTTTCCTTTGACACACTGGCTTTTTGGCACAAGTGAAAAGGACACAGTTAATAGACATAAATTTTATGTTAACCTAATAGATCTACAGGTAAAACGCAAGTGAATACTTAGGTGGTAAGAGCAAGCAAGAGACACTGTAAATGCAAAGTGAAATTCTGTAAGCTAACTTATACAGTGGTTATCTCGGAAAGAGGAAAATATTTACTGGTGGATAGTTTCACAAGGAGACTGAAGGTTAAAAAGAGAGGAGTAATTGAATATAACTGAGTGTTGCAATTTCTGGTTGACTGTATTTTGCTTTTGCAAAGAGAGAACTATTAGATAGGTAGTTTATCCTCAACTAGTTCATGGACAGCCTTGTTATTTTAGTTTATCCTCTTTTTTTTTTATTTTTTAGTAAAGACAGGGAGTTTGGAGTTACTTAAAACATGCACAGATTACTTGCTCAAAGGATTTTATGCCCTAAGTAGATAAATGAGAGTAATTTCTCACTAGGTAAACTGGACAAAAATGCTAACTACAGAGAAACAGAAATGTATACATATATATTTTTAAAGTCCCACTATATGAAAGTACTTTAATAAGCAGCAGTGAATAAAGTGAATCTTTAAAAAGCAGGCACAGGCAATAGTCTAAGATGGAGTCTTATTGGGCACCTGAAATGGTACATTGCTATGGGAATTATATCACACAAATGAGAGATTTATATGAATTTGTAAATTGTGGATGTCGGTGTACGTTGGCAGGATTTTTTTTTGCAGTATAAAACAACAGTTTCCCTTTACTGCATTCTCATGTACTTGGGTAACCCTTGGGCTATGGTAACCTTGTAATATCACAAAGGAATTATTACAATCCAAATCATGGGTTTGACCAAGCTGCATCATTCCACTCTCATGACGCAAAGTTACTGTGAATGTGAATGCCTCTTAACAAATCACCTGATGCAAATCTGTCTCGTGTGGCCAAAATGAAAGAATTGGAAAGTATGATTAAATATGGAAAGTATCTGCAAAGTATGATTGAACTGGGCCTCAGTCTGCTATTGTATTGTACTATACACAAGTTTGGACTTATCCAGGTAGCTACATGCTAGTGAGAATCATTCATAAATTTTTCTTGGTACATGAGTCTTGTGTTTATTTTCATTGTTGCCAAGCCTTTTGCTAACTACAGACACTAAGGATCAAGGATACAGGAGTCCTGAAGTTCCTAGAGGTAGCCGCAGGCACCTGATGAAGCCTGAACTCTAACTGCACCAGCTGAAAGCCTCGGCTGTTTAGCACCCATACACCAGCTGCTTCAAAAATCCCAGCCGGCTCTTGCCTGCATGGTTTGGGCACCTGAATTCCCATGGGCATATGACTCCTGTGATTTTTACAAGTCGAGACTTCAACAGTTTGACCGAGTTACTGATTGTTTCTTTAGATTTCTTTTCTGTATGTAGTATTTCGGGTAATACCTGCTCTTTTGAAAATTCATGGCCAATTACCTTCTTTATTGACCACTGTTATCTGTTCAGCCTAAACTTCTGCAGCACACACTGGCCCCTTTTATGACTGATTTGAGGAATATCTTGCTTTCAACTTCTGTTTCACCTCTTTAAACCTGTCTGTGTTATAACCTGTGTCATTTATATTCCTATACGCAGATTCTCATAGTAACATGGGCATGTCATGAATAATTATGTCAGCAGTAAATGTTGCTTTAAAAAAATTTATTCATAGAAGCGTTGTTTTTTTGAAAATGCATTTTATCAGTGAAAAAGAGACAGAGTAAAGGTTCTTGTTGGTTTCTTTTTAATTAAATGAAGAATACCATTTTAATGAAAGAATTAATCACAATGCAGTGTTCTATTTTCAAAGCTGGGTCATGGGAAAAAAAAGAATCAGAGCAGATACAGTGTAGATCTACGTTATTTGTAAGGTTAGTGAACCTTTCAGGTGCAGATTTGAAGTGTCATTAAAAAACCTTTCTTTACAGCACTATATCCCACATGCCTCCATAAGCCGTGGAGTTTGTGGACCTTTCGTGTTCTTTGGGTGAAACACTGAGATTAGTGAAGTGTTACTTGTTCCAATATATTGTCATTAAACTAGCACCTAAGGGAGAAGAAACATCAGTAGTTGAGGTAGGCAACTATGAAATAACCAGTCTATACTTAGTGTGTGCTATTTATTTACAGTGGTACATTGTGAAAATTCCAACTGTAGGGTGCACAGTAACACAGGTATATGCATCAACCCGTGTTTCTCATCTACAGTCTACAGCTGCAATATTTTAATTTAGTTTTAATTTACTGTGCATCTTATAGTCAGCCTCTAATGTAAACCATACATATATTTTCAAAGTGGTTACAGTGGAAAATAAGTGTTCTTAGCAGCTGTTCTGTGATACCTTTTCACAGTATTGAATAATCTGTCATTATCTGGAATATTTAGAATGCCAGGTTGCTATGTTAAAACATTTTTCATTAAATAGCTACATGAACAACAAGACTCCTAAAAATTAGAAATATGTCTTAAGTAAAATAAATAGGAAACTGAAAAAATGCCTTATGTCCTCAGAAATCTTTGTTTAGCCATGTTTTGAATGTGATACACTGAATGCAAACCTCTCTCCAGCATTTACTGATCTGATTTTCAGCTTATATATATTAGTGGCATTTCCCTAGTATTGCAAATCATCCTTTATAACAATATAATGTTTTGTTAAAATCTTACTAATATTAGTCTTTGGTTACAGGGGGTTTGCACCGTGCGTCCAGCGTTCCAGAGCGTGTCTATAACATGGGAATTACTGAAAATGATTTTGCACCAAGAACCCCTTATGGTGTCTCTTATTATCAGTCAAACCAGGTGAGGAAAAGAAGGCAACATATAGAAATAAATATTATATCGCATGCATAGTTTAACCATTTTGTTACCACAAATAGTAGCATATAGATGGTGTTTCAAGGTTTATTACTCCCTTGTTTGCTTTTTAAAGCCTGATTTCTAGAAAAAGAGGTTTTTGCAACTGAGATTTGTTAATGTTTTTCCTCCTTCTGCTGACTTCTGAGCCGAGTGGATAAATTAAACTGAGCTGTACAGACGGGCTTTCTGCAGTCCTATTGGTTTTGTGAGAACCAATTTTCTACCATTTTCTACCATCAGGGGAAAAAAGGAAAAGTGGTATAAACAATCCACTAAGGCAAAGGCTGCAATAGGTCAGATCTTTATCCATCCCACCAGGCAGCTGGTCAGCCAGCACATTGGTAGCCCAGAGTGGCTGGATGCCACAGTCACCCAGCCGGACAGACGGAGGTTGCTAGAGGAAGTCCAGGTGATGCCAGTTCAGCTTGGGAACATAAATATTTATTTAATAAATAGCTGTATACGTAGGGGACAAATCTTTCTTAATTTTAAATTACTCAAGATAGCTTATTCTCATTAAAGGAAATAGCCTATCACCTGGCCAGTTAATGAAGCAGCTCTGGCTCTGTATGGGTAGAATTAGAACCATTTACTTAAATACATTTCCTTCTCTGTACTCACAACCTCGGTTCTCACCTATCACCCAGTCCTTAATATTTGATGTGAATCTCCTCTTTCTAGAAGAGAGCAACAAGAGAAAAACTGGAGGTGACATAGGAACCACAAGAAAATACTACAGTTTTCCAGGCAGTAGAAAAATAATACTATTTTTTTTAGAAAAAAAATAAAGGGAGAGACTGTTTGTCCTGTGTGAAAGCCAGAAAAAGCCACAAGATCTAGTATTTCACAAAAAGCATTAATTTCCTTACCCCCAAACAAAAGATAAAGATATCCTTGCATAGCTTCTGTAGAATAAACAGATATATCCAATGATCCCTGCCTCAGCCTGCTAGATTCAGCAACCTTTACTCTTTTTGTGAGTTGATTATCACCCTCAGTAACTCCTCAACAGTGAAATTAAACGGATTTCAGTCTGCCTACTATCTGCTAAGCACTGTGCCTTCAATTAATAACTTGTATAAGATTCTCAGTTTACCTTAAAAAATACCTTTAATATTACAAAACTTCATATGGGGCTTTGATTTATGGCTGGATTCCAATATGCTTACTGATTTTAAAAAAAAAAAAAAATGGGCCATGACTCCTTTATTTCAAGGCCAGATAGTCTCTCAGGCTGATTTAGTTCTGGAAGCTCTTGAATAGAGTATGATGTCCAATTTAGAGCATAAGAAAAAGGTAGAAAAATTGGAGAGGCCCCAGATAGCACCTAAACAGTAAGAATCTTGAAGACATAAAGAAAGGTTGAAGGACGTGGGTTTGAGTTTAGAAAAGAGAAAATTATAAATCAAGATGCTGATCCATTACTGTCTGTGCCCATTAGGGACAGCAAAAGAAAAGCCATCTTAAATTGCAGTTGCAGAATTAGGGAAACCATTGAGATGGTGAGATGGTCATTTTAGTTTCCTTGGAATGGTATGTAATCTCCTTCATTTTTAAGAGGTTAGACAAACAGGGAAGGGGCTATCTCTTTACTAGATAAAGTAAAAAGCCCTCATTTTATTACTACCACAAAATGAACAGGAGGGCTAAATAACCTTATATTAATAAGGTTAATGGCAATATGTAGACACTTTAGTATATTATTTTTATATCTGACATTAATTTTCTTTTATCTGTTGGTCAGCTTTGAATTTAATTTTAGTAGCAGATGTGAGTGTTAATCTCCAGGGAGTTTCAAACTGAAACTAAAATCTCCATCAATAAGCAGACTGTTCAGTTCCAGGCATAATTGACTTAGGCATTTGTTTTGAGTTAATAACAGAAGACTAGATGCTTAAACTTTGTCTCCTAATGTTTAGACCGCATTTCTCCCGGCCTTCATTAGGCAGATACAAAGAAGTGTTGCAGAATCCCATTTAATATATAATTTTGGTGATGTTCACATTTCGTTTTCTGATTCTGATAGCAGACCTTAGAATTTTTATCTTTACTTTTTTGGTTTGGTTTCTTTGCTATTAATCCTAAATTCTGTGATTCCTGTCCTTTTATGCACCCTGGAACAGGTCTCCTCACCATCCTCTTATACAAATGGCTGGGGAACAAGGATTACTTACAAGACAGTAGAAGAGAGAGGTCAAAGACAACCTCTGAAGAGACTAGAGGTTTCACCCCAACGGGGCCCTGAAAGGTTGGCGTATGTGTCCAATGATTTTCACTATGACAGAGGGATTTCAACTGGATTCTCCATGAGGCATGGAGATAGCAGGAGACCCAGTGGGACTGTCCCACCACGATATGCTCGGTCTGAGATTGTTGGTTACACTCTTCGTGATTCAGTGAACAGGGGACGCTCTTTTAAGAGACTATCCCACATGGAGACTGTTAATGATGCCCTCCTTGATGGTGTCTACCCCAGCCCCACTGTACCTCTGTACCATCAAGCAGGCAACAGTCGCAGTATGACCAACCTTTTGGAAAAAGAGAACTACCTGGCCTCAGGCAGTGCGACGGGACAAGTGAGATCACCAATTGCTGTCCGTTTGGGGTCTCAAAACAGGCAATCTTTTAGGTCCAACTGGTACCAAACTACTTTCAGAAGCACGCAGACCAGGAGGGAACCTTCCCAGCCAGCTTCAGTAGCCAGTGTTGCTGCAGAAACAGATGGGAAGAGGATGCCATTGACAGCTGCTATGGCAGCAGCAGGGAGAAATGGTTTCCTGCAGAGTGAACAAGTCACCATCAATGGATCTCAGCTAGGGTAAGCACAATGCAGGACCTGCTTTGGTTCTGGGGTGTCACAGCTGAAAGGAACCTGTTTGTTTAAAAAGAGAAACTAAACTGACAGCTTACGGTTCGGGAGCCAACACAGTGTATGAAGTGTCAGCTCAGAGGATGCCAAAAGTAGGTTTGCTTTTAAAAAGCAACAGAGGAAAGAGAGAAAAAATGTACCTGTATGTACACACTGCAGGGTCCACACCTCCTGCTCAGGCTTGGGACACCCTTTTGCCAGGAGTTAATAAATTTTATGAGGAGACATGAACTAGTCACTGAGTAATTTCCAACCTAATTCACAATACACAGTAATGCGTAGGCAAATTTTGTGTTAATAAGAGACTGCATGATTTCAGCACTGGTTCTCATGTGAATAGACCTGAAATCTACCAGTGAAGAAGCTTTTGGCAGAATGACAGTTTCCAGTTAAAAATCCTTCATGGCTTTTAGTTTTTATAAACTAAAAAAGTTTTTATAAACTAAAAAAGTTTTTATAAACTTCAGTTAAAACACAGGCAGAAATTTCTCTTAGCTCTGTAGCACCATCCATCCCTAGAACAAATATAAACTGCTGTGAATCTCAGGACCTCAGCGCTTCTCACTACCGGGAGATCCTACTTGCTCTGAGGACGCTATCTTAATTTGGAACCCTGTTAGCTCCATGGCAGAAATTCCCAAAGCTGCCCCTAGACTTCAGGAAAATTGTTTAACATCTTAGAAGCATTTGGGGTTTTTTTTTTCAAAATTACTTTTTTTCTCCCCTGAAATTCTCTGTCAGAGAAAATTTCAGAATGTCAAAAAGGGTCCCATTTTCAAAAGAGAAAATATATCAGTACTAAAATTCCTCTCAGGAGTGAATTTTTTTTTTCATTTTAGAATAATTCTGATTGTTTCCAGAGCTCCAGAACATACCACTTGGTAAATGGGAGATGGTTACTTGCACCATTTACTGTGGTTTCTGTTGTTGTTTCATAATCCAAATAGGATCCCAAGGTTTCTTATGTAAGTTAATCATTGTGTAATTTATAAGAGTATTATTAAGAAATGTCTCTTTTTTCATAACTATGTAGCCATTAATTTCATTTTTCTGAAGACCATCTTTCTTCTTCTAAGTTTGCTACTGTGTGAGATGAGGCATCTTCTGATGTCACTGCTATGTACAGGTCACGCATTTTCTGTTGTCAACTACACGTTGTGCGTTAGGACTAGATTTACACAGATACATGGTCAAATTTGATCTGGATTGAAATTTTCACCTCTGGGTGATGCAGGAATTAAGAGATCTGGTATGAATGACATGACTCTTAAGCATTCAGTCTTTACAGCAAATGAGTCCAGAAAAAACAGCTGAGAGCTCACAAAAAGCTAAAGAATTTGGAATAGTGGTATTGAAAATACATACCCGGGGGGACTTTGTTTCCCAGTTAAGACAATTTACAAACAGGCATATGTCCTGTTGACTTAATCGTTTACTTTAAGCACATTCTTGAGTGTGTTTCTGAGCCACAGACAGCAGTTTTGATACTTAATTTTGTGTAGGAGCAATTTGGTCCTTCTTTCGCAAGTGCAGACACTAGACTCTGGTTGTCTGCCTGCACAGACATCAACCAAAGAGTTTTTCATACCTGCAGATGTAAACATCTGTGTTCAGTCATTGTGCAGTTGACTTGCTTGAGACCATGCTGAACTCCAGGTGGAAGATTTGTGACCTAATGGAAATCTTTTTGACAGCTTAATTCCTTAAATGCCAGTTTTTAAGCTCAGTTTTTGCTGGAAATTACAGAGGAAAACAATTGGAAGTGCTGTGAAAGCTTCTAAAGTTCCTTTTGCAGATGTGTACAGATTTCATTTTTCTCAGTACTTCTGGCATTTCTATTTACTTGTATATACCTTGTTTGGATTTTCAAATATCCTCGGTTCTACTTTAGTTTCATAGCTAGCTTTTTATAGGCATGAGGGGCTCTTTGTTCTACCCAAAGTTTTAAAAAGTCTCTGTAAAATACGTTAGTGAAGAGCATGGTGAAAAGTAGCAAGTAAGATACAATTCAACAGGAGATTTGCACCACTAGAGTCTTAAATGGTGAAGAAGGAACAATAGTCACTTTAGCCGACTGAAGTCAGTATTTGTTACATATGCATATGTACTAAGGTGTGTATGATATCCATATATATTATTGCTGGTTTCAGACATGTAAAATACAGATTTAATAACTCCCCTTATAATTCTTGTCACTGGAAGGGCTTGGTGCAGTAGTCCTATTTTGGTTGTATTATATTTTGGTTCATCCACATCTCACCACTGCAATTTAATGTGGTATTTGAAATATAACAGATGACATTTTGCTTTGGGTTATATACACTGCTCTCAAATCAGAGATGTTTCAGATCGTTCCCCTAGTTGTTCAATAATTTCTTCTGACAAGACTTCTCAGTTTAAGAAGTTAGTAGAGACTTTCACATTTCTTATCATTTCCCATTTTCTTTGATTTTTAAGGTTGCATTATCTGATATATTGCTCCCTTACCTGTTGCTCCCTTAATAATGGAAGGGGCGGGGGGAAAGACACTCCTGTTTTCTGAGTAATTTGATTTTTCCAGACATTTGTCCCTTTGTGTATAAATCATAATTTTGGTCTTTCCAAGATTAATTAAGAGGGTGTGAAATAGCTGTGTAATGTTAAAGAGAAGTAGAGGACTAACTGTGTATGGTATTTGAAATGTATATAAAATCATTTTCAAAATTTCTGTAGAAAAATTAGCTCATGCTGTGAAATCAAAGGTGAAAGATCAGAGTACAGAGATGCTATCTCTGTGTCTTCTGGTAAAGTGAAGCAGTTAAAAACATCCTCATATCAAGGGCTTAGGAGAGAAAGAGATTCAACCTGAAGCTGTCTGAGAAACAGCTGCTTACAGCATCTGACCTCTAAATGTGCTGAGAGCTGTCACAAAATGATTAGACAACATACTGTATATGTCTCAGAAATGATATATTCTGGCAATTAAGGTGAAGTCAGAACTTGTCAAATCATTGTTCTGTTTAAGCACCATTGCCTGAATGTCCATTTGTTTGTTGTCATTACACAGGCTAATCAGCAACTTAACTATTAAGTTTGACTGTAAATGTTTTGAGGGTAGGATGGACTCATTGCATCAAATTTTCTTTTGACACAAGTTAGAGTGCTGCATTATGCATACTATTGAGGGTCAAAGATTATATTGCATCCTTTATTACTGTCACCTAAAACGTTAGTGAATTTTCTTTTTACCCAGTGAAGAGCAATCCTAGTATGGCAGTGCACCACAGGAGAGAAAGGTTTTGGCTGCTGCACGTGAAGGAGTATCAGCCATGAAGGGATAACTGCGGTGAATGGCAGGCTGTTCTCAGTCTCAGTGCAGATCTACACACGCAGCAGTTAGAAATTTGGCTTCTGGCAGTACGTGCGTTTATCTCAGCCTGGCAGTGGCTGCTGCTGGACCATTACTGCTCTAGGACATCCTCAGCATCCTGAGACTGGGTTGCCACGTAGATTCTCTCATGTCCTGTGAAGGATCAGCTCTTGACGTTGGAAAGTGCATGGATAGAGTCCTTCTCTGCTGTTGGTCACTGAAATGACTCCCAATTTCATACACCGGAGATGTCAGCCACTTCATAGAAGGCGAGCAAATTTGGTTAAAGGGCTGCAAAGTTATTGCAATGACTAACAGGCAGGTAGGCGTGCTCACATGTGCACGTATATAACATGGTCACAAAACCCTTGTTGATTTAAGAAACCTGACAAAAACCCAAGCTTGAAAAGCCTGTTTTTCTGTTCCACTTAAAAAAAAAAAAAAAAGTAAGAAGAAGAAATACGATCTGGCTTTTTTCCATTACTCATTGTTCAAGACCTTTAAGTAGGCTTCTGATCAGTGCTTCTGACTTGCAACTTAGGGTAACTAAGTAGCTACTTTGTTTTAAATTTGGGCTGAAATAAACTCTGAAAATCTGGAAGCTGTAAACGCTGCCAGAACAGAGCCCGAGGCACTAGAGATATTAACCATAGTTCTAAATTCACTTTGATTTAACCTCTCCATTGATATCCTCAACACGCCGTCCCCGTCATTTCATCTTTGTCTTGCACAAGCACGCCTCAGCACCTGTACCTGCAGCAGATTTGCTCACAACCCTAACTCGGAGGAGGGGAGAAGACAAGAAATAACATGATTATTTAACATGGTTATATAACAAAGGGAAATATAAAGGCAGGTGGAAACCTCAGGGTACAGGAGTAAAATTTCATTTGCAACAGGTGCATCAAAATTGTTCTTCGTTTTTTTGCTGTCCTTGCAGCCATACTAATTGTCTTTCGCCATAGCAAAAGCAAGCAGCAGATGTTGATTTACAGTGTAGCTGGCAGGACAAATTACAACAAAATCCATTTTTGTCTCAGAGCTCATGGGTTTGTCATAAATATTCTGGGGGGAAGAGACAGATTTCAATATGTTGGAAATCTTTGAGAAATCTGCCTGATTTCTGACTGCTTTTTCTGCCTTGCTCTTCTGCAGCCCATTCCGGGCAAACCTGGACTTCCAGGCTCTTTCACTCCTGCCAGTCCATTATTGACAGTCTCAGAGCTGCCAAAATTTTTTATTTCAGATGCACGTAATGAGATGATTATCAAGTAAGCCATTCTGATTCTGGTAGCTCTGAGGCAAGGATTTATTGCCAATGACTACTTGTTTCACTGTGGTTCCTATCTGGTTCCTATCATCCCTATCTGACCAACCTGGGATCTGTTTCTGCAAAACTATTTGGATTTTAAAAAAAACCCATAGAATTCTCATTATTTTGTCCACTTTTTTGTTGTTGTTTTGTTTTATCCTTTTTTTTTTTTTTCTGTGTGGAAAGTATTTGAAACAAAAAGTAAATAAAAAGGCTGCGGAACATATCTATGTGTCCCAGAGCTAATGCACCTGATTGTGCCATGAATTGTTGTATGTTCCATTTACTGTGGAAAAAATGGGTCTGGTGACCTCTCTTTCCAATTTTTTTACATGATTGTCTAACACAATTATCGTTCCAGCAACCATCCTTGAAGTTGGGACCAAAATGGCCACACACAGTTTTAGATGCACCACAGGCAATGTACATAATCAATTCAATGAGTGATGTTTTTATTTTGTCCCACCTGAAAAAAAGGCTTTACCCATCCATTTCAAACCAGATCAATTTCTATAAGCCTGAAAAATAGCAGGTACTGACCCCTACATGGATGTAGTCTGGGGACTGAGAAACCAAAGAAAGGCATGAAAACAATTATAAAAAAGCAATCATCACATTACTGAGAAAAACATCAAGGTATCTTCATGGTAAGTAAAAGACACTCTGATTTGGTTATGGCTTTCTTTGTATCTTAGTCTTTCATCCACTTTTGTTTCCATTTTGTTTTTATAACTTGAAGCGTGGCTTGCTTTGCCCAGAACCTCTCATTGTTGCAGCACTTCCATGTATGATTTTCTCTTCTCCCAGAATATTAGCATCTATTATAAAAGTATAAAGCTTTTGTATTATTTTCTGCTAGTGGGAAGGGAATAATTTTCTAATAGAAGCTGAAGTTATTTGGAAAATGCAAAAAATCCTGGGATTAAAAGAAATTTGACAGGCTAAATGATTTTTCTGCAGTCTTGCTTCACTATGTTTCCTCTGTCTATACTTTTAAGGAACCCAGAAGGGGAGATGACTCTGGAGCGTGCAGTGAGCATACTGAAGAGTGAAAATACACAGTCCACACCTAGGATTCTTGCTGCGGTGACTTTCATACAACATGAGTGCTTCCAGAAAGCAGATGCCAGAAGAAAAGTAAGTAATTATTTTTATGCCAGTTACAATCAGGTGGAGCAAGTTACTTTCTATACTGTGTGCCAACATGAAAAAAAAAAAACCCAAAACCAACCAAATAAAAAAAGACACTCCAAGAAACCTTGTATGATCCTGATGTTTAATATTTTGCCTAAAATATGATGATGCTTTTTGCTGCAGATTCTTTTAAATACATGGAACGGCACTGGTCTATGCAAGCAAAAATTTGTTCTGTAGCATTTTGTGATAGGAGACATAGAAATACAGGGTAAGAATTCATCCAAATTGTCTGTAATTACAGATATTTACAACCATTTTTTTAAAAATCCCATTGATTAAAATCCCACAAGCTCCTGCAAGCAGTTAAAAAGCTTTACTGGCCTTACCAGTTATTCCTAAAACTTACACCTCTCTTTTGCAAACTGAGTTGATTCATGGATATGGAGAAAGGTATCTTTTTTCTGTCCCTCTCATAGTGATTTTTCTTATGTCTTAAGGCTGCCAAGTATATACTCACTTAATCTACTCTTATCCAGGATAAATGAACGTAGTTCTTTCATACTTTATGAGTAAGTCATAGAGCCTGAACCTTTTGTTTATGTAATTGCTTCTGTCTCTCTTCTTTGACTGGCATTTTTACACTGTTAGTACAGAAACATCCCAGAAAAGAAAACTCTGGGAGTACAGTTATCCAGGCTTCTGGGTTTGCTAGGACTGCATGAAGCGTTAATACAGTGTATGAATTAGCCAAACTGGTAAGGGTTTACTGGGACTGCACAAATGCATTAATACATTGTTTGGATTAACCAAATTTTTTGTCTCTTCCAAGAGGCTTGTTAAGTCTTCTGAAAGTTTTTTGAATATTAAAAACATTCTCTTCTGCCTTCTCTTTAAATTTCGCTTTCAAACACAATTATGGCTTTCTTGCTGAGCAGTTCTGTACATTGATGTGTAAGGTATTTTTTTGTTTCAGCCTTTTAAAAAAATTACTTACACCTGCTTTGTTTTGTAATTTGCTTGGCATTACTCATATGTAATCTCAGCCTTAACTCCGTACTCGTGTATATGCAGTCCAGTTCAGTTACAGCCAAACAGCACTCAGTCCTTCGGTAGTTTTAACTTGCCTCACAGTAGATCAAAGTCTGTTTTTGAAAAAAACACCAGCACAATTAGCAGCCTTAACTTCAGTCTGAGGACAGAGCTTCAGAATTGAATGTTTGAAGGTGGTTTATTATTCAAACCACTCTCAGGCAGATTCCCTGAAAAAAAAGTGGATGAGTAAAAGAGTTCAAAGTGGAGCAGTCAGCCTGAAGCCTTCTTCTCTTTTCCTGTCTATCCCACAGATCCTCGCTGACTTTTTCTGTTTGGTGCCTATTGGACTTGTTCATGTTTGCATTGTCTTGTTTACCCTTTTTAGTCTTTCAGCTTGCATTCCTTTGTCTCCTTATGCTTTTTTCCCCAATACCTGGTAGTCTGTGCATCTAGTGACTTTTCTTTTTCTTGTGAACTTGTGGTCTTACAGTATTTTGGTGAATTTTATCTACCAATGAAAATTTAGGCAGAACAATCAATAGTTTTTGTAAATTCTCCTCTGCATATTAGGTCAAAATAGCACCATTTCTCTATAACAAGAGTTATGAATCCCTTAAAATTACCAATAGAAAGTCTGCATGAAACCAACCAGTTATGGTATCAGTGTCAAAAGGGCTTATCTACTGTATTAAAATATGTCAATGTGCCTTCAGCGTGTTCTATGCTCCACTTACCTCAATATGTATTTCTGTGTTTCGTTCTGTTGGCATCTAGTTGACTGTTGAATCAGGGGAATCAGGTCAGCAGTGCAGCAGCAAGAAACCGTGCCTTTTGTACAACAGAATCGGAGGAAAGGCAGGCAGGCAGTGAGGTTTGCCAGGGCATGAAGGGCAAAAGGCTTTGTTGCATTTCTTTTCTTCGTGTTGCCAACACCTGTCAGACATATTGAATTCTTTTATCAGTAAATCTGGACTACGCAAAACTGTTGTATCAGATTTCTAAGTCTTTCACATGCTGTTGATTCTACACAAGGATGAGTTTGTCCACAAAACCATGTGGCTTTTTGAGATGCTGGAGGAAACCGTCCTGAATTGTACATGAATCTAAGGTATTTTCCATAGTAAACTCATTTCTAAATGAGCCAAGGCTTGCTTATGCCACATCACAGCTCATATGGGATTCACCATTTGCCACAACATGTAAAACTTGGAAACTCTTTGTTTCCATGCAGCTGCTGTAAAGTAACATCTTCTTAATTCTTCATTCACTGGGGGCCAAAACCTCATTTTCTAAAGAATTAGACACTGAAGAGTAGCCTTTGTTAAATGTGAGTTGTTCAGCAGTTAACTAGCTTACAACGTTCAATGGTCTACATTTTGCGGTTTACTAGTTTGCTATTTTTTTCTCTCAGTATGACACAGATAAAAAGTACTAAGTAAAATGTATTCTTATTTAATACACTTTCAATGCATGCACAGAAGTTAACAGAGAAAAATATTGTCTTTCCGTCAGGCCAGCTGCTGAAGGAAAAAAGCAAACTTGGCACATCAGGAACATTTTGCATACAGAGATATCAAAGCAGTTTATAAATGTTCCAGAATTAAATCGCAAATATCTATTTCACCAACATGGAAGCTAAAATACAGAGCAATTAAAAGTCTTGTCATAGAGTACAAGTCTGCAGCAAAGCTGGAAGAGATTTAGTTTCATTCTCTTACATTATTAAAATACGATGCCTCTCTTAGTTGTGGATTTTAACTATGACTCATATGAAAGCCCAGAAGTTAAGTCATGTCCAAATGATTAATGAGCTTTGCTTAAAGTCTTTCAAATAGGAGCAAACGAAAAAAGTGCCTATGACTATTTAAAGGTTTGCTGGGTGAAGTTTGGAGAGTGAAGTTTGTCATTTACAGTATCTAACTATTCTCTGCTATGTTTTGTTTTCCTCACAGGTTTTCTCACTTGGTGGTATCCCCAGACTTTTACAGCTTCTTGACCTTCAGAGCGAGGACATCCAGCGGGCAGCATGTGGTGCTCTGAGAAACTTGGTATTTGAGGACAACGACAACAAACTGGAAGTGTCAGAGCAGAAAGGGATCCCACTCTTGCTCCGAGTACTCCGACAGACCAGGGATGTAGAGACTAAAAAGCAAATAACAGGTAGTGTTTTCTGTGCAGTCAAGCATGAAGTGCTTTAAGTAGTGCACAAACTTTCCGTGTGAGGTACCCGATTGTTTACTTAGACCAATGTTTAGTGCCTAAATACAAGACCTTTGTCACCTATTCTAAGTTCTTCCCTTGGGTGAAATTCCAAGGTCCTTACTCAAGACCACTCCTTAAGAAAGTAAGAGGACACTAAGTACTGCAAGTCCCCTCTTAAAGCTTCTTCAGAAATGTCATGAGTCTGTTTGCAGGAAACTTGAAGTCCTTGATACACCAGAAAAGAAAGTGAGGCTCCAAACAGCAATTTCTTTGGAACCATCCTAGTGAGCAGTGATTGGAGCAGACTCATGGGTGCCTGGAAATGTAATTAATGCCCACTCCTCACAAAGCAGCTCAGCCCTCACTTCTTGACACTATGCTGCCTATCCATACTCGCAGTCTTGTTGAAGACTGTCCCCTGAACTGTCAGGTGCTGTGGATAGAAAGTAGGTGTCCTACTCCCCACAAAACCTACTGCCCCAAATTTCTGCTCTGAGCTCTCTCACTCCTAGCTCTTTATATCCCAGAGTCTGTCTTCTCAGACCTGTGACAAGCAGAGAACACTGCCACAATGACACCATGCTTCTCTTACATGTGTAGGGGAGAGAATCCCCCCCGCAGGACATCCATTTGATTGTAAAGATCATACAGCACCATCAGTGGAGTGACCTGCATTCTGGATTCAGTCTTTGCCGGGCTTATGTTCTTATCCTTTTATTTCCTATGTCCTTGAGGAAGAACATCGCAGTTTTGAAGGATTGGGTCAGAAACCCCATATTACACCTCTTGCTGTACACCAGTGTAGCAGAAGGAAATATCCACCATAACTCATAAAGGAACCTGTGGTTACTGCCCTATTGGCTTTGGAGCAGCCAGCTAAGAAATGCCCACCACTTCAACCCTGCGCTCACCTTTGACCATCTTGTGTCTCTAGGAAGTCAAACCGCTTGTGACCCACGTTCATTCTAGTCAGCATGCAAAAGATGACCAGGCTTATATTTTATAAATGAAAAAAAACATTATGAATAAATGAAGGGAGATCTATTTCAAGTGATCTTTAAAGATATCAGGAACACAAGCTATTAAGATAACAGTGCTTGAAAAGATACGGTAGGTGTCAAGCAGCCCTGCCTTGAAGCAAAGGCATGTTGAGACCTTCTATGATTCTGCATTCTTTTAAGTATTTGAAATACTGTGCTCCCTAAGCTGGAGAACAAAGCTTTGTATTGTTGGCTCTTTTGGCTCAGTTCTACAGCTCTGCAACATTGAAATGTTTAAAAGTTTTTCACATTCATCAGATGCAGAATTGGATCACTTAGGAACTTATTGTGTAGTGTGTTGTCTCTCAGTGCTATTGCACACTGGTGAGGGAAGCAGTGAAAATGGTGGCACAGTGTTCCGAAAGTTTACTCGCTAGCAATTTCATCATTTCTGACAAGAGCTCTGACTGTTTGTGCACAATAACTCATATAAATATTGTAGATATCACTGTCTTCCCCTTCACCAGTGTGAAAATGGGTGAAGGGGCACCTTCTTTCTGCAATTACTGCTGTCATTGAACATGAGTATTTACTTATGAAACATACAAGATGCCAACAAAATATTTAAGCAATATGGAGATGGATGTTGTAGTTTGCGTAAAGCAAAGTATTCTGATATACTTTCATGCCTATCCATTGCAAGGAGTAGCTTTAAAAATACACCAAAAGATAAGTATTTCTTGCTTTGTCCAAGACCAAATGTGCAGTCAGGAGGAAGTACACTGGGTGAAAATGGCAGTAGGACATACTTTTTGCCATCATTTGTGCAGTTCTTCCAGCTCCCCAGCAATCTGCAAGGAGCCTACAGGGCAAAGGGCAGCCTGCTTGAATGAATTTCTATGATAATATTAACTTTGCTTCCAGCCACTTTCTTTCCTAGCCCAAACTTAAAGGCAGGCAAGGAGTGCGCTGCAGACAAGAGGTAGATGGTCACTGTTAAGCGTATGCTTACTAAGGTCAGTGCTTCCGCATGATCTTGGCATGTACAGCGATATCTAGGAAACACTGGAACTGCTGTTCTGTACAGATTGACCGTGTAGCCCGAGAAGCGCTGCAACATAAGGCTTTTTCCAAGCATAACACAAACCTCTGAGTGCCTTTCTACCAAAATTCTTAAACCCTGCGGAGCAACGGTTTTCCTGTCTGACTGATGGCTCACCTACAGGTTTGTTTCTCCTCTTGCATTGCCTTTGACTTCCTACAGGACTAGTGGAATGTCATAGCTATGCGTGCAATTGCACTGCAGTGTTGTAACACTTCCAGGAAAAGGTTAATGCAGAACTTCTGGGGTCCATCTCATCAGCATGAGAAGCCCGTCTGTCTTTCCACATCATACTTATTCCTGGCCTACTTTGACTGTAAATTAGAGACTTCCAAATGCATGATATGATAATTAGCTGAATGTCTTCACCCATCAGAGATTAGTAAAATAATCTTGGCACCTGATAATACCACTCTGAATGCTGGTGAAAGACTCCTGGCCAAGGATCGAAAGCATGTGGTACTCATTAATAAAGATGCCTAAGCTCAGCAGAGGAGAGCTTTTTGTTTCTACTGCTGTGTAGGAAGCATGATACCAAAGCACTTCACCTGACGAAAATACACAAGAATAAGGAAATTGTTGGAGAGAAGGAAGTTAAAACTCCGATACACAGAATTTTTCTTGTACCATACTTCATTACCTCTCAGAAATACAATCTAATACTTGTGCACATGAGATAAGCTTCTAAGGCTGAGATGTACTTATCTTTAAAGTCACTGGCTTATTAGTACTAGCAGTGTTAACACAAACAAATGCTTGCCTTACATTAAGTCATATCACATCATATATTCTTAAAGAATATTTTGATGGCCTGTATTTTCTTCTGACCTGTTGTACTGGCCTTCCCTCCTCTTTCTTTCTCTCTCACTGTGCAGAGAGGAACTAAAAAGCCAATAACAGGAAAGTAAGGAAAAGATCTCCCGGGATCAAAAATGTCACTCCCTTGTATTGATTTCCTCACGCATAAGAACTGCAGCTGCTCATCCCTTTGTATACGCTCCCATAGGCACACCAGAAATGCAGATGCAGACCAAGTCCTAGGCTGAGGAATAAAGTCTGAGTGTAGTCATGCTGTGTGCCTTGTATTGGCCTATGAAAAGAGTGAAAGCAGTGAAAGTGTATGGAGATAAATACTGGTTATAGCAAGTGCAGTGTCCTGCCTCTCAGTCTGTGCACGCCAGGAGAAAATTAAAAAAGCACCAAACGAGTACCCCACCAAAGTGGCTTTGTGCTTATTACAGTGGTTTGAAAGCTACCGCGGACCGGTTTACCTAATGCCCATGTGCAGAAAATAGCTGCCTCTTTTCTCTGCGCGATTTTTGTGCTTATATGACCTCTTTTTAAGGGGAATGAGACCTCCTCAAGGTCACATTGACTGGATTTGCTAGCCTCATAAAATCATCGATAGGAGTAAAGAAAAGGAACCATAGGCTCTGTCCTTTGTTTGACATACAAACAAACTGCTTGCAAATCTCTTAGGAAAGGAATGAGGTTACTCCTGAATAGTAGCAGAGGATGTCACTTGGAGACAATGCAGGAGCCAGGATAGAAATGGCATTTTTTAGTATTTGGAGAGCATACCGAGGAACAGAGAGTAAAATGTCTGTAGCATGAAAAAATCCAAAACAGAGTAACTTCTGAAGGTAAGCCAGATGAGCCTCCAGGGAGTATCTAACCCCTTGATCTTGTTATCATGCAGCGTAAATCTAAGAAATGAAAGAATTTTTTTTTCCTGTGGGGAAGATTACAGCACAAGCAGAATTGTCATTAAAAGAAATATAAATTTAAAAGGATACCCCACCCATTTTCCCAAATAACCATCTAAGGGAAAACTATGCCCCTATGGATATATTATAGCATAGCTGCAAGGAAAGAGCCTGCTCCTAAAGATATTTTTTTTAAGTAAACAAATTATTCAACACCCAGAATGCCACTGCGAGAATCCTTCTGAATCCCAGTGAGAGAGTGCCTGTACAAATAGGATTTTTCTTGGAAAATTTACAGTGTGAGCAACATCTCAAATTCTGTTCTGTAAATTCTATTCTAGGAATTTGTCTGTAATTCAAAATGCACTTGTTCCTTTTAATATAATATCCTGTCCTTGTGCCCTTGCATTTGTGCCATTCCGTCTTAACCTGCTTCCCTGACCAGTGCTCTTTGGACTGCATGTCTGATTTCCCATAAGCCTTAGTTATCCTTCAGGAAAGTACATTCTTCCTTTTATCCCCTAATTCAGAGCTGATTGGGGAAGAAGGAATGGGCTGCTTCTGGCTGGTTTTTGCTTTGATGTTACTATTGCTCACAATAGCTGTAATTGAATTCAAAGTGTAAGGAGATACAAAAGAAACATTTTTTTTTGTTGTTGTGAACTGATGAAAGGAACATTCACTAATACTCTGCCAGTGTTTGGAGGAGGAGGACTGTGAAACTTGGAGCAGCTTGCTGGGGAAACAATGAGTGCCTTTGTAGTGAAAAGCAGAAATACGTGTCTTTTTCCAAGGGAACAGTACTTTAAAAAGAATTGTCATCTGTTAGAATAGAACATGAGCAAAGCTAATCAATTATACAAGGCTGTATTTGAGATTTGTTTTGGTGTTTGGAGATAGTGAGCAGACAAGGTGTATAGCGTTACTTAATGATTTCCTTAGTGACAAATGTCTGGACAGTAACAGCCAACCGGTATTTAACAGTATTCCCTCTGATGAGGAATTTTGCTATCAAGTGTTAGACAAACTTGCTCTGTCTTCCAGCAGATTTCCAGAGACCTGTAAACTCACCATCTGTACCTCTTTGCATGCAAGTTTATTCTCCCGCTCATTGGTCTTTACTTGGTAATTGCAACAGAAGTGCAACTAGTCCTGCCAGGCCTCCAGAAGGGACGAATTCCTCCCTGGAAGCGTGGAGAATGATTGCTGGTGTTGGTGGCTTTATCTCTGTTTAACTTGTGTTACTTGGGTAATGCAGAAGATGATTGCTGCAGACAGGCAATGCACATGCAGAGCCATGGAAAACTGCGCTTCTCAATTGGGCATTAGACTGACTCTATATATAGGGATCTGACTTTAATTACATGGATAGTTGTGCCCCTTTTTTTTACCCCATTTCCATGTCCTCAGATAACTGTTATCACCCCTTTCTGCTCCTCTTCAGGATATCAAGTGCCAGGCAGGCTCCTTCACTCAACTCCAAGGAGGTTGAGATTAACGCTTTCAAACCGTGGGAGAGTCTTTTTGCCACTCTGATTTTATTTTGGATATTGCAGGTTTGTTGTGGAATTTGTCCTCCAATGACCAGCTGAAGCACTTGTTGATCAGAGAAGCCCTGCAGACGCTGACTGAAGCCGTTCTCATTCCTTACTCTGGCTGGCCAGATAGAGATTACCCTAAGTCAAGTGTCTTACCTGATCCTGATATCTTCTACAATGCCACAGGATGCTTGAGGTGAGCAATCAGCCTAGAGGTACCCAAAACAACAGGCCTGCACACCTATTTTCTTTCTTGTTTTGAATTTTGATGGCTCCAAAAGAGGAGTTTGCATACAGGTCATATTTTGAAATGCCTTGTGCATATCAGGACAAAAGAATTACTGCTCGATACAATGAAAATAACTTTCTTTATAAACTCCTTTATATTCATTTGATGGGTAACCCACAGAGTAAATATATGCATTACAGGAAATAGTAATCAGAGGCCAGGCTGCAGTTCATAGTTGCATTGAAGCCAGAGAGATTCTTCACTGAATAACAGTTGTTGGTATGATGTTTGCTATTAGATAGTGGTAAAAACAAAGCTTTTTTAAATGGTTGTAGGAGTGGTATTAGAAATCAGCACTGGAGAAAAGCTAATAGTAACTTAAAAGAAACTAAACCTGTGCGAGCCTTTTAAAGTTATTTTAAGACTCCAGCGCAGTGGTCTTCAAACATTTTTGATCATATACCCCTATATTTATTTATTTATTTATTTATTTATTTATAAATTGTACACATATACTACTGTACTAATATATTGTGTATGTTACAAAACATACATAAAATCAGAAATTAAAAAGGATGATATAAAGATGAAATAGACACTTTTTTTTTTTTAATAAATGGTACAAGAATATTTCTTTCCCACACCCCAATGGACTGTCTTGTGCACCCACCGAGGAGACCAGTGCTCTAGTGGATGTATAGCATGGTGACCTTTAAAGCTTAGGTCTAAAGTTGTATGATCTGCCAATACAAATACAAGAGCGACACATTCATAGTATGTGAAGTTTTTTGAGACATGTAAGTGCTGTTTATTAACTTTGTTAATAACTTTTTCATAAAAAATTCCTGCTTCATTTTAGTTTCAAAAATTTATGAAGCATATGAAGTGATTATCCTCTGGAGTCACATGAAAATATGCTTACTCTGCAAACTCAAAATGATTAAGACTCTTATAGATAGCTTGAGTATGTCTCTGTACTTCTGACTGGCAGAACAGATTTATGATTGCATTTGTTGAAAAGTAACAGTGCTAGTCCTAGGCTATAGCAGGTAAAGCAGTATTTCTCTGAAACACAAGTTCTTAGTTGTGCTAGAGCAAAACACAGTTTTAGGCAGTAATAGGATTTTTATTGTCGCATGCCTCCGTTTAGAGAGTTTGATTCTATGTAAACAAGAAACTAGCCTTCTATGAAGAGTAAAGAAAATTCACTATATTCAAGTATCACTGTTTCAGGGGTAGGTTCAACAGAAATTTGATGTCATGTCTGTTTTATTCAAGCCGTTGTAGTGCTACTTACAGTGGAAAACTCATTGTGGGCAGTTCCTTTGAGCACAGTCTCTGGTTCAGACACCCAGGAGTGTTTGTATTTCCCATAAGAACCACAGCTTTCTCTCACAATTTCCTTTCTTTGCGCTTTACTGCTGTATAGCCCCATAAGTGCCATTTGGGCTACCAAAACGCTAACATACATGAAGGATTAGTTCTGGTGTCATAGGCTGGACACTGGGACACCTGAAGTGCTTGGGTACGTGGAATTTTCTTTCCAGAGACTGAGCAAGTCATCTTCATCCACAGCAACATTAGCTATTTAAGGAACAACAGTCTTTTCTGCCTTTTCTGTTGGGTCAGTTCTGCTCAACAGCTGTAACAGCTGCTGAGTCCTACCAGCTTTACCAGGCAAGGGAGCAGAACGTGCTCAGCTGGGGCCAAGTCACTCATTCTTTCTAGCTGGCGTATAAACCATAACTAATAGTTATTTTCAGCAGCATCTCCAAGGGCCCTCTGGGTAAATACATAGAGTTAATGCTGAGCCATAATCACTTTTAATCTAAATAGATGACTTAGAGAGAGGACATGGTATGTACAAGCACAGAGAAGTGTTCAGTTTTCAGACGCTGCCAAAGATGCTTACTTTGATGTATCATAATCTATAGCTAAACTGATTAGAAAACGACTTCAACCTAAATTAGGAAAAAGCCATTTTTTAAACCAAAGTAACCCCTGTCCAACTTTTTGCACAAGTTTCATGAAACTGAGGCCAGGCTGCAGCCATGGAGTGGATGAATAGATCTACAGTTGCCTATTTACTACTGCGATCAGCTAATAGCCTTATGAACACAGTAGCAGCTACTAAAGAGAAACACAAAAGGCCTCAGTAAACACACCTCTAAATGACTGCAGTATGAAAATCACATCTCTAGGTGGTTTTAGCACCTTTAAAAATAAGTCCATAAAACCATGGCCCTTTGTGTTTGTGAGTTTGAAGTCATTCCATGTTAAATAAATACGAGTATGAGAGATATGTCTTTTGTTTGCACATGCAAAAATGCAAGAAAGGATGTCATTTGAAATAATTAATGACTAATGTATGAGTGCAGAGGCATGTCCTGAGTTTTAAAGGCTTCTTAATAAAGTACAAGGAATTACATTTGAAATTTAGAGGCTGGGAAGCTGCCCAGTTTTGCCTTACACTTATCTGTTTTGCTAACATGTCCTGTAGGAGAGTAGTTGTGTCTGTACTGCATGAATTTTTACTATGTAAACAGCTCTGACTCATGGGTGGTTGCAGAGGATAAATGAGTTGTTAGCTATACAAAATACTCAAGAATAAAGCACCTTTTTCTAAAGGAACTCCTCTCAGCCCACTAACTACTAATTAACTTCATCTCTAAGCAATAATTAACTTCTATTTACTCTGATGTCTCAAAAGCAAAGAGAGAGAAACATTAACTACCCATAATATAATCTCTCTAGCTAACGCTAGTGGTGGTGTCTATGAAATGAAGCAGGTTATCTTTTTTCATATGAATTAGCCCAAGCTGCATGTGTACAGAAAGCAGTCTGGCTGTTAGTTGTGCCACTCTGTGGTGGCGTGACCTGCTCTTCTCCTGCGTTTGGACTCTGGAACCATCTCTTCCCTATGTGCCAGCAGATGGCCAGCATTTTTTAATATGGTATTACTCCTTCTGAGCTTGCTGCAGCAACTTGACCATAACTTGATATGAGACAAATAAACAGTAGCAGTAGTTGAGTTGTTTTAAATTAAATAAAAGTAGATTCTGAACATACCTAACTCTGTACAAAATGTCAGTGAAAGTCTCTCAAATTGCCCTTATCGAAGTGTCCAAGGACACATTACCTATTTTAAAAATATGAGGTCCGTGCTCTAGTCCTCCTTACTTTTTAGAGCTTGAACACTAAAAATTATATCTGAGAGGAGAACAAAAAGGGCTTGAAAATTCACAGGTAAAGTTGATCTGCAGGATTGCCAACATACTTTCTATCAGAGAATAGTTTTTAACATTTTTAAGGTGAATCAGCTTGCTTCTCTTTATTGGAAATTAACGCACCTCCCCAGTTATGTCACTAGAAGTATTCCTTCCTTATATATTAATTAAAAAAAAAAAACATCTGCACAAAGAGGTGCTGAAAACTAAAAGAAGAGCACACCACACAATAAAAAACTGTGCACTGAGGGAATGATATTACTAATGAAGATGTTTAAAGAGTATATATATTTGCCAGAATATACATCTGTAATTAGTCTTCCCTTTTGTAATACTAACATGTTTGTTGTGCATGTTGATAAAGTCTATAGCCTGCAGCTTCTATTACAGGGTAAAAATAGTACTTTGAAGTGCAATACATTATGCATAGTACTGTAGTTAGTTATAGAGAATG
Source organism: Rhinoptilus africanus (assembly GCA_013400135.1). Taxonomy (NCBI): domain Eukaryota; kingdom Metazoa; phylum Chordata; class Aves; order Charadriiformes; family Glareolidae; genus Rhinoptilus; species Rhinoptilus africanus. The sequence goes on from VXBO01007148.1 coordinate 95,926, forward strand.
CCAAAACTTCTTTTCAAAAATTTACATACACCTATTGACTGACAGGGACACCCACAGTACAAATCTAACACTTTCATCTGGCATGGGTGCCTGCGCTGTGCCACACAGTTACCAACTAATAAATTAAAGCACTTTTCATCTTCTTTGACAGAATTTTAGGAGGAGAAGTAAGTGAAACCACATCTATATATAGTATTGCAGATACTAACACTGGAATGAGTGGATGACTAGAACATTCCCCGTTCTGTTAGCCAGCTATTGCCAGAAGTATTGTGGAATCCTGAGTTTCATCTGCCTGTGTCAGTGTTATGCAGTCACTGATAAGGAAGTCTGATGTTAAAAAGATTTCTTAATCCCATTCTCTAGGTCTGCAATTTGTCTTAAAGCTTTGCTTCTGATAGTTTTAAAGAAATCACAGGTCATGAAGCTTAATATAATATAAAGAAGCTGTGTGCACCACACAATTCTGCATTAGCAGTTAGAATAAGTAATGATATTATTCAGTCCTGAAATACGATAAAAAGGACTGTGCCCTGAACAGGCAGAATAAGCCAAAACAAAGGACTTTACTGATTGCCTGACAACAAGCTGAACAAGTAAAATTGGTGTATTCAACTATCTAGAGGAGTACTGCAGACTTTTGCAGACAAGTCTTGTTGGCTTTTAAAGGTAAAGTCACTTTTTCTTGGCCTGAAAGTCCTACACATTATAATTCTGTCTCCAGTTCCTATGTAAATGGGTAGAAATCTTCAAGATGCTTAGCCTCCTCTTCCATACTCCTTCTCTGAGTCTGAAAGGGTAAGATACCAATGGCATGCAGAATATATGGGTTTGAATGTTATTTATATATGTAAGTGAATTTCTGGCATGATTCTTCCTCTGATTAAGAGGATGGCTTAGTAGAAGGCTGTCTGTGTTAAACCTTGAAAGCTGATAACGATCTTGTTCCATTTTTACCTTGAAATACCTGTTCCCAAAAGTTCTGCAATGCCGAACTTCCCAAAATTTATGCTTAGTGGTCACATTTCCTCCTGAAAAATATTTCATTTAAGTGTTGGAGCTAGTGATCGCAACTGCAATGTTTCGTTACAGAGTCCTTCTTTTTAATTGCCCTGTAACTGGAGCATCCTGTGGCCCTGTGTGTCCTAATTCTTCAAAACTTTCTAGACAGCTGTCTCCATAAAAGTCAGCTAACCTCTCTGTTCCTGGTTCCCCAATGGTAAAATGGAATTAATGCTTCCTTTTTCATTATTATTCTTCACACTCTGTCTGTCCCAGCTCTCTTTTAAACTCTGTGAATTACACAGTGACCTACAAGGACGGTGGAAAGCTGTAGTTGGAGGAAGCAGGATCAATTGCACGTCAGACCAGGAGTCTGCATAAGCATCTACTTCCATTTGCTCTGGAAAGAAGTGAAGCTAAGGCTCTCACTGTGTGTTGAAAAGCATAATGATAGCTCAATTTCATAATGGAAACTTCTAAGACAGAACGTAAAACAAATGACTGATGATAACAAGGTCTTTGAACCAAAGCCTCTTGCATAGCATTGCCATTCCTCTAAGTTTATATCCAACCGTTCTTATCTTCTTTTGCCTCCTCTTCAGTTTATCTGCTCTCCCAATTCCTGAAAGGAATTTTGTTATTTCCAGCAAGCAGCTTGCAGCCTGGCGCCTGTAGCTACTAGGTAGATCCCTGGATACCTTTCCCTCCCTGTGGCATTTTTGAACTGTGTGTGTCATGAAGGGAATAGAATTTCCCAAACTACTTCTGCAAATTGTTATCACGTAATTGAGTTAAATGCAAATTACCAGTTTAGCAGAATGAGTCCCAGGAGAAAAAGCTTTCGTCTTATCAGTCGTATAGATCATTCACAGCAGCGCAAAAACCTTTTCCGACATAGTCTGCCAGTGCGTGACTCACTGCCGGCTTGAAGGGAGTCTCTTTCATTTGGTGCCATTTGCAATCTAACTGAATGTATATTCTCATGCTGTCTTTTCCAAAACCACACTTGATTTTACTATGTTATGTTTCGTTATATTTATCTCACATCTCTGAATCAAAACAATGTATCCCAATAGGAAATTAGCTGATCCTCCACAAACGCCACAGAAACACGGGCAAATGGCTACTTCGGTTACAGGTATAGTTGCACTGTGCGTGCGTGCAAGAGAGAACAGAAGCAGCGAATACAGGATGAGATAAATGAGGCACGTAGATAGATACAATGCATTTACATTAGCATGTGGTTTAGTTTGGGCATGTCACTGGGATCAGCATATTTAAGCATGCCAGAAGTCAGATTTTTAACAGTTAGATGATCCCAAAGCGTAAGTTCTGAGTCATTCAAAGAAGAGCATCCCTATACGCAGCAATCACCCTAAGGCTGCGTTCTCCCAACCCTTCAATACAGATGTAGGGCAGAGATATCAGGAACAGTGTAGCAGAAGAGTTTTTCTGTGAGAAGACTCTCAATCTTGACACCAGCTGATCCTTTTTTCCATGGATGTATTTGTCTCAGTGTACTTCTGATGAAATGCCAGTAAAACAAACTTGCACAGCAGTTTTGACGGTTTCTAGATAACCCTAAAGTCTCAGCATGGGAGTTGCCACGAGCCACAATACTGAGCTGGCCCATCCATGGCAATTGCACAAGTATTTCAAGGCCACCAGGATCTCCGCTAGAAGGGAGTCCAACTCCTGAGCTCAGAGAGAAGCGTTCCAGTTGTCAGGAACCTCAAATCTTGGGAAGCCAAGGTGAAGTCAGTTTTGCAATTTTCTAGGCAAAATGTTGCCATTGTTTCAAAACTGGGTTTTGGTTTTTTTAAATGTAGGTTTCTGTTAAGCTTCTCAGAAACATTTATTTTTTCCCAATCTAATAATATTTTATTTCCTGGAGTTTCTTAAGCTTTAATTAGCAAAAAAACTTCAGCTGAGGCTTTGTCTGAAATACTCTTCTCTGCCTTCAAACCAGCTGTGGCCCCGTGCAGAGCAAGGTGGTTACAACTGTAATTGGGCAAGTGAGAGAGCAGGAACTCCCCTTCCCTGTTCACGTTGAGGTGATGAGGAAACAGGGAAAGGTGGAGAATGGAGTGGCCATATGTGTATGGATGCACACAGAGACACACACCAGTATCTCTGACTAGATGAACAGTTGAGCATCGTCTTCTTAATGAAACAGAGTTGGGTGATTCATTTCCTTTGCAGAACAGGATGGTGCCTCTGATTCAGGCTCCTCTCTGCCTCCTGAGCTATAAAGCCATGTGCCCCACCATACTCATGCTAGACAGCAAGGCCAGGTGATGGCCTCTCCTTGCGCAGCCGTTCAGTATGGTCATAGTTGTCAAAAGTTCAGGGATTTGTAGAATAACGTACCGTGGCAAAACGAAGTACTGCATCAGCTGAAGTGTCTTTTGGCGAGGGAAATTCCACACTTATCTTTTAATAGTATTTTTAGTCTGGGTGCCTCAGAAACTATTTTTGCTATGCACTAGAAGGGTTGTAACATGCGCATTTCTGTCAGCATAGCCATAAACATAGGAAAGGGTGACATGCCTCAAATGTGACATGTATAGGTAAAATTACATTCCCGAGTGATTTCTATGATAGGCCATATTGAGGACTCTGAATATTGACTGTGTGATATGTAATTCCATGAGAGAGTAAATGAGCTCATAAATAGCGATATTGTTAACAGCATGACCTAAAGTAAAACTATAATTACAATTCATTAGTATTTAATCTGAATATGTACTTCCCAGGAGAAAAAAAACCAGAAGAACCTCATTGACAGTGTATAAAACGCTATGTTCATTTTACAGTCATAAGCCACAGGAAAGTTTAAAGCTGTACTTTACTGGCTTTGTTGATAATAAAATTTTAAACCATTGTAATTTCCAGTGGGTCAAGTAAGCATGCAAAATAAACACCCTGAAACTGTCTAAAGGACCATGTCCCTCTCTGTGATGGATGCTAAGACTGCGTTATTGTAATGTTATTTCAAACAAAGAGGCTGGAATGCGATACTGTGTGCAGCCTTTTGGCCAGCAGAGCTGCAGGAGTCCAAAATAATGAGGCCTAGGTTTATAATTCCAGCATTCCATAATTCAGAGTTTGTTCAGTTGTAAAAATAATTATACCCTAAAATTGTAAGTCTTGTTACTTCCCTGGAAATCAGCAGCTTATTTAGAGCCAAACTTCAAGCAGCAAGTGTGTTTGCCTTTTCAAGAGTTTTTAAATCACTTTCATAATTCTTTTTCACATTGTACTTGGGTTACCACAAAGCCCAGAAAATGTTACTTGAAAGCTGGGCAAACAGTGGCTTCCTTTCCATCTGGAGGAAGCAGAAATCGTGCGGAGCTGTGTCCGAGCCACTGTGGTAGAAGAGCAGAAGGCATCTGGCATTTCTCTCTCTGACTGAGCAGCTTCTGGTGGCTTCAGCTTTCTTCTGCTTAGATGCCAGCAGTTTTTCTGGGAAGCTGGGAATTGGCTGAGCACGGTGTATTTTTTCCTCTTCCTTGTCCCTGCACATTTTGTAATTCTCACGCTGCTGCTCTGGCAGCGATGGCAGTGGCAGCTACATCATGATTCATCCCCTCAGCCTCTTGCCCAGCAGTGGGGTAGGGCTGCCGCTCCGGTCGGCTGCATCCCCTCCTGCCTTCTAGCATCCCTCAGAGCATTTCCATGAGCACAGGAACTGCCACCTGAATTTGGCCCCATAAATGACATTAGTTATCTTTACATGTTAATGCACAAAAGTTGCTAAACTCTCAGAAGCGTGTCTGTTGATGGGACGTCTTGGATCAAGAACTGGTTTGGTGTAAGTAAATGCTAAAGGACATTTAGGTGCATGGAAATTTTACAGGTACCTTTCCTCTGATATTTTGACATAGCTATTGTCCTAAATTGTAAAAATATGACTACAAATGGAATAATGGGAAAAAAAAGTCTAGTTTATTTGACTGTTTAAAAAGGATTAATTCAACTTTGAGACGAAGATTTGAGTCAGGTCTTACCTTACTCATCCAAAGACAACGGTTTGTTTTTCTGGAGTATTTGGGTTTGTCTGGGAGTGCACTGAAGTGAAAGTTTTACTTAGCAGAGGCTCAGATTACTTTACAGCTCTGCAGAAAGGAAGCAGTCAACCTTAACTTCAGTACCTTTAAGATTTAGCTGGAAAAGTTTGCCAGAGGAGCACCAGGAAGTACCTTTAACTAAATCTCTTCTCACCAACGTATTTCTTCCTGCACAGAAACATGAGCTCTGCTGGCCCGGAAGGAAGGAAAAAGATGAGAGAATGCGACGGCTTGATTGATTCTCTGGTGTATTATATTCAAGGAGCTATTGCAGACCACGAGCCTAATGACAAGGTATTTTTTGAGATGAAAGGTCTTTTCCTAGGGGAAATCACTAGGAGAATATTTCTTTATGTTTAGAAACCAATGTTCGGAAACACTTGTGATGTAACTGCCAAACGTATACTTATTTCCAGGGCTTTTAGAACTGTCACCAAAGATGAAAGTCCAGTAAGAAGCTTTATGAAGTGTTTTATTTATTCTGCAATCTAAAAGAATAACATACCTTAGCTTTGTGAAAAATTACCAGAAAGAGCTAGGAACTTCTGTCTTTTCTTAAAAAATGTGAGAGAAAGGCACAGCTTTCAGAGATACTGAAACAGAGTCAGACATTACCTTTCTCGTTGTCTCAGGGAGCTAGTTAGCTAGAAGCTCAAAAAATTAATCTGGTTGCTTTCCTGTATATTTAGTGCTGTATACCCCTTAGGAAACTAAGAACCTAAATCTCTTTGGGTGGCAGTGTAATTAAACAGCTTGCATCGTTTAGAATGCGATTGATTTTCCTAAACTTTTAGAAGCTATGCATTCTGCCTAAGCCAGTAACTATAAGGACGTGGCCACCTCCAGAAGCCAGTTCCTCTTGTTCTCTTCCTCCCACCATTGTCTGCAGATGAATCCTGAACGTTGCTTAGACGAGACTTTTAGCTGGGTGAAGCTGAATGAGAAGACCAGCTGTCATTTATGAGAAGTTTAGTCGTAGCCTGTGAGGCACCTCTGCTGTGCCTGCTATAACTTGTGCTGTGTAGTGGTAATTACTGCACATTTATAGCTCTGTTCTAGGATTAGGTACTTGAGCTTCTCCATCTGCTTGTATTCAGTGCCATTAGCTTCAGGGAACACATCACACTTCTGCCAATAGCTCCCTGCTGCATTTTGTCTTAAAATCACTGTTTGCTTTTTTACTGTCAAAAAGGCAGGAATTGGTAATAAAGCTATTTGCCACTAGAGTCATCACTCAGAAGTTGTAGACCTGACCTTAGCCATGCACAGAAAGGCACATCTAATTTAACAAAGCATTCTACCACTGAAAAGTGCTTTCTCCTTAGGAAAAATACAAAGCTTTCCTTTTGTTGACTCTACAGCGAGGTGTGTACGTGATCATCTTTACTCTTAAGCTCTTAAACACTCCTTGGCACGCTTATGGTTTGTGCCAAATAGCACTCGTCCTAACAATACCCAGGCACAATTCAGGAATTATTATGTCCCAGGACCATTTCCAACAGGCTTGCACCCCGCTGCGAATGCAAGCCCAGTGTGCCAATTGGCCTCAGTGTTCAGGAACATCCCAGGGCATGTTTAATTTATCAGTGTAAATACAGTCTTGTGGATCACTGGCACGAAGACTAGCTCTTCTGTAAGCCATTAGAAGCTCTGCAGTTAGTTGTTGAAGATCCAAAAATGAAAGATCTTCCCGTGTCTATACATGTCCATTCAACACATGCCAAAGCTTTCAAGATTTCTATTCTTTTGTTCTTTTAGGCCACAGAAAACTGTGTGTGCATTCTTCACAATCTTTCCTACCAGCTAGAGATGGAGCTCCCTGAGAGCTATGCCCAGAGCATATATATGCAAAGAAGAAATATTTCAAGCAATGATAAAACACCGGGCTGTTTTGGGACACGGAGCAGAAAAGTAAAAGAGGTAAAGGACATGTTAAGTTACATCTTATTTTGTGAATCAGTTGTCGCAACTTTTGGAGAATAAGGCTGTAATCTATTTAAAAATCTGTAATTGATATATCGGGTAGTATGACACTTACTTGCCCCAGTAATGCAGATTTGTTGATAGCCTTTCCTAATACCCATTATCTTGTTCAGCTGCTGATGGTGAAAATGACGTAGCAATTCAGTGTTTCATTAGTTGAGGAATACTGCCCCTCAGTTTCATTCCCTCTGATGGATCGAAGTGGTATCTGTACCATGTACAGCAATTGTGCAAGTGCCCTGCCAATGAGTGGGTGTTGTGATGGTTTCACCACTGAAATGAGCAAAAGATGATTTGCTATTTCCGTGACTTGATGGCTTTTGGTCTATCTCAAGATCTCTTCTTTTGATGACATGTGGTACAGATCATAAATACTCTGGGAACTGGGAACTGTTGGAGAGAAAACAGGTATCAGGGGAGGGGTAAAGCAAAAGAAAAGGACTGATGACCCTTCCCCATCTAGTAGTTTTGCTGGAGTGTGTTTTACCTTCTCCCATTCCATCCACAGTACAAGTCTAGCTGGCCATTTCTGTTTCTCCTTGGCCTCGTCCACTAGTGTGAGTTGCTGAGAGATGAGAAGCAGTTTCCCCCGTACCTATCTCCTCTTTTTGGATGGAGTGGCCAGTATAACTAAATATTGAAATTTTACACGTTGTCATTTGAGTTCACAACTGGATAATCTGCAAATAATCTGGTCATAGAAAGTTACAAAATAGCTAGTTTAGCTTGTGATGCAGTAAGTCGTATAAGGTCAATGTTTCTAAAGGCGATCTGTTTCCATTTTTAGAAGCAGCAGGACATGCCACTACCAGAGGAAAAGAGCAATCCCAGAGGTGTTGAATCGCTTTGGCATTCCACACTGATTAGGATATATCTCTCCTTAATAGCAAAGAGTACCAGAAACTATACCCAGGAAGCATCCCTGGGAGCTCTTCAGAACCTCACAGCTGGCACTGGACCAGTGAGTCAACTTTTTTTCTTTTTCTTGTCATTTAGTTCTTAACGTGAATGCACAGAGTTTAGGACTAGAGAGCAACACACCCACAGCACTGAGATCAGGTAACCACTGACAGGTCACCATCTCACAGACGTGATCAAGGAAATTGAAGAACACTGAAGGGAAAATCGTAACTAGTGGTGTGGCTATTTCTTGGTTGGCAAATATGGGGACTGCTTCTTCTTACTCTTTGTACATCTCCACGTGTGGAATGTTGCCCAATGAGGGCACAATGAGGGATAAGTAGATATTAAAAGCACCAAAAAAAGTGGTTTTGTGGAACATAATAAGTCCCATGGGGAGAGGAAGGCTCTGAAACAACCACAGATCACTTTCATGGTGAAGCAACTAATGTCCTTCATCATGTTTTGGCTGAGGAACTAGCCCAAGAGCACACGGGAGAAAGAGGGCTCAAAACTTCCATTCTGTCACCTTCCTCTTCTGTTGCAGCTCATACGTAGCTCTGGATTTAAACTGTTTTAAACGTGCTTAAATTGATATAGAGAAGTTGCTGCGGTTGTTTGTGAGGCTGTACATTCATGGTAATGACACACTATTGCCACATGCCTTGTAACAGATGCCATTCGCGGTGGCCCGGACTGTTGTTCAGAAGGCAAATGGCCTTCCAAGTATTCGAACTATGCTACATGTAAGCCATCCAACAGTAAAGAAGACAGCAGTCTCACTGCTCAGGAACTTGTCTCGCAACACCTCTCTGCAAAGTGATATAGGTGAGCAAAGACTAACATTGCCTCTTGGACTTTCTTTCTCTGTTCTCTTTACATTAAGCTTTCCTTCTTTAAATAAAACCTGTGCAAAAAAACTGATGTGGGTTTAGTGGATTTTTGGGTCAGATACTTGCAGTCATTACACAGGGTTGAAAATAAGAATTTTGCCTAAGAAAGACTCTAACTTCAAGTTTTCTTTAGATTGGGTATTCCTCATTAGATACTTCCATTAACGTTACTTTCAAAAAAATACATAATGGAAGTAAAATCTACACAGATTTGAAGAGGGAGTTTTTCTTCTGCTTAAAATTCAGTAAAGGAAGGTGAGTGCCGAGTTCTGTGCTGCCACAGCTATGTAATCCTTTGGGACAAGTCATAGAACATCTCTAATTCTTCAGGTGAAAATTGTATATTCTTGTTTTAGACACAAAGCTTTGAAAACTTAAAGGTCGCACAGTTTTCCTGCATAAGTTTTTTTGAGAATGGAAACTAGAAGATACTAGAGAGAAAATAGTTCAGTCTTTTGGGAGGACCTTATTTCTAAAATGTTATCATTATTTTCACATCAGAAGCTATTTCTATTCTGAGTATTCTCGTTTCAGTTTAATGTATATTTGGAATTTTTTCCAACTGATAAGATAAAATGAATTCACAGATTTGGGTTTTTCTGTGTTCCCTCCAAAGGGGAAGGGGAAATTACAGGCACGCAGCTGGTTCGTGGGGCAGATTAACCTCCGGAATTCTGCAGAACAGTCTCCTGGGCACTGTTTAATCCTTAGAAAACATTCCCTGTTAATGAAAATATTATAATATGTTGTTGGTCTGATTACAAAGGGATAATCCATACGGTGTTAAAAATTACAAGTGGTGAATCCCCCAGAAGGAGTAGGAATTAACCTGACAAGAAGTTGGTATTTTATCAGGAAAAACGATTTATGAAAGAATGCAGGAAAGACAGAATAGCATGAAGCTTTGGAGAAAGGTGCTTCGTCTTGCATGTTCATAGTCATTCTCTTGCTTTACCCATGGTAGGAAGAACTGGGGGAATTTCAGGTGAACCTTTTCTCCATGAAAAGGCATTCTTTTTGGTTGAGTTAAAACATGTGTGAATTCAAGTCAAATTCTCCAAATAATTTTGTCCAAAGGAAAACATTTGGAAAGGCATACTGTTTCCTAGATAAAGTATCTGTATTTATCAAGCAAAATGAAGCTTTGATGTGAAATTGAGAATAATCTCTAAAAGTTAAATGGTTGAAAAATGTCAGAAAAATCTCCTCTTTTACTTGAAAAAATAACATTTGTTCTGAACAGATGTTTTCAAGACACTGACAAATGTATACTTTCTAAAAATTGCTCTCCTTGATCTACCAATGGAAGAAAAAATGCTGCCATGTCTGACGTAGTCGTTTTGACTGATACTTAACATAGCAGGTGGCTCATCCAGTTTTAAAGGTCCTTTTCTAAATTGTATGTAATTTGATCTAAATATATATGAACCTTGTCCCACACCCATCAGGAGGAATGAAAAGAACTCATGGCGAGCAAAGTGCTCTATCCAAGTGAAACTGTGTTTATGGGGACAAGAATAGCCCAAAATGGCCCAAACTTTTGCTCAAGGGTCCTTTTTATAGTGGGAGCAGCTGCCTACGTCCTACTGCTTACATTTTCTCCGTCAGCTCTTGTCCACACGGCACAGATCTCACAGTATATAGTAGCTCTCCAGAGCTATTGTTTGCTGCTTGGTGGGCTGGTAGGGTCACATCCAGTGCGGTCAAAGTGATGTGGTGTTTCTTGAGTAGGGACAGACTTCAGAATAGGACATTGCTCTTAAATAGACAGCTTACACACCAGTTCAGAAGGCTGAGTGTGTGCATCCCCTTGTAGCTGACCATTGAGAAGTTCAGCAATAAAAACAGTGCTGCAGTCACCATTTCTCGGGTTGGTTTATATCTCTATACCTATGATTACCTATAGGACACACAGGGCTCCTCGGGAAGTGGCAGCCTGCTGTTAGCACATGCCTAGGAACCTAAAAACAGTACACGGGGTATTAATGTAATGTGTGTAAGAGGCAAAATGCATACTGTCCGATTTAGCAGAGACGCAGCTTAACCTAAATTGAGGGGATGTAATGCAGATTTGAAATCATGACTTTGTTGTGGGAGGACACAGCACCCTGATAGCTCATAATGGGAGGAGTAAGGTCTTGTAGGACCCCTAGATAAATCTGCATCTGTTAGTAATGGAGTTGCTTGTCTCTCTTCCAACTTGTAGCTAGAGAAGTTTTGCCTGATTTGGTCTCGATACTTCCCGAGTCTGTCCCGGAGTCTGATATTGTCTGTGAAACCACAGCATCCATCTGCTACACCTTGTTCAATTTGACACAGAGCAGTTCTCACAATGCACGGCTTCTCCTGAGTGCTGATGGCCTACCAAAGATTATTACCATCAGCATGAATGACAGGTAAGATGGTGGAGAAACCAACCACTTGAGGGGAAAAACCACTGCATCTTAAGATACAGGACAGCTTAAACAAGTGACTGTGGTGGGAATAGAATTGCACGCATTGGGAAACACAGAAAAAACTCTTATAACAACTGTTCCATCTACAGCTAAATTTGACAGGTTCCAGCATTTGAAATAGTTCCTCAGAAGATGGCGGCACAATATTATCTATATTCTCATATTTATATATAGAGGCTAACCATCAGATCTTATCTGTCACCCAAAATCTTCTATATTTCCTATTCTTTATAACACACCCCTAATATTCTTTACCAGAAAAGTGCAGAGATACATCTTATAGAGCTGATAGAACTGTACTTAAAAATTATTTATCAAGGGGCATTTTAGATAATAGAAGTTGAATTTTCTTTAATCATTATTTGATATGTAATCACTGCAACCAATGTTTACACAAAGGAGAATAATTAATGCTTTGTGAGTATGAATAATTATTCTGTTTGCCTTCCTCTCTTTTTACAAAATGAAAGAGGATATTTATCTCAGTAAAGGAGGCCTCATGAGGCTCTGAATAGTTTAAATCCTGTCTAACTAACCAGAGATTTTACCTGCTGGAAAGATTCTTTCAAATGCTTCCTATGCTGGGCTGTGTTTTCCTCAACTGAATATGAATAGTATGATAGCTGCTCTAAGATGAAGGCTATAGAGTACTTCATTTGTCACTAATTTAGAAGAATAAGTGAAGCAGGGAGAGATGTTCCCTTTGTTTCAGTGGTCAGAACAGCTTGAAATGTGCTGGAATACCTAGAGGTCAGTAAAACAGCATTTAGGAGGAAAAAGAGACAGAAAAAATGCTACGAGGTTACATTTGCTGATGTCTGCACATGCACTGTGATTACGAAGTGAGAATTTAAACATGTTTTATCACTCTTTTTGCAAAATTGCAGTAACATGTTCAGCAAAGCTAGTAGGGCTGCTTCAGTCCTCCTCTACTCCTTGTGGTCACATACCGATCTCCACAGTGCTTACAAAAAGGTAAGATCTGGGTTAGAGCAAAGCCACTTAACCTGTCCTTTTGCATCTAGAACCTTCTCATTTGTCCTGTGGGGCCTTAGCACTTCTGCGCTGTTAAGAAACAGTGATGTTTCACTCTTAAGAAACAGAATCCTATCCTGTGATAGGATTTCAAGTTGTCTCTGAATGTGGTGTTCCTATTACTTACGTGAAATCCTGCAAAAGTCATGCATGCTCTTAATTTTTGCTCATCTGTGTTCATATTCTGTCCCTCTGTGGTTTTTATATGCCTGGCAAAGTTTATGAAAAACGTTGCTGCTGCCTGCCAGCGGTGTCAGATGGTGAGAAGTGATGCACAGGAGGTGTCTGTCCACCACCCCCTGAACCCCCGTGACACAGAGGACATAAAGTGCTAGCAAAAGCAAAGGCAGGGCAAGGCAGCTCCCTGCTTTAAAACTGGAGCATTTTTGGTCTCCGTGTTGTTGGTATGGTCTGCGAGCTCAGGTGTTAGTTATATTCAGGCAAAAAGGTAGGACCTGGGAAAGGTGTTGGTAAATATTTATTGCCATAGCCAAAATCAAACAAAAAAATGACCAACATGAATCAGCCAACAAACCAGTTTGTTTCTTTCCTTTTGAAGCTCTATGATTGCTTTTTCAACACACAGCTGGGTTGACTTACGCCTACCTACCTTCAACCTGCATTTCAAACTCTCTTCATTCCTTGTTGTCTTGCTTTTCAGAATTTCTGTCACCTAAAATTCCCTGTAAACTAAAACTGTGCAATTTTTTCAAGCTGTAGTCTTTAGCATTTGTTAGTCAGCTTTTTTCTTCTTCTTGATGTTTTGTTGAAATTTGCTCAAAATAAGTTATTTACTGTAGTATCCTTTAACAGTCTTGCATCACACTCAGCAGTGTACTGCCCCATAAACCACAAATCTGTATTCAAGAATAAGGGTGCTGTACCTGTATAAACTCTAACTGGATTATTTTGTGTCTGGTTTTGCAACTGAATTCCTGACTTGATTCTACAGCAATATCCCTGATGGCATGAATTTTCTGAAGTCACTGGTACTTTGGGTATGCCTATAAGATACATTTCTTGGATCTGAGTTTCAAAAAATGCTGATTACTTGCTGTTCTGGTGCAAATTGGGTCCCCTAGAGACACCAGGTACAGCACTGAAAACTGCAGGCTACCTACTGCCTACCCATTTTTGAAAAGTCGATTTAATAAGCAACAGAAATCACTTGATCAGAGGAGACTGATAAAATCCTGAGTCATTTTGCCATTGCCCTGTACTCTTTGTTCAGATAGGGTTGATCTCAGCTGATGTTAGTCGCCTAAGAGTTAGGATTCTGCAGAGCTGAGCTGGAAGAATAGGCTCCCTGTACAGTCGATGGAGAGAGTTGGGCAACTCCAGTGATTCACCTCACCTACCTTAGACTGAATGGAGTCACTCCTGGGAGATGGCTGTTGTGCCTCCGTTGACTGTAGAGGACTCTGCCTGTACCCCTATCATAGCTCCATACCTAGCTCTTAGACAGCTGAACCCATCCTCCCCTTGCAGAATCGGGGCTGAAAATAATGAATTATTCTGTTTCTTTCATTCCAAAGGCTGACTTTAAGAAGGCGGATTTCGTCAACACACGGACCACAAAAGCCTATAATTCACTAAAAGAATGAATCGGATCATAACACCGCTGAAGACAAATGAGATCTTTTGTCAGTTAACGTAACTATCTTCACAGGGTTGGCATTGCCACCACAAACCAGGAAGTATCTCAGAAAAAGAGGCTGATTTTATATAAGACTTGAGTGACCAGAGGGTAGCTGTTTTGAGGTTTTTTAATCCTAATCACCTTGTTGTCACTGTATATATCAATGTAAGAATAACCAAAGATGGATTATTCAGGATGTCTGAAGTGAAGTTTCATCCAGGTTTACCGTAGTCAGAGCTTCAGATGACTGCCTTTTGTCTAACAGGCATTTATACAGAGAGGCTGGAAATGCTGATAGACAGCCAATTCTTTTCAGTCTGTTTTATACAGATAGTTTTCTACAGTGGGTGAGCATCAAGTGCACTGCTCAGGACACAGTAATTTTTCACCATTTTGTTTCTTCCCACACACTAAGTAAGAATCTCCAGACTCTGTGAGTATACATAAAAAGCTGTTCACAACCTACCTGCATTATAAAAGCACCAATGAAGTTAAAATGATTATTTTTGTATTGCTTGTATTCATGTGCTCACTGATTCTTAAGCCTCTTTCCTTTGAGATTTCATGAACAGCAGCAACAAAACTGATTTTACAAAAGTCTCATCATGCCTGGCTCCTCTCATCCTCCCTCATACGGCTGTTGGAATGCATAACTGTGTCCAGGAAAAGGGTTTCAACTAGAACCAATATGTTTCAGACACTTTGGGCTGAACTTAGATCTATCATTCTTTGCTAATTGATGAAAGAGTTAGTTGCTGGTGATTCAGTGATTATTTTAAGAAAATTGCATTTTCAAAACAATTCTGTTGTTAATCTCTATATGCTAAAGCAAGTAGTATCTTGTCTTTATTTTTGAAGAAATGGATGCACACACATAAGAGATAAGGCCCTGTGCTGCTTAAGGAATTCATCTGATCCTGCTTCATATTCTTTTACTTGGAATCATCATCCTCCCTGCAGCAACTACGTGCAACGTGATAACTGATGGACTATGTCTGTGTGGGTGGGAATAGGTAACAGGAGGAGAAAAATTCCTGAGCACTGGAAGGCTGTTCCCATTTTATGATCCTCAGGATCCTCAGGAAGGGAAAAGAAGCACTAAAAAACCCCATCTGATACCTTTAGTAAGCTAGATTTATCTCCAAAAAACCCCAGTAGTTAAATTGTCCATTAAAGCAATATATAAAGATATAAAACTGTGGATTGGACTATCAGCTGACATGATCTGGCATTACTCTTCTGAAAGCGGGGGAGCCAAGCTGCATTTATGGCAACCAGGACTTTGGTATATGTATTGTCAAGCGTTCCTGCACGAATGGAGCCCATCCTGTACCCCCACGCTGAACTGCTGCCACAGGAGCTATTACAGCTCTGCTTATCCAGAAAGGGATGCGTAATCCTTTGATTAGGGACCTCACAGAGGAGATCATCAGGTCTCTTCATTCCAGCACTCCTGGCTAAAGGTCTAGCTCCTACCAGAAACTTATAACCAGCGGATTGTGACATTGCACTGTGTCGAAACATATTTCTGGGTATCAGGGAGCTAAATTCTGCTGTAGGTGCACGTGGTTCTTATGGGCTTCCCAGGAAGTCCCTCACACACACGCAGAACAGAAGGTGGCCTGGGGAGGTAAGCGATCAACCCTGCTTTCCCATCACAGGTCATTTTCATAGGTCTGTTAGTCCTCCGCGTTTGCTTTGAGTAACTCAAATCAAATGCATTCCAGTACGAGGTTTTAAAAATATTGTTGTTTTGTTAAGAGGTCATTTTCAAAATACTCCAGGTCCAAAAACAACAAGGGAGAAGGGAACTTAACAAAGCCGCATGTTGAGGAAATTGCTTTTATATTTAAAAAAAAAAAATGTGATAGAAAACAGGCAATTAAAATTTAACTTTTTCTTCTAACGTGTTAACCCAAGTAACACTGCATATGCCTTGAATGAATAAACACCAGGAAACCTGGACAAGTCTACTTTTACTGCCCAAAAAGTAGTTGTAGGCAAAATTAATATACAAAGAGTAAACCTAAATACAGAGTAGCATGGGATTGAAGAGCTGCAGCCTCAAGATCAGGAAGGGGGCTTTTAGAAATACTCAAGTATTGGTTTAGTTCTGTGAAACTCACATGCTGTTTAAAAAAACCAAAACACCAACAAAGCTGCGCATTTTCAAATTCTCTATTTAGTATATCTAACTCCCAGTAAGGTGTCCTTAAGAATGGGGTGCAAACTTTTTGGGTTGTTTCTATTGATAGTATCCCTTTAAAATCAAAGCAGTGTTCAGAAGTCACAAAGAAGAACATCAGCCCTGGCAACAACTGAAAGCTATAAACCGGGATGAGAAACAATGACACACCTTATTACAACCGATCTCCTACTTGTATGCAAGTAGAAACATTTCAGCAGGACTCCAAAGAAAGCAAAGAATGTTAGTCAGAGAGATACTGAAAGATGATAATAAAAAAATACAAAAATATCTGTCTTTGGTCTTTGTTGTTATTAGTGAACCTACTTGCAGCAAATGTATTTTCAAGTCTTAGCCCTTCCTTTAAAGGGACAAATTAATTTTTAAATTAAATCTAGTTACAGAGACTTAGACTTTTCTACCACAGGAGAGCGTCACTGAAGGTAAGCCGTGTAATGGCATCACAGTGCGCCTGCAAATTTATTTTTACTTACAAAATCTGTTACAGCTCTCTTTGTCCAGTATCCCTGATCTGTCAAAGCAGCTGGCATCCTCTGTCTTCACCCCTCTTTAATTGGTCTTTGCCGTAACCTTTACTATTGTCCATATCACCTCTGGAGATCTCAAACATAATTAGGATCATGCTCACCATAGTCCTGGACTCGGGAATATAGCCTACACACTTACTCTTTTACAAATGGGAGGTTTGAGACCTTGAATTTAAACATACTGGGTAGCATCCAAAAAGTCTTTGGCTGAACCAGGAACTGACCCCAGGTCCTCCTCTCTTGAGATAGTGTCTTAACCACAGCCCAGTACAACCATCTTTCACTGAGTTGTTTTAGTAGAAACTCTTAATTAGTATAGATAATGTTGTAGCAGATACCACAGAATGTAGACATTAATTCATTGACATTAGACATTGACGTTAATGTAGACATTAATTCAAATCAGTCATTCCTTTCACAATTTCATCTTCCTACCTTTTTTCTACTGTCATTCCTTCTAAATATGAATGCTTTTTTCTCCTCCCTTCCTTGCTAAATAGAATTAAGCTATATAAAATATTGCATTATATCGTGCATAGATATCTCTTCTTTTNCTGTCTTTTGAGTAGGAATGTGCTATATATTAAGAAAAGTTCAACCCTCCCCTCTGGGCTCATACAACACTGAGGGTGAGATGAGCTGGTACCATCATGAGCCACGGTAGAAGAATCCCAGCCTTTTCACCAGCTATGGTTTTACAGGTCCTCAAAAGGCAACTCCTTAAAGCTGAGGGATTGTATCTCAGGCCGCCCGCTTGCTTGTTACCTTGTTTAGCCCTTAAGCTCCAGCTTGCCTGAAGCGTTAACATTTCCTGTCTTTAGGGTTCAGGGACAAAAAGCCCAAAGTATCACTTCACAGCCCTCTTGGGGAGCTGGTTCGTGAGATAGCCTAATGAGCACAGTCACAGTGTGAACCATGCTCAAGCTATGCGAAATGATGAGACTGATGTTTCCCAAGTTATTTCAAGTCCAGCCACTGCCCTTCCATTCTCTTACTCTAATTGCTACTGATAAAAACCTCAGTTTGCATTCCTGACTCGTACCCTAGACCCAGCCCACGGGGGAGATAACACGAGCTTAAGGCATCATCTGATAGGAGACAAAGCTCTGGAAACCGGAGCAGAAATCAGGCTGGAGAA
Source organism: Rhinoptilus africanus (assembly GCA_013400135.1). Classification (NCBI taxonomy): domain Eukaryota; kingdom Metazoa; phylum Chordata; class Aves; order Charadriiformes; family Glareolidae; genus Rhinoptilus; species Rhinoptilus africanus. The sequence goes on from VXBO01007148.1 coordinate 113,775, forward strand.
AATGCGCCTTCAAGCTCACCATCACAGTGCATCAAGGACAAGGTTTGAAGAATCAGGTATTAATATAACCATGTGAGCCTATGCCGCGCATCTTGTTTCAGGTGTTGCACAGGGTCTGCCCACTGAAAACCGAACAGGGAGATTTGCTCAAATACACCAAAGGCAAAAAGGGGTTTATAGCAGATAGTACACACAGGGTGGGGGTTTGCCATTCTCTAGAATCATACTTTGGATATTTCAGTAAGTTTGCATATGATGAGGAAATAAGCCCATTTTATCTTATTTCACAAGTTCAGAGCCAAAAACTTTTTATCATACACAATAAAGGCATTGTCAGCTCAGTATCAGAAATTAGAGTTTGCCTGCATACGTTCTTCAGCTGTATCTTCCAGTGCTGTGTCCGGTGTGACTGTAAATAATGCAAGTTTAGGAACTTCACATTTGATATAAATTTTTCCATCATTAGCCTGAGCTCACAGTCTCTTATTTGTATCTTGTTATTCCTAACGATCTCTCAGACCAGCCTAAATATCTACAGGTAGGAAAAAGAGGAAGCAGGCGTTTGCCTTATGTGTCTTTAGCAGCTACAGTTTGGAGCCAATACTGCAGGTCCCCCCAGAGTATCGGGTCCTTCTGAACGTGCTCATGTTCTTGGCCACAGAGCAGGCAGCACCATGACCATGAAAGGGGACAGGGACACCAGCTGCAAATACACTGGTCATTGTTAGGCTCTTTTTTCTATGCTGACCACGTATTTCCTCTGAAGTTGTGCAAGGCCCTCCCTTTCCTATGTCTGTGTTTTGCAGTCTCTGAGCTGTGGTCAGCTGTAGGACTGTGAGCTGAGCTGCCATCACTCACACCTTGAAAGCTGTTGGCCTCAAAAGTCCCCAACTTGGTCTTGTCTTCTGGGGTTCAGGACACCATTACTGCCTTGAGTGTATTTAGGCGTGTGGGAGCCCCTGTAACTTAAATAAGAGATTCCAGATCACCCTCAGGTCTAGAGAGATCTAACATTGTTTGACCCTTAAGAATACATCTCACTGTGTATTCACCGGGTATTGAAATAGCCAAGCCTGAGCCACTGGGTGAACACAGAAAAATGATAAAGAGTTACTACTCTTAAGCTACTGCCTAAGAGAGTAATATCTTTCAGAAAGTTCACAAACTTTCTGAAGTCCATGAAGGTCATAAGATGATGGGTCTCAGCCAAAATAGCTGCGTTTGGCTTGGAATAACAACAAAATAAATCAGTGATGTTGTAGTATCAGTGTTGAACTCTGCCTGGAAATCACGCTGTACCTCATGATACGTGAGCACACTTGAGTTTAACCCAAAACACTGGACATTGGGCACAGCGCAATTAAAACTGTGCACAAATTTAAACACCACACAACTTTTTAGGGCTGGAGAACCTTGTATGCAACATGCAGGATGAAAGATCTCTAAGTGAGATTAAAACAGACCTTGTAGAATAAAAGATGTTAATTAAAAGTGAGGAAATAGTGTAAAGAGGAAATAAGCTTTTTCATCATAAAACTTACCCTTTGTAATAAAAATGTTGCTTGGCGACGTAGTTGGGGCCGGCTGTACGGTGTGTCTGTGCTGTGGTTACATTTGCATTTGCATTGCAGGTACACCAGGGTGACAGGCAGGATCCTGCACAGAGAACAACGGAGGCTTTCAAAGACAACCTTTATCCCTGAGGAGGGACAGGGTGGCCATGCGGGCTGTCGGTTCTGTTTGCCAGCATGTTGGATTAGGTGTTCTACCCAGCTCCCGCTTCGTGATTAAAACGAAAACTGGGATTAGGGGAATTTTAGTCTGTCTTTTTGAAAATTAAAATAAGGAAGCTTAAGAGGTTTCCTGATGCTAGGGGAAAAGCTCCTCTAAATATATGATACATATAGCCTTGAAATAATATTTTTTAATAGGATCATAATAGTTGTTTTAAAAGCATATAGAGAAAGTTGAGAGTTTTTAAAATGAAGGAAGGCCTGATGATATACACACTGATAAAAAGGAGAATCTACAAACTAATATTTGCAAGCAGCATTGTTTTAGTCTTTTTGTTTTTCAGGATGCTACTACTCCACCTGAAAATATTTAAAACCTGGAAGTCAAAAACGGCTGCTTTGGATAGCTGTCATGTTCCTGCAGGTGTTACTGCAAAAGTTTTGGCACATCTTAAATAACACAAAGAGAATGAAGAAAAATTGTCTTTGGTTGTGAAAGACTGAAGCAGAGACATTTGAAAGAGGTGTGAGTGCCAGAGCGGTTCATGGAGGAAGGAGCAGGAAAGTTGCAGCATGGGGAGGAGGGAAGGGAGCTGGCTTCTCTCTGGTGAGAGGGGAGGGATGCCAAACCTCCGGTGAGAAGCGTTATGGGACAGGGTCAGGCAGCAGATGCTACCTTGGCAAAAAAGTACCAGGTGGGTAAACTGTGAAAGTGAGAAAGGCCAAGCAAACGATGTGGAAAAGAAAGGAGAAAATTCAGAAGATCTAAAATTCACTTGGCAGAAAGCAAGGCCATCTGGATGGAGGGTCAGAGGCCCTTCCAGTGCCTCCAGCAAGGAGAACTTATCTCGGGAGACCCTCACTGCAAACACAGGGTGGCACACAACTCCCTTCCCAGCTTGTAAGCGGAGTGAACGAGAAGCTGGAGTGGATATTGCCAAGGTTTAAAGGCTGGGCATTGCAAAGGGATTTTTTTTTTTTTTCAGGTTTCTGAAAAAAACTTCCCCTGGTTCTGAGCCGGGGGAAGCCAGCACTGGTTTGGCACTTGCCTTTTGTACAGCCACGTCTGTGGGCCGGCAGCCTGACCAGTGCTGTGCCCTCTGAATATGCAGCACCGATTACCCATCCACAAAGGATTCTTTTCCTAATTAGATCAGTTATTTTCTGCTGTTAGGAAGCAAGACAGACAGATTCATTATTACCTGAGTTTAGGGTTGTAATTAAGTGATTGTGGAAGTAATTATGGATAGTAAATGGGGCACGATGAATTCTGTAGTCTATAATATGCTCACCTGTAAAAGAAGAGGTATTTAGTATGCCTGAACGACATGGACCTGTATTTTACAGGCAACCTTCTTCACATCTACCGCAGTGGCTACAAGTGTAGATTTGTTACATTGGCATTAAAAAAAAAAAGGAATAAGAACCTGAGATGGCCCGATCTAAAAAGGTGTTTCTATGTAGACTTAAAAACTGGGTCCCATTGTTGCCCTTTTGTGTATTTTTCAATAGAAAAGTGCTTTCAAATCCTGCTGTTCTACTCTGAGAGAGATTAAAAAAAAAAAAAAGCCTAGCTCCCTCATCCTGATCCACCACAGCGCAGCTCCACTGGAGCAGCTTTGGCGGAACATTTGCAGTTCCACATGCAAGTTTTGACATGTGACTTCAACAACAAAATGCCAGGCACATGTCTTCTGCTCTGTCACCGCTTAAGCCCACCTTCCCTATAGGGCTAGAGAGCAGCTTGGCTCCTGGCGACCACCCCTGGCCGATCCCTGAGCCCTGCAAGTCTCTACCCACGAGCACACAGTTGGGAATCAGCGCCTGTTTTTCTTTCCTGCCCCTGCCACAGCAGAAGCCATGCTCTCAGGTAGCCACCTTGGTCTGGCTCCCCTCCAGCGCCCTCCGTAAGAGTCCAGGGCAGGACACCACGCAGCAGAGATGCCCACGGGAGGGCTTTATGGAGCAGACGCGTGGCCTGTGGGATAGATGCTTTGGCAAGGATTGTTTGAACAAATTTTGTGTGGGCACAACATGGCAGCCTGGGAGGGCTCTGAGCAGCACAGAGGTGAGTGGCGGCTTTCCAGGCGTCCTGTGGGCACTCACTCCTTGGGAAAAATGCGTTTAGCAACATCAATCAAACAGTCTTGTTAACTGCGGTTGGCAAAACCCTTGGAAAGTGCATGCCTGCTCTCAGGTTCTCCATTAAAGTCAGCAAACAGCAATTAGTTGATTCCCAGCCAGGAAAGAAAACAAAGGTAAAAAAGGCGTAGCCCTGGACAATGGTCCCTGATCTCTCACGAGTTTATACCAACCATCTGCAGGAGGTGTATATTTTGCTCTGCCACTGTTTCCGCTCACACAGGCTGGTTGTAGGGCCTTGGCAGGGATTTTTTTCTCCGTAGACAAGCAGCTAAAAAAAAAATTTAAGAATCAGCGTAACGTCTCAAGCCAGAGAAATCTTTTAACAAAATTCTTGTTAAACATGAAATTTTCGTTAAATGCGCATGACCTTGTGCTCTGGGCAAGAAGACACGCTCCTGGCTGCTAAGAGCATCACTGGCAGGGGTCCATTCCTTCGCCCCGGGCAGTCCCCAGGACATTTAGCTCTGGCTGCAAGCAAGGCCCCGGCATGACCTGCTGTCATCACAAAAGGGACAGCAAACAACGCGTAGTTTACACTGACTTGTGCTGCTGTCCATTAAGCAGAGTCATCTTTATTGGAGGGGAACAGGTTAATTTTTACATTCATGCCCTTTAACAGTAGCTTTTTCAGGGTAAGAAGACAAAGGCAAGGAGGAAAAGGAGGGTTTCTGTGAAGATCTTTCCAACATTTTTTCCTCTCTCTGGGCCATCACAACAACTCTCCTCCCAAACTAGGCAAAATATTATTCTTCCCCCACCCCCCTTCCAAGATAAATTGATTAATGTTTTTTTGGGAACCTCTTTGTACAAAAGTCCACTGAAAACTACAAACAAGCTATAAAGTACAAATCACTTTTGCTTTGGCTTAGCAGACAACCTCTGAAGCTGACATCTCCCTGACAAAACTGAGATCAGAAATAATACATCAGTCCCAACTCTGCTCCCACATCAAAGTCAGTTCCAGCTCCTGTAAATTTAGGAGTGAAGTCAGGGTAACATATTGCTTACCTCCCTATAACCCGCAGAATAGATGCAGAATTGTCAGCACAGGGTGGAGAGAAGGGAGGTTCCCAAAACAAAGAACGTCGTGAGTGTGGCTTGAGGATTTTCTTGCCAAAACAAATCGAGATGCATCTGTTTGGGTCCTTCTTCATTACAGCAGTAGTTGTTCTAGTACAATGGTGGCTCACGGATCTACAAGCGCTCCTCAAGCAGGGAGGGTTAAGGCTGTAACAGTGCAGGAAAGCGCCATGCGTGAACACACACACACACACACACAGACTGATGCTTTGCAGTATCTCCATGCATGAAGAACTCCGTCCTCCAGAAGAGTGAGAGGGAATATAAGAACATGGGCCTTGTAAGAGATTCCCCTAAAATAAGGGATAGCTCAGCGTGGGTGGTAAGAGGTTTCAGAGGCTCCCAGGATTGCCTTCCAACCTGCCATTTCACTGGAAGGGGACACATCAGGAGACGCAGCTTAACTCACTGAAACCTTGCTCACGTGCAAGGTAATTTCTGAAGGGACAAGAGAGCCATGGTAAACGTCTTATGCCTATTTGTTACTCCCTGAAGAGCTTTGATGGGAAGCATCTCCAGTAACATTGTTCTGGTTGTTGAAATCCCATATTTCCCCAAACATACTTCTCAGAAACCATACCGTAATGTCTGAGGTGGTGGTTTGTGGGAATAGCCCAGCTCTCCAGCATTTCTGTGTAAAGCGGTACTTAAAGCCCTGCATGCTCGTATTCCTTCTTGATGTCAGGTCACTTAACTGTCACTGGCTTTCGCCCATGGCTGAATTTAGCAGGCCATCCCCATACTACATCACTTGCTGTTTTCTTATTCCCACTATGAGTTTTTCAAACCTGTGCACCCTTCCCTGCTTAGCTCTGACCCTTGTAATTTGCAGGTAAAGAGATAAATCAGGTTTCTCACACCTGTGCTGTGCAGTATCTCGTTCTTTGCACCTGATTGATAACTGCATCCGCTATAGAGATTTCATAGGATATTTGGAGTCTTTTTTTAAAGGCTCCTTATGTGAGACACCCGTCCCCATAAACAGCTCTACTCTACGGGCTTTTGGAGGTGCAGGAGGGGTAGTTCTGTGAAAGCCAAGCTAGTAGTTTGGTATAAACAACGATGTGGTAAAACCTCAGGTTGTGAAAAAAAATACTAAATTTATATTTACCTTGTATAAATACCTTGTATTTTCAAGTTCACATCCCATGGTGCTGTAACTGAAGCTATATCTTCCTTCCCCAACTCGCCCCCCCCCAGCAATAAGGCAGCACACAATTTAGACTGTTTAAAAATTCTTCATGTTCATTGGCCTGCAGTTTTAAATGCTTGGCCTTAAACACTAGTTTTAGGGGCTCAGGAGCTTTGCAATTCTGTTTTTTCATTCACATCCCATGGACAGGTATATTTGGGTACAGCATCTATCCCTGTTATCTCATACACTGTACGTTGTGCCTGTATCATTAAGGGTGACTATGCTGTGTTAGGATCTACAGCAGGGACACCCTCATCTTGACACACAGACTCAAGCACTGGTCCAACAGAGATCTCAGTGTTCAAGAAGTGCAAATCTCAGCAGCAGGGGTGGAATAAGCCCAGGCAGGAGTGCCAGCTGTGACTGGCCAGCTGAGCAAGTGACCTGCTGAAAAGGGCCTGGGAATGGAAACCAAGTGAAATTTGAGCCTCACATGGTGAACTGGGGAAATAGCATAAGGGACTATGTTAGGAGAAGCGTGGCCAGCAGACCAAGGAAGTTGTTACTCCTGTTTGGCAGGGAGTAACACTGCACTGGAGTGCTGTGACTTGAACCCTCCCAGTTCAAGAAGAGGGATGCCAAGATGCTGTAGAGGATCCAGCAGAGAACTACCAAGGTGGTGAGAAACCTAGAGCACATAAGCTGTAAGAAGAGGTTGAAGGGCATGGGCTTGTTTGGCCTGGAGAAGAGGCCAAAGCAGAGATGTAAAGCAACCTGCAAGTTCTTGAAAATCAGCCCTAGAGATGCCAGAACCAAACCTGTCACAGTAGTGACAGGTCGTAAAGCAAGGGGCAACAGGGCAACAGCATCATGCTGGGGTTTGGGAGATTTGGGTTGGGCATTAGGAAAAAATTTCTTACCAGCATAGTGATGCCACGCTAGAAATGGCTACCTAGAGAGGTCAGAGACACTCCAACTTACCGCTTTTGAAGACTTGGTTAGAAAAAACAGCGTGGTAACTCAGTATTTCCTGTTCTGCGCATAGTGCAAATGGTGAGATCTCCAGCGCAATCAAGACAGTTGCTGACAGCAGATGACATTTTAATGATGCTTCTGTGCTTGCTCCCTTTTAGTAACATATAATTTCTACAGGTTTTTAAAAGCTTCTTGGCCTAAGGTGAAAGAATAACAAAACAGTTTACATTCATGGGGATAGAAAGAGGAATTCTTCGAGATAACTTTAGAAGAAGACTAGGAAATATTTTCCAGTTGAAGACAATCTCATCCACTAGTTGGGAATTCAAACTCCATGTGGCCCTGCCCTACAAGAAGCAGAGCAGAGCAACATTCGTTCCAACTAACATTAGCATTAATTTGGTTTGGCCAGTGACACCGGAACAAGATGTTTTGACCTTCTAGTTGCATATAGAAAATCCCTTTTTTCACTCCCCAGCACAAAGCTTAGCTTCACAGCCAAGCAGATATTTTTTTCACAGTTTTTAATGCTTCCTTACTTCTGGGTTGTTGTTCTAATCGAGCCAACAGTTACGCCTCCATGAAATTTCACACAACCCTTACCTGAAAGAAAAAATACATGTAGAGAAAAAACCCCACAACTCTAACTTACAGACTTTCCTGACGTGAGTCTTAAAATCATCACTACAAAAGTACTTTCCCATATCTAATTTCAGAATCTACTGTCCTTTTTCTTGAGCTTTGATTTTTCTCAACACTGACAGCTTCCTTTGCTGTACTTTTATCCTTTTGTCCTCTCCTTTCAGTATAACTCTCACATTACAGCTGTAATAGTTCACCATCAGTCAGACTGGGCCAGCTTTGGAAATTCCTTTAATCAACTCACTAATCAGGAGCTTATATGTGAGCCCCATCAAAAGGCAGTCCGATCTCTTGAAGGACTTTGAGCCTTGCCTAGCTGATGAATGAGCAAAGCAGTCAATTGTGAAACAAGGCTCAGATAAGGAGGAAACCTAACCTTGTTCATTAGCTGTTTTCACCAGCTGTAATCAATAGATGGCTTCCAGATGGATTCAGATCTTGGGCCCTCAGTGCAGATATTTGCATTATGTGGCACTTCTTTTTCGCATTACTGTTACCACATTAATGTTAATTACCATGTTCAGTAGGTAAAAATCCTAGAGGTTATCATTAGTTAAAATACTCGGATTTGGATGTATAGATTCGGGGGTTTTTATGGGCCTTCATTCTTTTCATTTGGGCTTGTTTCTTTTTTCCTTAAAGACAGTTTAAAATCAGGGAGGAAAAGGGGGAAGGATAATAATGTACTGTAGAAGTCTTCTTCACTTGTAATTTTGGAGTTTCTCTTGTAATTAATATGATAACTTAGAAATAATTTTTCTTCTGCTTTCTTTTTTTTTTTTTCAACAGCTGTGAGTTAGAGATGCTAGCTCACCTGGGAACCTAGGTATAAATGGCTTAAAGAAGCGCCCATGGAGACCGAGCTTATATTTTTAAAAATTTTTAGAAACCTACTTAGGTAATGGGAAAAAACCTGGGCCTGTGGCTGGCAGTTAATAGATAAGTAAAGTTTGTACTGCATCTGTCACTTAGTAAATGCTGAACAAAGCCAAAGGAAAGAACAGATATCACAGCTCAGTTAGTAAGTAATAACCCAAAATAATATGAAAGAAATTAATGCTGAAATAGTTTACTTGTTATGCCTCCAAGGCAGAATGCTACAGTAATCTGCTATTCTAACAGCAGTAATGAACTCGGAGGTAGTTTGTTCACAAGACAAATCCTGTTGGAGGCAGTTTGTTCACAAGATAAATCCTGTGTTTCTTCTTTAGTTGATGTAAAATTTCAGGAATATCTGCTAAAAGCCCCATGTCTCAGCAATTATGCTGTATTGACCAGCCTCAGTTATAGTTCTGTGAAAATATATGAACTAGTCAGCAGTAATTACTAAGAGAGGAGTTAGTCCTGTCCTTACAACACTGAGACGCATGCTACCCTGCAGAGCCCAAGCACGGTCTGGATACAGGGTAATTGAGTAAGTGGAGGGAAGTGGTTTAGGAACCACCAAAGACCTCATCATACAGGGAAACTTTACCCTGGAGTCTTCCTTTCAAGATATTTGAGGCCTTAAGAAGCCTAGTTGCCATCACGAGATGCATATAAAAATTGGAAATTTTATTCCTAGAGCATGTAGGCACTTTAAGAAAAAAATCATATAATGCCACTTGGGAACAGAACTACCCTTCAGTATTGCGTATCTAAGCCTCTGCATATATAAATAACAAGCTGAACACTGTGCTCAAACTTCATTCTCTGTACAAATGTTATGGTTCAGAACGTACTGTAGGAAAAAGACCAACAAGTTTTACCTGTTCTTGAAGACTTTACTGGATTCCTGCACCCAAAGGTAATCTATTTATTATTGCTCACCTGTCATATCAATGAAAGGCTCTTGGCATCAGTAAAATCTGTTATGAACTAGATGTCCTTCAAAGCCATAAGTCTTCTCTAGCATTGTCTAGGACAGCAGTGGTTGACTTAACCTCACCTTTGTGATCTCAAACATACAGGGACATAGCTCCATTCTACCCTAAAACATCCACCTCAGGTTACTTTCCAGTGACAATCCATGCCACTTCCTCAGCAAAGTACTGATGTGGTAGTTTGTTGTTGTTGCTTTTTAATGTTTTGAAAAAGCTTATTGAAAGGACTATTGTTGCACCAAGTGGAATTTTCTCAGTGTCTGCTAGAAGCCCACGTGTATGTACAGGGCTGTATGCCACATATGAAAAAAAAACAACCAAGGTCAAAGATACTACCAAAGCTCTTCTTTAGGGCAATGGGACTATCCACAGAAACTCAGTGTTTCAGAGCAGTGCAACAGTTTAGAAACAAAACAATCACCATTCCTGGCAATACTCAGTTATCCCTGTGGAGATGGAGGCAGTAATAGCAATATCAATCAAAACTTTTCATTAAAAAGTGCACAGTTATATGACTGTATACTAACTTGAAAATCTGCTGATTTTTATTTTTATTTTTTAATAGTCCTCTCTGGTTTCAGTAGATGCATCGCTTTGGAAGGGAGCTGCTCTTTACTGATGTCCTGTAGGAGCAATGGACACTGTGGAGCCCTCCTGAGCATAAAGCACAAGTGGATGTGAGGCCATACATCATCTTCCCAGCCTTGCTGAAAGAAACAAGAATGAGAAGGGCTGTGTAACTCACGGTTATAGAATGGGCAGACAGACATCTATTGCTTAGCTATATATAGCTAAGACAGAAATGTATTGGTTTAGTGGGGTTTTTTTTCATAATATATACTTTGTTCCCACTATTAAAAAAAATGAATCATAGATTTTCCAAATGTACCAGTAATCCATCCATACTACAGCTCAACACGCCTGAACGCAGCTGTACAAACCAGCTCGATGCGGACAGTCCTGCAACCCAGACTCAACCTCAGACTAAGGTGAGGAAAATTAACACAATTGCTTCTCAGCCGTGTGACCAAAGACTTGGAGAAATTTTTCAAGAGACCAGACAGGCCAAAAGGATAAATCTGTCAGTTAACACCACATTTTTACAATTCGGGTGTAATTTCAATGATTTCTATCTCCCTGATCTGACTTTGGCCACTGAATACTTGAAGACACCTGCAAGAAGGTGAAGCTTAGAAGTGCTGTGCTGCCTTTCAAAGGTGGCCATTGGCAGATGCACAATGCACTAGTCCAGTTTATTCTTTTGGAAACACTGATTATACATATATTGACATGAACTGAAAGTGCCTATTTCGAATAAAGTGCTTTCTTTTATTCTTTCCTGAGAAATTACTTTTGATAGCTATTAAAAAAATTTTATATCAAAGAGCACCAATGCTCCAAGCAGCACTACCTGCATTCATGAACATTCAAACTGCTACAAGCAGTTCAGGAGTCGGTTGGGTGTTACACCACCTTCAAGGTCAAATAACTATCCACTTTTGAGATTTATTGTTTCTGACAGACAAATGTAGATTAAACGTATTCATCAACTCCCACACATACTCATTGTAGGAACTTCCTCATGCAATGTGCTAGCTCAAGGGCATCCTTTTACTGAGAGAGCTTTCATATCACTTAGGCTGTTTCTAGAAAGGTGTGAAATCTATTCAGGCACACCAAATTCCAACGTCTCTCTCTCTCTATGTGCATGTGTGTATTTGTATGTGTCTAAACAAATTTATTTACATTGGTTATAAGAAGATTGTCCTCAGGAATGAGGGACAAAAGTTAAGCACTGAAAGTGAGGAAGGACCAGCCGTAAAATTACATCTTTTGATGTGCCTTCTTATGTTTCCAGCATATGCTCTGCATTGGAACAGAGAGGAAAAGTTTAATCTTGAAATTAAACTACAATCTTAACAACAGCCTAACGTCTGTGTCCACAAGAACTCACAGTACTTTAGACGTAACTCAGCCTGTGTTGGCCATAGCCAATTTTTGACCCTGCCTTACTGCTCACAAACACTTCATCTGGTTGAAATGCTTAGATGCCAGCTGCGTATTGGCATCAGATTGTAGTTCAAAAAAATTATTGCACTTTCTTTTTCTCAGCAGTTTTAAAAACCACACAAGATAATTACGGCAGTTCTGCAACTCAGGCAGAACGCTGAACCTGCCTGAGCCATTCTCTCACTTGAAAGTGACATACCAATTACAAGTTGCATTTGACTAGAGGCTTTAATTTATTACATTTCAACATTATGCTGAAGTTGTAACTTCATTTCACACTGCACGGGCCTGTCCCATGCCAAGAGAGGGCCAGATGCACAGATAAATGCTGAAGAGAACTTATTTGGCAACTCATCCCCACAATCCTGGAAGGAGGCGTGTAGGTGCCAAGTTTAGATATAAACTTCTGCTACATTTTAAATGCTGCCATTAAAACATCTCTGCAGTGCATTTACAGGCAGGGAGTGAAGCCCCATGCCAAAAGTTAACTGGAAAAAAGTAAGAACGTGGCATATTTGCAATATTACTTTTAAATGCGCTCTGCATGGACAAGAGCAGCAGTGACTTCTCGACCTACCAGCTCTGCAAATTCACCCAGCACCTAAAAAAATACAAATATATAAAACCAAGACCCTGTTGTTTCTCAGTCACATCGCAAAGGGAATTAGAAAGGTAAACAGCTCAGAGCAACTAGAACAGCTGGTTTTTCTAGCCTGGTTTGGGCAAGGAACCCCTTCTTAAAAACAAACCCTTTGTATTTCAGAATACCCTTCTCATAATGATAATCATAATCGTATATGAAAGCATAGCTGTCCAAAACATATTTCATTCAGAATCAGAAAAACTGTACAAGAAAATGGATTCTTTTAGCATGTGAAATGTCAAAGAAGCTACAGCTCACCTAGGCCAGTTTTGAACATTTCCACCCGGAAAAAAAAGTTACATCGGCTGCAGCAGAGATGAGTCAGTGCGTCAGAGCAACCCTCTGGCTCTCCAGGCAGCCGACAACAGGTTTCCCACACGGCATGTGTGTGTGTGTGTACGTGTGTGCTCACACGCCTACGCATTTGGCGTTTGGTGGGGAGGTTGCCTAAAAGCAGCGCTGTCCGTATCGGCAGCCTCAGTACAGAAACCTGCACCCGGGGCTGCCACGGAAGTGTCGGTGTGGCATTTTCACGACCCGCAAGGGTGAGGACCCGCAAGGGTGAGAACCCGCCGGTGCTGGCACCGTGCCGCGCTCCCCTGGGGACACACTACCGGGCAGGTCTTCCTGACAGGGGGGGGACAGGATCCAACCGTTTTTACTACGAACTATCTGGAGATCCTGACTGCAAACTGCTCCCAGTTCCTCCTCAGAGCATTTAAGGCTTTGTGCAAATGTAGCTCTTTTAATGACAATACTAAAAACTTCTCCTAAGCATTTCAGGAAACTACATTTCTAGCTTGGACAGAATGGAAGAAAACAGCCTTATTAAAATCGACCAGATTTTCAGACAGAGCATAACATTTTGTATTTCAGGTCTATAGTCTTATAGCTCTGCAGAAATTATTTTGCAGAAGCCGAGATCTGCTCAGATTTCTTCTTTGGATTACATGTTTCTTTTTGAAGGGAAAGCTCATTTTGGTGTTTATGCTAAAAAAATAATTCTTCACACTTTTATTTTGCCTGTGCTATATATTCTTTTCCAGTACTAAAGAGGCAAATTAAGAAAATTGTTCCAGCAAGGCCCGTAGCATATCCAGCTATGTAGGCATGTAAGATCTTTGAACTGTATTAATTTCAGTGGCCTAACTGCTTTCTTGTTAGCCTCAGGACAGTATCAGAATTGGCCAAATCAAATGCCTAAGCTCATTTCAACTTTCCACGTAGACCAGGCAGTGCTCTAAGAGGACCCTTGAGCTACGTACAAAATCTTGCTAAGGTAAAGGAGATAGATGAAACAAGACAGACCGAATGAAAAAGAAGTTAATCATTCATCTAATAAAATATATGTTGCAATTGTTAGTGTGTAGTAAAACATATACTAGAATACTGAAATGGAAATAATCTCTGAAGATCACCAATTATCTCCAGCACGAGTGGCGAAGTTCAAAAGGAGCAGAGGATGGTAAGCATAATGCTTGTTTTTAAAGAGGGTAAAATGCAGGCCAGGAATTTACAGACCAGTCACACCAACCTAATCTCTGGTAGAGGATATGAAGTTCCATTCCAACAATAAATAAGGACAGAGACCGAAAGTGCCTAATACACTGCCTGCTAAGGATTTACTACATGAATTCACAATGGCTTCTGTCACTCAAATTGGAAACATGCTTCTCCCATTGAAGTTAAGTTGAAGCAACAATAAACGAGTAGACCCTCCTCATTTGCTATCACCACTGTATCTTCACACAAGCTCAACAAGAGAAGACTGACATCAAGTGAAAAGATGTCTTATGCTTTAAAGTGAGATTTAAGTGACTTTGAATTGAACTGAAAAAAAACCCAAAACAAATGGATGAAACCTAAGAGAGCTTGCCTCAAGGAATTATGAGCCATCAGTTAATTGTGCCTTGAGTCTTTGTAGAGAACTCCTCTCCAGTCTGATCCGGTTGCTGACTAGTTTTCAACTAGTTGTAAATTGCAAGTATTTACAACTCCTCCGCAGTGAGGTTATTCAACACATGATCATTCGGCAGTTTTATGGAGCACTTAGAAGCCTGAAGCTGGCGTTGAAGTATGTTTACTGTGGACAACAAAGTAAAGACAGGGAGCTACAACAGCATCATGCAGGACAGGGAAATCCTGTGTTTCAATCTGGAGGTCATTGCTGGCTCAGAGTGTGGTTTTGCAGTAGTTTAAACCAACTTAAATGGTTGCTGTTTCCTCCTTCATGATTACACTTTCCCTTTGCCTTCTTTTGCATCAATTGTGGCATTTATTCAACACCTCTTTTTCTGTTTTTCACCTTCTTCGCTGTGGCTCCTTTGAACCTGGGTAGCTCTGCATACAGCTTGCCAGGGTGTCAGGCATGTGTGGCATCAGGCCAGGGCAGGAAGGCATGGCCAGGGGCAGGCTGAGGCTCTGCCTGCAGATGGCTCTGGCACAGTTCAATCTGGCATGTCACCAGCCTTGGCTATGGCTCTGACACGCATGACGTGAGGGGCAACTTACTCATCAGAGGAGGAAGACTCTTCCTGCAGACCTCAGGAGAAATCAAGACCACTATGACAGTAACTGGGTCTCATAGCTATCCTGTTTCTTGCTATTATTTCATGCAATTGATTTATATGTCCCTTTCAGTAAGGTCCCTGAGTCCCACCACAGGTCTCCAGCCAGGCTCTTGGCTGGCCAGTTTGTGGTGTCACACCTGCAAGTCAGGGCTTTCAAGGAATGACAGAGTGAGCCAGGTGCCATGAAACCCAGCGTTAGCTAATCAGAAGAGAACCACTCCAGAAAAAGAGTATTTCAATGTTTGCATGCATACCTGTCATACCACACCATCATGCTCCCTTCATGTGGTGAGCCAGGAAAGCAGGTCATAACCTTATATGTCAGAGTCTGGAAAGAGCTTCTCCCTTCCTCTTTTCTTCAGAGCACAAGAGGAGTCATCCTTTTCAAGTCTCCACTTGCTTGAAGCTATTTGACTCAGGTCCCAGACCTGTACTTCCTCCCTAGGGAAATGAGAAAAACCAGAAGCCTTGTTGCTTGCATTGTTTCATGATCATGGATGATGTTAATTGCCCCAAAAGTAATTAATTTCAGGAAGCATTCTCTTAGATTGCCCACTGAGTCAGAAACACAACCACTAAACAAGCCATAAAGATACATATCATTGCGCATTATTTCATTAATCTTGGAAGAGCTGCAGTAACATGTATTACGAGCAACTCACAAACCTCAGCTGTTTGAGTATTACCTGGTAACATAAAGCCTTGGTTCTGACAAGATCCTCCTCTGAATTAGCATATGGAAAGTTGCAGCATCAGACCTCCAAGAAGGTACAGGATCTCAGGCACAGGTGGGCCATGCACTGGTAGCCCCTAGTCAGAGCAGTCATCCCACAAGAACCAAGAGGACTTAGGAAAGGAGGTAACTGAGTATTTTGAGGTTTGAGCAAAGTAGAAGTGACAAAGTCAAAAGCTGACCTTGTCAAGAAAGGACCTACTAGCTACTGACAGGATTTACTAGGATAACTTCTGTGTAGAAACAGGAACCAACATTTGGATCTTTATTAAAAGAACGGTTGTGTATCAGGTTGTGTGTTTTCCCCTCATCTGTAGCTGCCCATCAGGAGAAAAGCTGCAATTCTGGAGCCCAAAATACTACCAGCTAGTGCCACCACACTTCCCTGGTGCCTCCTCAGTCTTCTTGAACAAACCTTAGAGGAAGAAAACAGAAAAAAACACCCAAGGGGACCCTGCCAGGTTTCAGCCATTCCAGATGTGGAATGGGAATAGGCAGTGCAGGTCTCCAAGTGTCACTGCTCAGGAAGGTCCTCTCCTTCCCCCACGGTCGCCTGAGCGCAGAGGAGTTAAAAGCTCAGGGTGGGGTTGTGTTTGCACGTTAGCTCTGTGCCGTACGCACCAGGAATTGCCTAACACGGTTTCACTCCCCTGGATCCTTTGTCTATAGCTGGGATTTAGCACTGCAAACCACAACGTATCTGCACTTGACGACCAATATCTGATTACTGTTGGAGCTATTTCGTTTACAGCTGGCCAGTTGAACTCTAGACCGGAAAGCCACACCCATCCTCAGCTTCGGTTTAAATGGGATTACTCTGGTTTTTCCCGTGTAATTTTTACTGCAGCCACAACTTAGGTATGAGAAACCATCGCATCCCTGTGAATTCACAGCTGTAAAGGGCATCCCCCGCATCACCTCCTCCTGCCAGCCCCAGCCCTTCATTGCTGCTGGGACCAACCCACCGGGTTTGCTCAGAGCAAAGCCCAGCGGAGCAGCCAGGAGAAGGCGTTGGCCTCGCTCCGCCCGGGAAGTGCCACCAGGGAGTGAGCGGTGACTCACCTGGCACTGCCTCCGCTGCCACACCTGGAGGGCTTATCAGGAGGGGGCAATCATTTGCCGTAAAGTCATTGATGGAAAGATCCAGCCTCGCCGCTGGGGACATCACGCCTTTCGCCGCCTTCCCTGTCCTGGCGACAGCAACAGCAGCATGGCTGCAGCAAATCCCGGTGTGCAGATGGAGCATGGAGGAGAGGAAAGAGGACCACAGCAGGGCCTCCTCCTCTGCTGCGCCCTGTCTCCCCAGGCGTCACATTGCCCAGGGGGTTCTCTGCCCTCCCGAGACCTAGGATCACCCAAAAACCAGCCACTGCACATGATGAGCACTCGGGGGAGGGGGACACCAGCGGCACCCCCTCCCCAGCACGACATACGGAGCGGGCAGAGAGGGGCCCCTTGGCTCCCATATGCCGGTTTTAGCATAAGCAGTTCTGTACCTCCAGCTCTGCTCAACCCTGCATCATTTTCCCTACTTGCCGGGCGTGCAGAGCCACAATAATATTAACCCGTAACCCCAGTAATATAGCCCTGGAAGAGAAAGCATGGTGATTTTTCTTATAACCCAAATCTCAATAGCATCAGGTAAGAAACCACCATTTCAGAAACCTTGAAAAGGGTTTCAATTAAGATTTACAAGAAAAGAAAAAACATCTCATTTTGTGTAAAAAAAAAAAAAAAGTTCTATTTTGGACTGAACAAAATATTTTCTGACTTCCAGATTTTTTCTTTTTTTTCTCATATTACTAAAAGCAAAGGGAAGTGGAGCACACGAAAAAAATTAAAAAGGGCCAGAAATGCACAAAAGTCTCCAGTGACGCCAGAGATAACCCAGCCCAGGGGTGGGAGAGCCGCAGTTAAACCTCTGCAGGTCACATACCCAGCCTGTCTCACCACAATGAGAGATAGCACCAGCCAGTCTCTCTTGCACAGAGGGTGCTATAAATATTTAGGCTCAAGGTAACAAACCAAAACAAAATGGGGCTAAATACTTCCAGAGCGCTGGCAGGAGGGACTGGGCAGTCCAGGTCCTGCTCCAGCAAGTCTTTCTCATGAAGCTGTAACGTAACACTGCCGGGAGCAATTATTAATCAGAATTCCTGTGTTGCTGAATAGCAAATTTCCAGAGGTAACAGCTTGCTTCTCATTAAATCCTTTGGTTAATGGAGTACCAGCATCCCCACCCCTCCTTGAAGTGAGTCCTGGTTTCTTCAATAGGGTGGACTCCTGTGTGCTTTCCTAATGGCCATCGTATTCATCACTTTTCCAGGAATTTTGCAAGAGGACATGTAGCCACATAGGGCAGATTTAGCGAATATGAGCTGGACCCGAGAGCATTTTGACATCAAAATTAGTAGCCTTGACTTTAAAAGAATCAAACTATTAAAGGCATTTAGGGTGGGGATGTAACTTGAAACATATTTAGGAAATAAAATCTGAGAGGCTGCCACAAAACAGTATTGTTCTGGGATCTCATAGGGCCTCTGATTCTGATAAGAAGGCATCCAAGTAAAACAACAGGAATTATGACAATAAAATCAATGTTTACCGATCAAAAGTTAAGAACTCTTGTTTGCAGTTCTGTGTGCAAGTACCCCTATTCCAACTACCATTAAAAAAAATAGAAAAAGGAAAAAATGCATTCAGCCTAATGGCGTAAACACACTTTTAACCAAATATTCTTATTCCTTTTCATTATACAACACCTTTGATAGGTGAAACTCCTCCGTGACAGTTTGTCAGTCCTTTCAGGTGGTATTTTGGCCTGAAGTTTCAAGTCCTTTTGCTTGAGACTTTGTTGGGAATGAGGAAAAATTGTTGGGTTCAGAGCTGCTGCTGTTGGAATGTGTTCCTATTTCCTACAAAACAAGCACATACAAATGAGGAGAGGAAGAAATTAAGCCAGAAAAAGACGCTTTTGATGCTGGCACTCTATCCAACTTGCAGTGCTACTGCTGAGGAAGTAAAAGCAGTTTAACTACAAACTCCCTACCACATACCAGCAACTCGGCTTTTAAAGGCATGATTTTGGTGCCTTGTAGCAGTTCTGCAAGAGTCATTTTGGGCAGGGAAACTAATATGGGGTAAAAAAGAGAGAGTGGGATCGAAGAAACAGTAAAATAAAAGCAGGATGATGAGGAGCAGGAAGATGGCAAACCAGGTTCAAACACCATAGGTGAGTTAGCCGAGGCCGATTTGGGCCTCTCTGCTGGAGGGTGCCTTTTAGCTCAAGTGAAGACAACCTGACTGCGTTGTGGGAGCCTGAAGACCCAGGAGAAGACCCACTGGTCTGGAAGCCCTGAACTCCTCAGTGACTCCCCAGATGAACAGTGTCTTATGGCCACACACAGCCTATGGAGGTGCCCCAGCCAGAGCACTTCAGTGGTATGAACACTATTGACATCTTTTCTTTCTTTTGCTTTTTTTCTTTTTTTTTT